>OY720443.1:53431410-53787935 GCA_963082915.1 Dolichopus griseipennis | reverse complement strand
TCTGATAAAAAAGAACAAGACATGTTTACAAATAAAAAGAATAAAAAAAAGAAAAAGAAAAAACATAAAAAAGGTATAAATTATAATAAAGCTTTAAATATATGTATCTACTTATAAGTTTTTATTTAATTTTTTTTTTAAATATAAGTATTCTAATCTTTTGTTCTATTAATATACAATTTTAATTATTTTTATCTTAATTTTTAATTTTACAGTAAATATAAAAGTTCAAAATCTGATAGAACTGATGGAGAATTTGTTAAAAAAAAGAAATCACGGAAACATAAGGTATAATTATTTTAAATAAACTTTTAATTACCTCCACTTAACTCTAAAACTTATCTTTAGCTGAAAACTATATAAAATTAAAGTATTAATAGGGTTTTAATATTAAAGGATGTATAGAAGTAATTTGTATGTATAATGTATAAACGAATATTGCCTGCTGAATATTTCAGACTCTTGATAAATTTTAACCATACTTATGGTTTGATAATTAGGATAGAAATTGTAAAAATTTACAAAGGCAATAACCAAATTAAAAGTATTTCAATAAAATTAGAAACGTCTTTGAAGTGAATAACCACCTGACTTTTTAAGGGACGAAATGAAATTTCAAATTTAGCACAGGTGTACAAGATTTTTCAATTCAAAAGAAAATTACTAAAATTTTATTATTTCTTTAAAAAATTTCAAATTTTCTTAGCGTTTCTGGAATGCAGAATTCATTACAAAATCTCTTTAGTTTCTGAATACATAGGTGTTAATATAAAATAAATATATATGTAATAAAATTATTAGAAATACTTATAAATTAATAAAAACATTGGCAAATGGGATGCACAACCATGTGTGAGGTCTTGATGTTAGGATAACGTACTAACATCCCATCAAAAACGGATTAAATATAAAATGAGGATTTCAGAACCAGTGTGTTGGTTAATGGGATGGGTTATTCAAAAAGAATATTATTTATTACGAGGAAATAGAATTTGAAAATTTAATTTTTTTTAAATACACTTAAATATTTGATTCTAATGACATTGACTTAAAGTAAAAATTTTGAATTATAACCCAGTTCAGTCAGTATAGTTTAAATTTGAGCCTCTCATAATAAAATATATTAATTTTGATACTGTAGAATATGCATTTCTTTTAGATGCTTTATCAAATACTACCTAACCTAAATTTAGGGTTCTTTACATAATTGATTATACAGCACACACATATTTTTTTGAATTTAATTAATATAAAATTTATATATTTAAATTTTTAATTTTTCTTATTTTATTGCAGAGAAATAAAAAGGACTGTAAAGATACAAATGAATTTGAACCTGTAGTAAGGTATTAAAGAATTTTTTTATATATTTATAATAAAATTTTATTACAATTTACTTACTTTATAATAAATTATATTCAAATTTGTACTACCAATGTAGATAATGTAATTTATTTAAATAAGATGGAGTATGCTTGATTTTATTTATATATACCTAATATATATATACAAATTTAATTAATTATTAAGAAAACAATTTAAATGTTTAAAATTAATTTTCAATCAATTGATATTTTATTAACTATTTAAATTGTTTATAACTTAAAAATTTTTAATTAATTTAAGACACAAATCTACATTTTTATACAAATTTAAAAAAAAAAAAAATTTTTTTTTTAGTATATATAATGTTATTAAGTTGGTTGGTTAAAGTGGCGAGCCTAGCTCTTCTATAGCTAGACCTTAGATTATTTTTTTTTTTTTATTTTTATATTGTATACTCTACCGCGTTAATGCCAATTATTTCGTCAGTATGCTATTAAATATTTAATTAAAAATTAAATAGCTAAAACAACGAATTTCATATAATATATGTATTATGTATATAGTTATTTGATTTAAAAAGTTTTAAATTGTTGTTTTTTTTTGTATTTTTCGCCATATTTAAATTAATTCTTAATATTTTAAATGTACAGCATACAGCATACGTATAAGTAAAATATAAAATATATATATTTATTGAAGTCATATTAAAAAAATAACTATGACAGCATACAATTTCATGCACACTTTAAGATTTTTAAATTAATTCAACCAAATTTAAACAAATTAAAAAAAAAAAGAAAAGTGTTATACTATGTGTATTTGAAGCATCCAATAATTTCAGTATATGTATATATACATATTTTAATTAATAAAAATTCCAAAAAAAAAAAAAAAACAAATATACAAATATTGTGATGCTGTAATATCTTTTGATATTACATATTTTTGATATTAATTTTTTTCTGTTAATCGTGTGGGTATTAATTTTTTTTTGATTTTAAAAAATTATCTGATGGTTCGCCTTTTTTTTCATTGCTTAACAAATTTGTAGCAATTGGAGGGACTAATACAAAACTCAATTATTTGAGTTTTATTGGTTTGCAATTACGTTAGGTAAGGATGTTTAGCTTTAATATTATTTGCAAACAATTTTAGTTTATGTTTATATAGGTGAACGATATATATATGTATAATCTATATACGTTAAAATCTAAAAAAAAAAAAAAAAATATATATATATTTATATTTTTATTAATTTTATTTAAGAATACTTATTAATAAGTTAATATACACAAATTATTTTTTAGAAATTCATCTTTAAAGAGTATAAATGAAGAATATTCAAAAGTGTCTAAGACAGAAGTGGAAAATTTTTCTACAACACCCGAAATAAAAGTAAATGATTATGAAGAGATTTATCACAATGATTCACCTTCTTCAGAAGTTAGCAATCGAGATTTGAGTCCAATCTATACAAATAGTTTAAAGACTAGTGAAAAGTTAAGTGTTGAAAGGAAATTTTCTAGATCACCTTCTGTAGATACATTATCAGACTACCCTGAATACAATAAAAACTCAAAACTCAAACCAAATATAGGAATTGCTGATTCGGTAAATAAAAGCCATTATTTAAATAAACAAGAAGGATATTATTTTTCACAAAAAAGTAACAAAAGTAATACACCTGAAATACTATCACCTCAGAAAAAATCTACAAGAGAAAAAAGTTCTGAATTGTTAATACAAGAAAAACTATCTACTGATAATTCGAATAGCCGAAATTTGAAAAATTTAGAAAGTCGACAATCAACTGATACAGTTAAATCATCTAATTTTCCTTTAAATAATTCTAAAGAAATTGGTAATAGAAGTTCAAAAAATTTATCATATGCAAAAGGAATTGCACCGTCATTAGAATCATTTAGAAATAATAAAAAGAAATCTAGTGAAAGACAATTTGATAGTTATAATGAAAATGCAATTAGTGGAACAGATTTAGATTCTTATGTTAATGCAATCATGACAGATGAGTACAAAGAGAAAAAATTAAATGATTTTAAATTATTAGAAGAATTAAAAAATAATATTGCAATAAAGGCAAAAGAGAAAATAAAAAGTATTGAAAAAATATCTAATGACAATTTGGCAACTATACCAAGTGTTAATAAATTTATATCTGGAATTTTATCATCTCCTGAATCAATAAATAATAATTTTCCTACAGTATCAAATATGCAACTTAAAAATTTGCCCAAAGATAATTCAGACAAAAAATGTAAATTTATTGAAAAGAATTTAACAATAACGAAGGATATATCAGAAAAAAGTCATTCACCAAGCCAATCTCGGAGTATAGACAACGAAGATCATAAAAATGTATTAAATTTGAAAGTGAAAAAAAAATCTCGTAGTCGATCAAAATCAAGGTTCAATAACAATTTAATTAATAATTAAAACATAGTTTATTAATATTAGAACTTTTTAGATATTCTACCGATAGCAATGAAAGCAGTCCAAGATCAGAATACTCTTATTCTTCTAGCAGATACTCTAGTCGTTACAGTAGAAGTTCATCAGGGTATGAAATTTTTTTGTTTTAATTAATATCTAATTAAATGATCTCACATATTTTGAATCTCATAATTTGAATTTCAAAATTGTTTTGTACATGAATTGAGAAAAGTTTTAAGAAATCGTCCAAAGTCGTTTTTCGAGTTTTTTTTGTTTATTACGGTTAAATTTAAAAATAAGAAATTGACCCTTTTTCTCCTTTGCTTAATATTTCCGGTTTAGACTTTAAACTTTGTATAATATCTTTTTTATATAAGCTAATGAATTTAAATGAATCATTCTCTTATCAGAATCAGAATGTACTTTGGTTGTTCAAAAGGTTTCATAAGTTCAGCTTGCAATTTCTTGCTGTTTTTCTTTCAAAGTTATTGCAAAAATATTACGCGATCAAAACTTAAAAAACACCGTCAAATTTTTTAACTAGAAAATAAATTAAAAACTACTAAAGAACAAAACCGTTTAATGATTTTACTAATTTTTTAATTGTAATTTTTTAGAAGTTCGCATATATCAACATCAAATTCAAGGACAAGAAGTCGAACTTATTCACGTTCTCCATCAATACCAAGGCGACGAGGTTCACCAAGTTTTTTGGAGCGAAGAAGGATAACAAGGTTTAAAGATAAAACTTTTAACCTAATTAAAAACAAATTTTAATTTAATTATTTTTATATTAAATATAACTTAATTTAAAATTATAATTTAAAATTTTCATTAATTTTATTATGCTTTATTTAATTTTTTGTATTTAGTATATATATAAATTTATATTTATTTTTAATAAAAGTTTTTATATTTTATGTTTTTTTAGTTTTTTATGAATTTTTAGTTCATTTTATTTACAAATAAAAATATTATCATATTTCAAGTTTTAACTGATTAAAAAATTAACATACAAGCGTTATCAGTATTTTAAATGTCGTGGCAATTTATTTTTTTTTTAAATGAAGATTGAACTAAATTATTTATTAAAGTTATTTTGTGCAACTTCAAAAGTAATGTCTCCGTTAAATAAGCTATGTGTTCAATCACATAATTCGGAGTTTTAGTGAATTAATTATCGTTTCAAAAAATGTTTTCCAATTATTCCTAGAAATAATTTTCAGCTAATATTTCCGAATGTATTTTGTTCTTCTATTTTATTTAAGAAAATTATTAATTAATGATCTATATTTGGATTAGAGTTTACAAAAAAAAACATTTTGGAAAATAATTTGTCTAATGTCGAGAACAACTCCAATTTTTCACAATAAACTGTTTTATTTTTGTAATCTGATTTTTGTTTAAATTTTTGTTTTTATTTAAAGTTTCATATTAAGTTAAATTTGGAAAATTTTTTTTTAATATAATTTAATTTAAAAAACTTTTAAAGTAGTAATATTGATTTTAAAATGATTTCAAATTTATTTCTTTTTAATTTAAAGTTTACGAACATGCATATATATACATTGTTTTGTTAATTTAATTATTCTAGTGCACGGAAACGTCCAATTCCGTATAATCGTATTCCAAAATCATCAAATGATCAATATAGGCAAATTGTGTGTAATTCTTATACAACAATAATAAGAAAATATCAACCAGCTACTTGAGTAAACAAATTATAAATAACATTAATTAAATAAATTATAAATAAAATTAACAATTTTAAATATAGAAATGTAAATTTTCTGTAATTTTTTTTTTAATATTAAGTTACAAAAAAAAGGTAAAAATAAATATAGCACTGTTTGATGACACATAAATCATGTTTATTAAATCAATAAAACTAATTCAAATTTTATTGAAAAACGATCAAACAATATGAACAAGAAAAAGAAAATTTTGTATTCTTAATTTTTCTGTTATTTTTAAATTTTTCTCTCCTAGGATTAAAAACAAATATTGTAGCTCTTATTGCAATACAGGGTTTAGAGATTCAAAGCAAAACGTTTTTATAATTCTTTTATGAACGACACTAAACACCAATCGGTTAAAATTTTCTTTTAAACGAATTTTTTGCCCGAAATGGAATAATGGAGTTGAAACCAAATTAGTCAGTAAATTTCTGTGGTAAAGAGTATCGCTTTATAAGTGTATTGATTTATAATTATAGGATAAGGTTTTTGTTTAATAATTATTTTAAAACAATGCCAGAATGAAGAAAATACAAATTCAGTTAAATACAACTAGAGTACAACGTTGAGATCTGACTTTAATCATAAAAATTTTTAACATGAAAGACATTCGTAGACGTAAAAAGTATTAAAACTGAATAGCCGACCCTAAGATTTTTTTCTGAAAGCGGGCACAGATTTGTGCAGGTAGGGATATTTGATGTAAAGGCTTTATACGAAACATTCGAGACCAAAAATTTAATAATTGAGTTGACTCAAGGGTCGGGAAGCCCAGAAGGTGGGAGTAGCTAAATACTATAATACAAATTTTTCATTTTTAAAGAATCTACACTTCCAAAAACAATACAATAAAGATAAATCACAATTAAAATATTAACAATTAATTAGGATAAAATTTTATTATAAATATTTCAAAGATAATTTTTTTTCTTGTAATTCGTAAACATTTTATGCAAGAAAATAATAGTTATTTTATTAAAAAAAAGTTTTTCAGCATAATTAAAAATTTAACCAGCCAAACCTGCTTTTTGACGACATTTTTGCATAATAGCCCGTAACATAAATTGCTTTCTTGACAATTGTCTTACGTGTTTTAAAAATATTTCTAAATCAATAACCCCAGTGCGAAAGCCTTCTCCTAAATAATAAATTGCATCTTCTATCGCAGCTTCCTCAGCATAAGCGTTTAGAAGTCTGAAAATTGATTTGTTAAAATTTTAGAAATAAGAGAAAACAGTTAGCTTACTGTTTATATAGAGGTGCAGTGGTTACAATTGCCTCATCAACATCAATTTTTTCATCCGTTTCTAAAGATTCGAGGGATTTTACGAGCTCTTCTTCTTTTTCTTTTAAAATATTTATACTTTTGTACACTTCGACCTTAAATTATTATTCATTTTAATATATATTCAATTTATTATTTTATTTAATAAAATTACTTCTTCTTTTGTTAAGTTATTGATAATACTTTCAATTTTTGTACGACCTTCTGCTAGCTCTTGTTTTGTTCGATTTAAGGTTTCAATTTCAGCTTGACATTGGTTTACTCTTTCTTGTACACGTCTTCTTAATTTATCTTCTACGGCACTTATTAAAGAAGCTTTTATATGCTCTTCGGTTATAGTACCTGTTTGATTAGAATTTGAAGGATTCTAAAAATTAAAAAAAATATTATTACTTTATACAATATGAAAATTTGAATATTCTTACATATCCAGAATTGTAACCACCACCTTGAGGTACTGGTGGAAAATAATATGACGAAGGATATGGCATATTATTAGATGGAGCTCCGGTTGGCATGTATGGCATAGGAGGATAAGGAGATCCTCCACTACTGGCTGGTGAAAAATGTGTTGGATATGGTGGTATTCCACCAAAATTAGGCGACGCCTGAGTTGCTCCAAAAGAGTTGCCACTTGCTGCAGCTAAAAATTTATTGCATATCAGTCATTATTTTATCTTTTCATAATTATGAGTTAACACTTTACCAGGGTAATTTTCTTTTGGTTTCGAGTAAACAGGAGGTTTTTCACCAAATGTCACAATCATTACTTCTATTAGCCCTAATAAATCTGAGTGAGACTGAAATTAAAGTTAATTTTTTTAATGTCTCTAGAGAAAATTATGTTAAGAATAATACCGGAGACCAATCATGTAAATATGGTAAATATATTTTTCCGTTATGGTCAACAAACATTGATACTTTTATTTGCATTTGCGGTGTTGGCTTAACATAACAGATTGGAGCATTATCTGGATGGGTATCCATTAGCCATATACATATCGGAATATGATATGTATTATCTTAAAATAGAATAATTATAAGACGATAATTTGCTAAATTTACAGTATTTTACTTTTATAATTCACTGGAATAGTTCCTTGTAAGTTAAATAAATCCTTAGATAGTCCATCATTAAAAACTGTAATTAACCAAAAAATATACATATATTTCTAATCATTATAGTTTCCCGTGTATTAAAAAACAAATCAATATTAACATTTTTAATAAAAATTTTAAAACTAATATAAAAACTTTTTGTTATATTTATTTAACTTTTATTACACTTACCAAACTTTTCTAACTTGAATATAAGACTCCTATACATTTTAAGAGCATCTACAATATCTTTTTTTGTTCCTTGGACATTACGATACTTTTAAAAAAAAATTTATACTTTCAATATTTTTTATTAAAAAACTACAATCAATTTTACCTTTGCCAAAAGCTTAACAATATCAGCTTCTTCTCGTGGATACATTAGAAAATATTATAGGAATTTAGAAACAAACGCAATTAATACAAATTTCAATTAAGATATCGAAAAAAAAATTATTTTTAATGATTAATAAAGATATATGACAATATAAATATGACAATCTGTTAGCAATGTTCTCAACTTAATAGGTTTGATAAAGTTTTTTGTTTGTACTCTGTTGGTGAATGGAAATACGCCTATGACTCATGAGTCATAAGCCATGACTCGTGAATAACCATAATTTAATTTAATTTCATGTTTGGATTTGCCAAAAAGTTAATTTTATTACTTATTTTAGATATATTTTATAAAATTTTATAAACAATCTTTTCAAATAAATGCAAAAAAGACTATTAAAAATAATAGTAATTTCTAAAATTTAATTTAAAAGTTATGTTTCATTTTTCGTAAATAGTTTCCGAATTAAAAATGTTTGAAGATAAATTTTACAACGTCAAACTTTTTTTTCTCTAGACCTAAACAAAAAAACTAATCGAAAACAATATTTACGGCGTTGTTTTGTAAATTTGAGCACGCTCTATAAAGAGCATTTACAGAACACGCTCCGAGCACCCAAATTTAATAAAAAAAAATGTATTTTAAAAACGGTCATTTTCATTTTAGTTACGTTTTAGATTGTCAACAAATGAAATTAAATTATTAAAAGAAAATAAAAAATGGATAACCTAAAATAAACAAACTTGTTGACTTTTATATTGCAAGTATAATCTTCAACATACATCAAAATGTCTTTGTATTTTATTTTACTTAACCATACTCGATTTATTTGTACTGAGTACATAGAGCACGCTCTGAGCGCGTTCTTATCTAAAATAAAAACACGATACCCAAGCTCTGAGCGCTCAAAGCTACTGCTGCGTTTATGTTGGAGCTGCGATAAGTGATAAGAGCGTCGATGAGAGCATCGATAAGAGCATGGAACAAGCTATGTGTTATGGAGTTTTTATATTGGACTTCCATTATAGCTATGAATTAAATTAAATTTAAATAAAATAAAACACTTAAATAAAATAATATTAGTATTATTTTTGTGTGCTCAAATCACAAATTTCAAAAAATAAACGCTAAAATAAATGAACAAACTCAGATTTTAGAAGAACGTCAAAATAAAAAAAAGTTGACAATCCAATTGTCATCAATTTGACGTTCCAAAATATGTGAAAAAGAAAAAATTTAACAATAAAAATTAGCTGAACAAATAATAATAACAAATAAAAAATAATAATAAAATTGGATTTTATTGTTTGAGTAAATGTTAAAGATAAAAAAGATTTTTGTATATAATGCCACAAATAAATTGGTATAATTTATGTTTTAAATTAATTATTTTTATTAGTTTTATTAATTTATTTAACTGTGATGTTTGTACCATACAAGCTACTTGCCAATGCCAGATGAATAATATAAATTTAACGGAATCAGCTCAAAATGATCAAATTAAACTTATTCTTAATTCAATAAATGTTTGCAAACCTTCCAATAGTCAAACAGATCGAGTAAATTCATCAAATTTAAAGTATGAAATGACATGCAGTAGTTTGATTAATTTGAATGATACACACACCGAATTAAACAATCCGACGCAATTAACTGTGCATGACAATGACACAGAGGTATAAAATTCTATTTTTATAATTTTGTAGATTATTAAATATTTTTTTTTTTTAGACATTTACAGTTATGATAAAATATCCATGTCAGATACCAACACCACCAAAAAAACCAAAGGGATACTCTACAGGATCAATTTTAGACATAATTTTTTTTACGATAAGTTTTGCATACTTAGGTATATTTATTAGTCACCTTTAATATATATGTTCAAAACTATTCAAAAAAATTATTTAATTTTAGGTCTTGGAATTTCTGTTAATTACTTCCTTGTTGGTGCTCGCGGAGTAGAAATGATACCAAATTTAGATTTCTGGAAGGATTTTCCTGCTTTAGTTTTGGTATATATTTTTTTTAAATTACAAATTTATTAGACAGTAGTACCGTACGTAACGACAGTAGTTTTTTCGCGTTTTTTTTACATGCAATACCCGGCAAAGTAACTCTATCTAATTGAACTAAGTACCAAAAAAATAAAGTATTTACAAAATTATACTTGGGGATATATTCAAAAAAATTAAGAAATTCAGTATTATGAAATTTGCCTCGAAATTAAAATTTCATCGTATTAGTTTTTTTTTTAAAATTACGAATATTATATGGAGTAGAAGTTACGTGTAATTTTGCCTCTATATTTGATATGAACATAAACGTTAGTCGATAACTGTTCTTATTCGTTTCTTAAACTCCTTTTCAAAAAAAAAATTATATTTTCAATATTGATTTTTACTTTTATTCATTATTATTACAAAAAAAAAATTATTAAAAAAAAGTTATAGGTTTGTTTTTTCGGGAAACGGGAAAATGATTTTCATATTTTTGTTAATGTTTATGTTCTATAAAAACAAAACTTAAAAGTCCAGTTTCTTTCTTTTATCAAAATAAAAAAATTTTTATTTTAGGATGGAATGAAATTTTTACAAAATGGTTGTACTGCTAGACCCAGTGATTTATCAGCTCCGAGTGGTGCAGAAGGTTACGATGCGATTTAAAAAAACAAAATGTGGCACAAATATATATTACTATTTAAAATATTTATTAAAAATAAACTGAACTTTTTAATTTCATTTCGATTTCATTTTTCTTTTATTGTAATTATTTTTTAAATGTAAAAATAAAAATATTAAAAAAAGAAATTGTAAAAACTTTTTGTAAAATAGAATTCAACATAATATTTTAATTTCTTTCAAAAATTTTCTTAGGTTGAAAATGAACTACCAGTGAAACAAAAACTTGAATTAAATTTTTTTTTTGAAAAAACTATGTGGATAATATAAGAAATAGATATTTTCAACCTGAAAGCACAACATTAGACTATTTCAGTTGTGTTGCTTTTAAATTATCACAATTTTTCTGTTACATTTGCGGTATCAAACAAAATCTAAATACTTTTCTTTTATAAGACACAGAATACTTTGTTGAAATTTTATATGCATTGAAATCATATATTTAATATAGAAAAAAATTAATATATTAGTAAAGCCGGAGATAACTGGAAAAAGCTTATTTTTATATAAACAAAAAACAAATTGCTAATTAGGTGCACTTTTCTGCCTGCCAGTTTGCTTGTTAATCTTTACTCGTTTGAAAATGAAATGGCAATTTTACCAACAATTTCTATTTCTAATTCCCAATATTTGGAAGTTCTATTTTGTAGCGATATAACCATATATCTGAAATCCCACCTGATACATTTTTCATTCTAATATCAAACATAATTTTTTTCATTGTTGTATGAAAACTCTCTATTTAATAAATACTTCATATTTAGACATTTGTCCATTTAATAATAAAATTAGAAATTCTGTGTTTAAAAGTAAAAGGAAACGTCCATGTCTGATTTATTTTATACAACTCTTCTAAAAAAATAATTTCTAGAGAAATTGTGTTTTAATGCATATAATTTTTCTGCTCTTATGGTTTACACGTACTATACGAGTACTTTTAATAGTACATTTAAGAAATGTTCTACTTTAAAAGCCCTCAATTAGCAAGTACTTGAACATTCTGCTTCGTACTAAATCTAAAAAAATTGTCCATTTTTGGTATTAATATTTACAGAAGGGTATGAATTCGATTAAGAAGAAAAGAAAAATTTTGACTTTAAATCAAATTATGTAATAATAAATTTAGAATTCTTCTAATATAGTGGCTTATATTAAAATTATTATATTAGAAATTTAGGTATTTATCTTTATATTTGCTAGATAGTTTTAAACAGTTTCAGAAACATTTATTTACAATTGCATTAAAAATTTTGTTTCTAATTTTTTTCTTATTAAGAATTTTTTCTAATCGCTTTCAAATTTATTTGATAGTTCACGAGTTTTTTGAAATTGGCTTTTCCAACCTTCTTATATTAAAAAGATGATAAGCCTTAGGTTACATATTTCATGTATATTTAATTTTCGTGAGTCTGGATTATACTGCTAATTTAAAGCAAATTACACCAAATGTTCTCAAAAAAATTCGTCAGCTTTTATAATATCATTTAAATTAATCTTTTAGAATTTGTTTAATCATTTGGTTTCCAACATAAATTCAGAAATAATGGGATGGGAAAATCCAATACTGTCTGCTCATAAATAACTTAAACTTGTTATTTTAGTGACTAAACTTCACTTGTATGGCTGTGTCCTTTTCTGCACCTGATTTGCTTATATATCCATAACATATTTTTTTCACATGAATTTAGTCCTTTTTCAAACGAAACTTTCCTATATTTATACCCCTATGACTATATAGTCATTATACCCGTATGACTATATAGTCAATAAATTTGCTATTACGTTTATGACGCAGAGAAGGAGGGGGGGTAGATATAGACTCAAGTCTATGGATCGGATCAGAATCGAAAAATAAATCGATTTAGCTATGTATGTCCGTCAGTCCGTCTGTCCGTGACAACTCCTTCTTTTATATGAGCATTACTCTATACCTATTATAGCTGGGTTTCTGAAATTTTGTTCAAAATAGTTTTGTGTAATGGGCAAAGTTTTTGCAAAATTTGGTTTGTCTACTGCAGAGGATTCGAGTAGCTGCCATACAACTCCTTCTTTTATATGAGCATTACCCTACACTTAAGGAAGCTGGGTGTCTTAAATTTTGCAAAAAATAGTTTAGTGTAACGGCCAAAGTTATTGTAAAATTAGGTTGGTCTACTGCAGAGGGTTCGTGTAGCTGCCATACAACTCCTTCTTTTATATGAGCATTACTCTACACTTAATAAAGCTGAATGTTTGAAATTTTGCCAAAAGTAATTAACCTGATTATATAATGTATATGTTACGGACATACGGGTATCCCAGAGTTGACACAGTCTACTCTACCACACTCTTGCTCGTTTTAATATAAGTTTGATTTTTTTTTTAAATTAAATTGATCACAAATTGTCAATTCAAATTGGGGTTTTTTTAAATCATTTTGGTGCTTTTTTCAAAAACGCCCCCGTATTTTGGGACTCTGATATCAAACATTAATTTTGAAAAACAATTATATATAAAAAAAAAAACTAAGAAAGGAAAAACATATGAGAAATTCCAAAAAATGGTACCTATATTTTTAGGAGCTATTTTTTGGAGCAGGTTAAACTAGATCGACATTATTGTTAATGCGTTTATTTGACCAAATTTACGAATTTGGGAATATTTACCAAAATTGAATACCAAAAAAGGACTAAAAAAATAGAAAAAAATAGAAAAAAAAAGTAGTGATTTTATCATTAAAGAGATACCATATAAGTTAGGAACTTTATATTAGAAATAAATAAATAAAATGTTAGTAAATATTTGAAGAATGCATTATAATAACATTATCTTAAAGATACTAAGTGTTACCAACTTTTTAAACAAAGGTTTCCTTAATGATATATTTCATTTAATATCTATGTTGTTTTTAAGCTTTCTTTTATATAAACGTATATTTATTTTTTAGAACTGTTAATGTTTAAAAAGTATTTTAATGTTAATTTGATGGTGATATCGTTCTTTAAAAACCAGATATCCCAAAATTTTGCCAAAAATCCCTAAATCATTAGAAAATGCATCATTAGATGTGCATCATTAGAAAAATATCTTTTATAATTCGTACACACATAGGTACTTGATGCTCAAGATATATTTATTTGAAGATCTGTAAATTGTTTGATTTCAATTTGTTTTTATAATACATAGAATTTATTTATATATATATAAAGAAATATTTATTTTTGCTATGTATTATTCATATTATTATTTTTTATTTATTTATTAGTTAGTATTAAAATACATTTTTTTTCAAATTAACAAATTAAAAATCAAAACTAATAAAGATCGTTAAATATTTAACAAACAAATTAACAAAACTTAAAATTGTAAAAAATCAAAAATAATTAAAATTATAAGTAAAACAAAAAATTGTACTAAATTATAGATGTAATATAAATTAATTAAGAAATGTTTAAAAAAAAATTTTTTTTTTTTTAATTAAATTGTTGAAACCTCTTAGATATTAATGAATTATTCGTACTTCTTCTTCTAAAATTCCCAATTCTAATATTGAGATTCGAATTTCTCAGCAAATACGGTTGCACTTCTTCAACTGTAACAAGTCTGCTCCCTAAATAGCTTGGTAAATTACCATTTTTTAATTTAAAAATGAACAACAGCACATTCAGCTCTAATTTTTGCTTATACATTCATATTTATCTAATTACTAGGGCAAATAAAAATATGCTCTAAAAAATCCGTTTTAAGCGCTTAAAATATGCTCTAAAAAGTCTATTTTAAGCATTTAAAATATGCTCTATGAAAAGGATGTCAAATACATAAAAAAAATAAAAATTTAATTTTAGTAAAAAAGCAGATAGTTTTTTACTTTTTAATGTATTATTTTTATTATAATTTTTTATTTTAAAATTAAATTTAATGAAATAAAATAAAATTAATTCATGAAACTAAAATAATAAAAAAAGATAAATTAGAGAGTAGAATAAGTTAAAATTAAATTAAATAAATAAACATAAATTAAGTAAACATTAATTAAATAAACATAAATTAAAATAAAAATTAATGCAAATAACGAAAATTTTACATCTAGTAAAATTAAAAACTAAGTTTAACTGAAATTTTGGTTGCAATATATCACAAAAATTTCACTTAAATTTTTAAATAAGAAATTCTTCCGGTTCGATCGTAGGACGCTTTTGTACATTTAAAATCTCCTTTCTACATTAACTGAGTTAATTGGTGCGAATTTAAATGCAATAGCTTCGTTTGTCGTGTAATTTATATTAGCATTTTGTATCGCTTTACCAGTCAAAGCTGCAGATATAGTTTTTAATCAAGTTGAAAGTTTCTGAATCAAGTTGAAATAAATAATAAAATAAATATGTATATGTATATGTACATGCATACATAGAGATTTCTTTAAATACCTAATACCTACTTGTTTATTTTGAAAGAATGATATTTTAAATAAAAAAATATCTAAATACATAGTAACATCAATTTTTATGTTTTTTTATTGAAAATATTTTAAATGCAAGAAAATTAAAAAAAATATGATCTTTTGAACGAAAATTGTCAAAATAAACCAAAATATGCTCTTAAAAGTTAAAATATGCAAAATATGCTCTAACAAGTGAAATATGCAAAAATATGCCCCAACAAATCTAGCTTAAAATTCATAATTTTTGTTGAAACGAATTACTATCTTGTTCATTTATCGATAAGACATAAGGAAAAAAAGATGCTAATGCATATTTTTATTTGCCCTACTAATTACTATTATAATATAAATTTATTATACATTTTATATTATTTATTTTTAGAATAATTAATATTTAATATATATATATATATATATATAAATATCTGTTATATGCATATATAATATAATTCTTTGTACAAGATTTGCACTTCAAAACCAATCTTTTGGAAATCTAAACCAAACTATTTGCAAATCAAATTCAACATTTTATAAAAACATACGCAAAAATTAATTTAGTTAATTAGCAAGTAATAATTAATTAGATATTTTACAGTCTAAGAAGCTCAACTTCAACGAAATCGTGTTGTGCAAATTATAATTTATACTACATAAATATGTTTAACATACGCAAAAAATTAATTTTTATTATCAGGGAACTTCAAGACACGCAAATTATAAAAGTGAATTAGAAATTAAAGTTTTTTTATTTATTTTGAAATCTTATAGGAATAAAAGGTTGAATTTGTTTTGCAAAAGATGGGATTTGAATTACAAAAGGTTGGTAATGATTTGCAGAAGTTTGGTTTTGATTTTCAAAAGGTTGCTTTTGGGGTGCAAAATCTGTATATTGGGTGATCTCCCTTCTTAAAAAATATACATATTTGGATAATTGGATTTTAAAATAATTATTCAATAAATTTTTTATTTTACTTATTGTCGAGGAATCGATCACTCACTCATCAGTAATCAATCAGTAATCATTTTGTTCAATTTTGTCATAAACCCGTTAATAATTTGACATTTATACAATAAATTTTATAATTACAATTTAATATTTAATTGATTTAAATGGAAGAGTATAACAGTTTCATAATGCAAAAAATTTGATTGTAAATTATAATTTTATAAAAATAAGATAAAATTTGTATTTTTTTTTAATTAATAATTTTAAATTTTAAATTACAATACGATATATACAATAAATTGTATACAAAAAGACAAACATTAGAAAAATAAGAAAATGTCATCGCATATTATACAAATTGAATAACTACATATAGTTATTTATAATAAATTATCATCTATTATAATATATTAATTTTATATTATTATATTATAAATTTTTGTTTTTTTAGATATTTACAGAAAAATTCCTAAAAACATTATTTCATTATTTATCAATTCCAAGAACCAGGTACAAATAGTCTCGCGACAATATTTGACTTTTTTTTTTTTTAATTTAATTTTTATAATATAAAGTAGAGAGCCATAACTAAATATAGAATAATTTATATAGTTGTATTGGATATTTGTTTTAGTTTTTTTTTTTTTGTATTTTTTTTCTTAGAATATAATATAAAATTAAAAACTCTCTGTCTTTTAACGTAAAGCATCTGTAAATATTTGTCACACATTAATTATTTTTATCTAAATAAGTTCAATTTTGGAATAAAAACAATAGAAAAATAATTATAAAAAAAAAAAAAAACCATGCAATTACTTCAAAATAAATTTTCTTGACATTTAGAAAATTAAAAAATAAAACTAAAAAAAGAGTTTTAATTTCGAATTTAATAAAAAATTGATATTAATTTTAAATAAATAAAATAATTTAACAATTAAATATAATATGTATATATATTTTTGTAATTTCTAAATATATAATTATATTACAAAAAGTGAAATATTTTTTTTTTTTTTGAATTGCAAATTTATTGCATTTTTATTTTTGTGCCTTAAAAATGTCCAAAATAGAAACGTAATTTTAGTGCTAAAACTAAAATCCAGGCGAATTCCTAGTTTTTTTTTTTTTGATTTTTCTTGTTCTATACACATAATAAAAAAAATATATATGTGTATATATGTGATATAATGGTACCAAATACTATATAATATTATTATTATTATTTTTTTTTTTTATTTTAATTTTACAAAAATTTTGTTTATGTTTAAAATAAAATGTTTACTATTTTTTTTTGTTTTGTATAAATATGCTAAAATGAAATTAAATTAAAAATAAAAAAAAAAATTCAATTATTATTGAACTAACGAAATTTAAAAAAAAAAGGTGGCCGCATAGATTTAATATTTTTACATTGTGTTACGTATTACCATGTCCAGCCAAAGTAATAATAAAATAAATTGATTTGAAAAATAAAAAAAAAAAAAAAAAAAAAAAAAAAATTATATTTAGAATGGATGGTGCATCGAAATCAAATCAACAATTTTGCCTTCGCTGGCATAATCATCAGGTATACCTATATACAACATATATAAATTAGAATATATACATATCTGTATAATTTATAATCATTTATAAAATAATCAATTAAAAATATTAATTAAAAACAAATGAAATATTATGATATTTACATTAAATTTTAATTATATATTAAATTATTTGAAAAATTTAAAATTTATTTTACTTAAATGTATCCATTTACAATTTGTTTAATATTTAAAATTTGTTACAACATACAATACCGCAATTTCCATTTTTATATACTTATAATTAAATTATTAAACTACATAATATAATTAAAATGACTCAATATTTAATAAATATAAAGAACTGATGGTAACTCTTTATTTTACAAATGACATTTTTTTTTTTGTATAAAATTATAAAATCTTGGATCTTTGATAAATTATATCACATTTTCTTACAATTGTTTTGGAAAATCTATAACGCAAAATTATACAAAATATAAATTTTAAATAATTCTAATTATAATTCGAATATTCTAGCTAGATTATATAGTTAAATTATTTTAAAACTAAACCCTTAGATACCAATATATGAATTTTTTCTAATTATAAAAAATTGTTTGTTTTATTTTGTTTTTTTTTTTTTTATTTTTTATCTAGGCGAGCCTTTTAACATCCCTTCCAATATTATTAAATCAGTCCAGTTTAACTGATGTTACATTATCAGCTGAAGGAAAAACTTTACAAGCTCATCGTGTTGTTTTGAGTGCATGTAGTAATTTTTTTGCCGAATTATTTCGTAACTTGGAACAATCATATCATCCTGTGATAATATTACCGGGAGCAAAATTTCCGGCTGTTGTAGCTCTTATTTCATTTATGTATTCTGGTGAAACGAATGTATTTGAAGAACAAATACCGGGTTTATTAATATTAGCAGAGGCATTGGGTATTAAAGGATTAGCTGATTTAAAACATAATAATGTATTTTTATTTTTATATTCTAATTAAATTTATATAATAATAATTATTAATTAATTTTTGTGTTTTTTTTAATTTTAGATACAAAATGTGAATAAAATTTTAAAAATTAATGAAGACAAAGTTCAAATGTACCATTTTGATTCGAAAACTAATGAAGACAATAGAAATACATCATCAAATATATTCCCAAAGAAATGTATATATTCAACAAATTTAGTGCCTGGAGACGATATAAAAATTCCTCCAAATTTTTTAGGTAATTGTGAACAGTATTACAATTACTTGAGTCGACCGCAAGATAATTCAAGTATTCCACAAAATGAAAATGTTATCAATCCAAATAATGAAATATTGCAAAATGAAAAGAAAATTTTAAATAATATAAATAATTTTAATCAAATAACTGAAATTTTGCGATGCCTTTCATCATCATCAATAGCTGTGAGTAATTTGGCCAATGAACTATCAATTATGAAATCTAGTTCTGAAAATGCATCAAGTGGAGAAAATTCTGTAATTGAAAAAAAATCTGAAGAAGATATGAATTTTTTTGAAGATACAATATCTGTTGAGGGTAATTCAATTTCATCTAATTTACCTGATATGGGTAAGCCGACTTTACTAAATGTTGATGGGCGGAATAAAATTGGTCCTCCAATAGAGGCTATTAAACCATGTGCAAATTCAAAGCTTTACGCAACATGTTTTATTTGTCAAAAGCAGCTAAGTAATCAGTATAATTTGCGTGTTCATTTGGAAACCCATCAAAATGTCAGGTATGTAGGTTCTTCTTTTGTTTTTTTTTTTGTGGCTTAATTGTTTCGCCTTAAATAAATTTATTTTAAATTTGTAGATATTCATGTAGTGTGTGTCCTCATGTTTCCCGAAGTAAAGATGCACTGCGAAAACATGTTTCATATAGACATTCAAATAATATGAATTGCTACGAAATGGAGCCTCGAAAAAAACGATCAAAATTAATTAGTATAGCTTCGGATTCGTCAAAAATAACGACTTTAGGTGAACATGAAGCTAAATTGGACTATCATAATAACAATAATGAAATTACAGATGATATAAAAGCACAAGGAAACTGTTCTACAAAAGGAGACTTTTCTACAAAAGTAGACTTTCCGGTAAAAGGGGACTTTTCTACAAAAGTAGATTATTCCACAAAAGGAGACTTGTTGTGTCAAATAACATCAGCTGGAGTAGAGACACAAATGCTAGAAAAATCAAAATTAAATTTAGGAAATTCAAAAAATAATAATTTAATAAAGACAATAGGTAAACCGATAAATGACATACAACATGACATTAATTAGTAAATAAGTTTTTAATATATGTATGTATATGTATAGTAAAGCTCTTTTATACAAAGAGATGTTTATTTAAAAGTTATATAACAGGTTTATACATATAAGTTCTGCCTGTGTAAATTATGGAGGATTTGTGATTGTTTTTTTTTTTTTTTTTTATTATTAATTTGTTAATTTTTCGAAATAATTGTTATTGATTAATTTTAATTAATTTAAAAAAAAAAAGTGTAAGCAAACATTGAATATAAAACGAATTTAGGTAACGAGCATAAATATTTTGAGTGAGTTAAATAGTTTATAAATTATGAGTTTAAGTACATGTAATATGAATAAAAATTTAATTTATCTTGATCTGATATAAAAAAAAAAAAAAAAAATTTTTTTTTGATTTTAAAGCTTTGGACACAGAGCGAGCGGTTGAGCGGATAAGTTTTTCAGAAATATTTTAATTAAATTGGTATGAAGTGGCCATATAACTGATTGATGAACGAATCCAAATTTATATGGTTTTTTTGGTCGCAAAAAAATTCGCTCACTCGCTGTCTGCGTGCCTGAGATCAAAGGAATTTTAAATAATTCTGTTCGAAAAAGTTTCAAAGTTGTAATGGGAATTGTCAAGTAAGAAGGAAAAAACCAATTTGTTTTATTCTTAAACTAACCTTCAAACAATATTAAAGTAAAAACCCGAACGTAAATCGAAATAAAATCGACCTTGTGGCATTTCCACCTCCCTCCGTTAATCGAAAATTTTATACAACAATAGATTACAAAACTTTCGATAAGGGAGAGTTGGGATAAAGTATAATTTCTTATTCATAATTTAATTTAAAAAAAAAAAAAACAAATTAAATAAATAAAATAGTTACTTACTAGGTTATTGTAATTAGAATAAATTAAAACTGGCTATATATTTCACTCAATATGTCATTCCGTCCGCCAGTTCATCCATGTGTTTATAAAATTTAAAATACGGATGGGTACAGCAAAAAATTAGTTTTGTCGAAAAACTTTTTCTGTAGTCCTGTCGGTTATGAAGCTACAGCTCTCCAAAGTACAAAAATACAATATTAAATTATTATATACAGTTTTTTGAAATGCTTTTTCAATCTGGTTTGTATTTCAATTTACATTAAGAGAAACCCAATTTTTGCTAAATTTTAAAACCCTCGTATTTTTCTCATATAAGGTTTATGTTAGAAACTTAAAATTGGAGAGCTACTCGTATTAGATCATTTTAAATAAGTATGATTGATTTAAGAAAATATTTTTGTCAAATGTTAACAAAAGTTAAAGCTGCAGCATTGTATCTAGGTCTAATACTTTCCCAATTATATGGGATACCCTAAAGCTTAATGATGTGTCTCTTGCGAATCTTAACAATTTTTGCTTACAATAATATACTTAAAAAAATTCTAATAAATTTTTACTATTTTATTTTCAATATACTCTTTGGTTTTTTTCAAGAACTTATTAGGTATGAAACATTGTTTAGTTCTGAAAATGTGCTTTTTTTAAACTCTTGATTTTTTTCATACCAAGTTTAAAAAAAATTTTACTTTTAAAATTAATTACCTATGAAATTATTTAATTACACTTCTAAATTATTTTCACTTTAAAATAAAGTAAATACAGATAAGTGTTTCTATCATACATATAGCAAGTATAGGTAATTACTTTATTTATTTAAGAGCTATAGATAAGGTAAGAATGTATAATTTCAATGTTAGATAAGTTTTTGCTTAGTGTTTGAATCTTTAATTTGATTTTTGAACATTTTTAGCTTGGAATACGTATAGTTAAATGCAAATATTCGTACGGAAAATAATATTAGTTTATTCACATCTTGAAAACCACCTCACGACAGTGAACAAAGTATTGTGCGCTGAAGTCGAGCTAATTAATGTCGAAGGTTTGTGTTTATCAAAGTGCCAATGTACCTACAGAGTACAGGCCACAGTTTTTGGTTTGCAAATAATATCTCAATCCAGCTAGCTGCAGATCGAAAAGTTCCGCAAAAACCAAAATTAAGAAATGAGAACATAAAATTCGATACAAGCTTAGAAAATATCTATAAACTAAGTCGGTTGAATTTTCTATTTAATAATGTTAAAGTGGGCTGGAATCAGACAAAAATAACACTAAATATTGTTGCTAAGTCTAAGCAAGCTAGTTTTACAAAAGAATATTATACCTAATAAATGTAAAGGCGCAGAAAACTTTGAAGTTAGTGCAAGGAAGAAAGCATCAAACATCGGAAGACAGTGTATTTTGGCCATACTTAGTACCCTAATATTTTTGTTAAAATCGAGTAATCGTAAGAAAAAAGCAATTATGTAATGGCTGAGAATTTTTGAAACTATACCAGAGAATTATTGTTAAATATATGTCTCTCCAGGGTATTTATTTATTTGAATATTACGTGTTACACGGAATTACGCAATATTGATACAGCCCTCGGTTGTCAGGGTCATTGTGGGCTGATTCTAATTTATCTTACATCTTTTAGATCTTTTCTAAATTTGTACCTTAATTAATCAATATACTTATTTAAATTTATTATCTTTTCTAAGTAATAATTTTGAATTCGTTTCCCTTAATTCCGCTGTGACCGGCGACCCATATTAATATAAATTTTTTTCCCACTTGACTTAAAAGGTTTCTGATGGAGTTTACTAAAAGTTGTGTGTTTGTGTATAGTTCCTTAAAATTTATTTTAGCTTTATTTTGCTTTAGACATAAGAGCTTCATGTATTGCTACTAACTTTGCGTTGTGAAACTTCCGTTGCCGGTTCTAGTATTTTAAGCTTTAAGACTCTTTCTTCGTCGACTATAGCCAAAGATACACCTTTTTCAGTTTTTGATGTATCCCTAAATATTTTATATGAATCGGGACAAAGGTTTTCGGTGTGTTCCTTGTAATCTGTTGCTAGTTTGCGGTTGTTGTGTTTTCTTTTATAAATTGGAGTATTGAAGTTTCAATAAATTCTTTTGGATCAAATAACCAGGTGACAGAAATTTTAGTATTTAAAATTACTATATCAAACGGAATTTTATTGACCTTTGAAAGATTAATTGCTTTTTCCAGTGAAGATTGCAATGGCATTCTAATCTTATCCTCAAGTAAAGCTTAAATTAAACTGTGTGGTGGCTGCTCCTTGTCACTAGCTTGTTTATGTGCATGTTTCATAGCAAGGACATTTCTTCTTTCAACAAAGCTGGAGAAACCAGATTCTATCATTATGTTCTCAACATTTGAGGTTTTCAGAGCTCCTAAAGCTATTCGTGCAGCAAAGTTTAGTTTTATCTGGATATTGGCTATTTGGGCTTTGTACAGAAATCGAACACTGTAACCGCATTACCATTTTTTTCTACTTGAATTGCTTTTGCTCTTTGTGTGGCTACATTGATAGTTGGTCAGTTTATTTATATGTGGCTCGAATTTTAAAGATTTGTTAAAAGTAAGCCCTAATATTGAAATTTCTTTGACGGCTCTTATTGTTTGGTTATCAAAATTTAGGTGGCTTCCAATGCAATTTCTCTTTTTGCAGATGTGTATACATTCTGTTTTGTTGCTTGTGAATTTTACTCCATTGTTATCTGCCCAGTCTTTCAGTAAGCTTAAGCCATAATTTGATTATAGAATAAAGAATATGTATAGTAGGCATGGTTGTGGAGGATATCAATAAAAATTTTTTTATTATATTAACTGTTTCCTACGTTCTTTATCAATAAACTAATTAATCAAACTAAAATTTATTATTATAGTACATATCAAAATATTTTTATTTATACTTTAACTTTTCAAAACAAAAGTTCAAATCTGAATGGGATTTTTGTATGTAACATTTTTTTTTTAATGTTTTATATAGGGTTCAAATAGCATTAACTCGTTTAATTACGTGTAAAAAATTTTAGTAGAGATTTAATCTACAAATTTTTTTTCTTATACTTTTTATTGTTTTGTCATTTTTCGTTACCCTTGTCAACTTTTAGATACCCGATGCAAACCTACTGCGATTTTTAAAATAACTATCAACTTCTTTAATTCATGTTTAATATTTAAAAAAAAAAATTAAAAAAAATAAAATATAAACCAAATTTTGGCGACTCCAAAAATCGGTCCGAGTAATGTCCAACTTTACCAATGGACTTGCCTTTTAAATTTAGTCGCCCATTTTCAGTTTTAACCCTACGGCTTCATTCGATTCACAGTAACCAGATTGAAAATTTTGTATGGCAGCTTATTAAAAAAAGGTCCAAATTTTTCAAAACTTCAAAAAATTGCTTGTCATATTAGGTGTGTTTATTAGTGAGTTCTAGGACTAGCTAGAAAATCTAGAACCAAAAAGTACAGGTTTAGGCGTTCTTTAGTTTTAGAACTTTTTTTTTTTTGTCTGAAAGTGTTCTAATTTTGTGTTCATTAGTTTTTGTTCGATTTTTAATTGGATGCTGTCTTGTCCTGTTCTGAAAACTAATAAACAAACCTTTTACATTACATATGGGTTTTAATTTTAAACCATCTAGTCTTATTAGTTGTAAAGATATATACTCTGGTTCCAGCAATCTTTATGGAAGCCATTTTAGCTTTTTCTCAAGAAATCTCAAAATTGGAAAAAAAGCTTGTCATATAATCTTACTTCTTGCTTTGTTTTATTTCAACTTCATAGTTTAATTAATTTTGATTAATTCTGATGTAAGCAGAATTCTAAAATTTGTATAGCAGCTTCCAGAAAATGAAACGTCAACACTTTGAAATTTCAAAAAAATTTGTCCTATATTACTTATATAACTTACTGTGTGTAATTTTCATTCTCCCAATGTTGTTAGTTTTTAAGATATTCATATTGGTTCAAAAAATTTGTATAACAGTTACCCGAAGCCTTGATACGATTTTAATCAAAAACAACAGGTATACAAATTAGCTTTAAAATTTGTTTTTTTTTTAAATTTCAAAACTCTAGCTCTTTTAGTCTTTGAGTTATCACAGGCTGACTCGCAGGCGCCCACACATTAGATCGATTCATATAGATTGACTAACCCATATCTTTGAGTCTGCATATATCAAGTCACGGATCGATGCGTTACAAACGGAGGAGCAATTTTATATTACCTATTCCGTTATTTGTTTGCACGGCTATAATGATTATAAAACTAATGATTTATAAAAATTAAAATTACTATTATTAAAATTAAAAAAGAATACTATAATCAAATGTGTATTTATAATTAATTTTCTTATCAATGCCCTTAACATTTTTTTTTATTAAAATACTATAAGTAAGTACATATATATGTATGTATATTTTCAAATATATAATTATTATTTAACATGTGATTAAACCTATGTTAAAGCATATGTTATGTATGAGCATATTAAAAATAATTGGTTATTATTTATTTGTGAGATACTGAGATAGGTTATTCAATAATGATTCTCATGAATGTCGTAAAATAGTACCTATTTAAAATAGACACAAAGAATTGCATACTTTTATTACGCTTAAATCATTTAACGTTCTATACTGATCAATTTTTAAAAAACCATATTGTAAAAAGCGAAATTAAAAATGTCGAAATTTTGTACCGCACCTAAAATTTAATCGGTTTCAGAACATAACTTGTAAATCCTAAATAACTTTCGTTTGAACAAAATAATACTTTGTGGTAACAAGTTGAAACAAATTGAAAATGATTACTAATCATAACATTAGTTTAATTTTATTTGAAATTCCGTAGAGATCTTGATTTCCAAATGTACTGTAGATATAGAGTTATAAAATGTACTACAAAAACTGATGTTTATCTGACCGAAGATAGCTCAGTGGTTAAAGTGGATTATTAGTTCCAAAGCTTGATTCTTTCTATATTTTAGGGTTTACAGCTGGATTAGCGCCTTTACTTTATAATTTAAGGTTTTTACATGGTTACACGTGAAAATATTGATGTCTAGGGTATAGTTTTTGTATTGAAGTTCTGTATATGTGTAACAAACCGAATTTTGATGTACCAGTAGCCGCCGTATTTGTACTAGCATTAACTTATGTATATAAAAAATTATAAGTTTAAAGTAGTAATTGAATAACTTTAAATACTTAAAGATAAACATTTTTTTATTTATTATTTATTTTTCGAATTATTTGTTAAAAAAATAAAAAGATAACTCAAATATAAATATAAATATAATTTAACTTTTTTATTCATCAATCATTATAACAAATTTATAACAATATTAAAAAACTAAACAAATGTTAAGAACTTCAAAATAACCTAGATCTATAACCTAGACCTTGCGACCTTTTTATGTCACATGATCTGTCCGTTGTCAGTATTGATCGCATAACCTAATCAATATTTAAAAGCAAAATAATCTGTGATAATAATCACAGCAAAATATTTTAAAGCTTTTGGAAATTTACTTGCCATGTTCTACTTCTATGCCGCTACAGTCCTTTGTCGAATCTTGGCCTCCCTAATCATATTCTTCTAGTTCACTCGATCTTGGGCAGCGGTTATCCAATTTTGCTCTTGAAGCAATTATAGAGCATATCTAACTCGACGACACCAATCCATCGATTTATCGGCTTCCCTACTGGCCTTTTTCTATTTATTTCCCCATTGAATACTTTCTATAGAATGCGGGAATCTGGCATACGCTGTATGTGACCTGTCCACCTAAGGCGTTGTTGCTTGATGTATATCACAACATCGCTGTCGATATATACGTTGTATAGCCTTGCGTTGCGTCGCATTCTAAATTGCCCCTGGTCGCAATTTTACATAGTTGCTTATTAATTAGCTTGCTTAATTTTAATTTCACCATTGAAGTGTATTCGATTCTGAAGATATGTAATATCTAGGTACCCGAAGCTTTTGAACCAAATCGGATTTTAACCAAAAACAATGGGGAATTAGTTTTTCAGTTATTGTGCTGTGCTGACACACTGACAGATACACATAGCTAAATTGGTTTACTCTTCGATGCTGATCCGATCCACACACACTTGAGTGTATATCTGTCATGTCTATAGAATGATGCCTTATAAACAGAGTCGCGCAATTTTAATATATTCGCACGAGTATAAAATGTATATTATATGAATATTTAATCAAATATTAAACGTTTGAGTGAAATGTATATGAAATAAATAATAAAAACCGAGTAGTTTCCTTTTAATTTCACAAAAATTATTCATTTTTACAAATACCAGTATTTCGACTACGGTAGACGTTATTATCCATATTTATTTAATTTAAATATCAAACTTTGCAATTTTAAATGATTTTTTTTTTTTTTAAATTCAATTAAATTCAAAATCAAATCATCTTTTTCTTAATTATCAAATGTCATTTTGTTGTTATTTAGTACTTTTTTTTAGCTAAATATCTACAAAGGTCAGGTCACTTTAAAATAAAGATCCGTTAATATTCATATACAAATACAGTTTAAAAAAAAAAAAATTAAAAAATTTATATTTTTATTTTTTTTTTATATCATATGGACAATAACAAATGGTCCATGCTACAGCGCATGCCTAAATTTTTTTTATTAACCCGGTATACACACGGTTACGGTATACCCCAAAAATTTTCGTTTTAATTCAACTTTTATTACAGACATACCTATACAATAATGTTATTAATTATTATAATAGTAAGTATAGTATCGCTTATGCGTATTAATAACTTCAAACTAACACATAGAAACTATATATAAATTTTTTTTATAATAAAATTTACTTTATCGTAAAAAACATTAGTTTTTTTTGTATAGTAAGTTATCTCTTAAATAAATTTTTTTTGTTATTTCTCATCATACAGTGAACGTGATAAGTGGTGCATATAAGTGCCTGGCAATTCTGAAGGATTTGGATTTGAATTTATTTTAATTTTTTTTTCATATAGTTCGTACATACATAATATAAAAATATATTTTTGGACATCATGAAAAGCATTTTAACTAATAGATTTTTTGGACGAACTATTTTTAACAACTGTAAAATATTATATTTTATAAATTTATTATAAAATCAATTTTTTTATTTTATAATAATTTTTTATTTTAGTTTTAAAAACTCGAAATATTTCTCAAACAAATGTTGAACCAACTTCACCAGCAGTAAAAACAACTATACCAGGACCTAAATCTAAAAGTTTGTTAGCAGAATTAAATAAATTACAGGTGAGAAAAATTTTTTTTTTTTTTAATATTGTAATTAATTAACAGGTGAATATAAATATGTGTACATATTTAATTTTAAATTAAAATGATAAATATATAGTGGTAGAGATAGAATATATGTACATACGTCATAGATAATAATAATATAGATAACTTTTATATTAAAATATTAAACATACATAAATTAAATAAGTACTTTCTCAAAAAAAAAAGCATTAAAAATTTAATTCAAATATAAATTAAGTACGTGAAATTAAAATAAATATAAATAATTGATTAAATGGGAATAATTACTATAACAACCCAAAAAGGGGAACTCAGAACATATTATATAAAAACATTATTATGTAAATGTTAACTATGCTGTGATTATTTCTTTTAAATTTTTTTGTTTTTTTAATTAAAATGTCAAAATTAAATAACATAACACATATATTAAGACAAGGTCATATTTGCCATTTTATTACTTTATATTCAAATAATTTCAAGCTAAATATTATATATTTCTTATTTTTTTTTTACAAAAGTCTATTACAAATTGTTAAATTATTTATTTCAATTATAAAATAATATTGTGCATTATGTTATAGGCAAATTTGTGTGTTTTTTTTTTAAAGCAAATAGTTCTAATCATATGTAATAAGTTTTTTATGTAATTTTTCTAAGTTAAGATTTAAGATTTAATGAATCAATAAATTGATTAATAGGGAAGTTTAAAATATTATCAACAAATTATTAACTAATTTATATAATTCACTTAATAAACTGCATTTCATTTTATTATAATTTAATAAAAACTATATTTAATATTATTAAAACTAATTTGCATATAAACAATCTTCTAAATACAAATAATAATAATAATAATAAGTTTATAAAATTTTATGTAAATCAGAACGTTCCGTCGCAAATTGTCGTAGACAAACATAGAATTTGCCTACGACAATTTTTTATATATTATACAAATTATAATATGTAAAATATAATAATGGGGGGTGCGATAGTATAAAATTTAACAAATTAATAAAATTGATATACAGACACACAATGATAATATTAATAGTGATAAATTGAATTAAAGTGGAAAGAAAAAATATCTAAAGTTATATCATTTCAAAAAAAAAAAAACTACTAATTTGAAATAATCAAAATCTATTTAGAATAAACAAATCATAATTTATTTTTTATTTGTTCTTCAATTTATTTTTGTATGAAAACATTTATTAAAATATTAAAAATGTTATTAATTCTGGCTTTTTTACATACATATGTAACAACTTTCTTCTCTCTTCTCAAAAGATGAATATTTAGGGCTTAGTTATATTTGAGAACAGAAAAATACTTAAGTTATATTATTTGAAAACAGAAGTTTGTATCCATTTAGTTAAATATTGTGAAGATCAAATTGTAACAGTTGCTTGGCACTGATAAGTGATAAGTAATAATTCATTAAAAACGTTCAAAAATTAAAATTTAAAATCTTTTAGTTCCGCTTTTATTAATATAAGGTGGCAACTCTTTTAAAAATTAACCTCATAGTATAATTTTTAAAATTTAACTCATAATTGACACTGGGTTTTATATACATACGGTACATTTCTCAGCAGGATAACATTTTATATTCAATAGCTAAATTAGTTATTTTGGTACATGTTGTTATATATATATATTATATATATATGTGGATTATTACATAAAATATAAAAATATATGTGCATATTATGTACGTAGGTATACATTTTCACGAAAATTTAAATAATAAATTATTTTATTAAACGAAAGTAGAATATTTCTTTAATTAATTTTAATACATAACTGTAAAATAATTTCCATAAAAAAAAATCAATTAATGGGTTTCTGCAGGTATCTATAATTTATAAACAAAATAAATACGTCATTACATCAGTCGTCAACGTCATATTCCAAATAAGGATAATGCAATACATGTAAAATAAAATATATGAGAAATCCATATATATACGATTTGGCGATTGATTATGAGATTTTCCTTTGTTTTTTTATTTTTTTTTTAAATAAATGCAGATATCTATTTTTTTGAAAACATAATTTTTTATTATGCATCGATCCAACTTTGCGACCTACATAAATGATAAAAATAAAATTCGCTATAATTTTAATAAATGGTGTTTTGGCGTTGCAGGCGTTACGTTTGTTTCGTTTATAAAAAGATTTAGAAACAAATTTAATTTAAAAAACATTAAGTTTAAAAGCATATATCCATCCTTTGATATTGTAATATGTTGTTATGTAGGTATATAAATATTTCGTAATGACTGTTAGAATTTCAACGTTGTTGGCTGCGCTCATTGTGCTCAGGGGGTTAGAGCTCGTGGGTCGTGATGATAATAAAACTCCTTCAAGTTCATTCATTACATAAAATAAATGTTATTGAAAAATAAGAAAATCTGCATGAATTATGGGTATAAAATTTTAACTGCCTCTTGCACCCAACTTATACTTATGTATATTATTTTTTTTCTTAAAATATGTTTTTTCAAAAATTAAAACAATTAAATCGCTTGATATATATTATACATTACATATTATAATGATTTTATAAACATATTTATAAATTACAATAAAATTTGGTTTTAGAATGCAGGATCAGTACAAATATTTATTGATTATGATAAATCATTTGGGAATTTCATAGTAGACGTTGATGGTAATACTTTACTAGATGTATTTACACAAATATCATCGGTTCCATTGGGTTACAATCATCCGGATTTACTAAAAGTTTTTCAAAATGAACATAATTTAAAAAGTAAATTAAGTTTATAAAAAATCATTATTAAATTTCAATATTACAAATACTTTTTTTTAATTTTTGTTTTTTTTAGCTTTAATTAATCGTCCAGCTTTGGGTGTATTTCCTGGAGAAGACTGGCCAGAAAAATTAAATAATGTTTTGATGCCAATTGCCCCCAAAGGTTTAAATAATATTACAACAATGATGTGCGGTTCCTGTTCGAATGAGAATGCCATTAAAAATATTTTCATAAGGTATAAATTAACAATTTTTTTTCCCGAATTTATATCATTTTAAATTTTTCCACCTTATTTCATAATAGATAAGTTCGATAAAATATTTGATATTCAAAAATGAAATAAGTTAGATAGAAATTATTAAATTTTATTTAACTTTAGAGTTTTTTGCAAAATTGGTTTGTCCAAAATATAAATATATATGAGAGTCCTCCTGAATCTAATGTTAAAAAAATTATATAGTTCGTTTCAAAATCAGGATTAAATAAATTTTAAATTTGATAAATGAAATAAATGAATATCATAAATTTGAAGCCAATTCCAAAACCTTTAGTAATTTATCTCATTTTCTTTTCGAAGTAATTTCAATTTTAATTTTAACAATTTTATCGAACATTTTCATTATAAAATAAATTAAATAAATTCGATAAAAAATATCAAATCAAACTTATTTCCCTTTAATATGGCAAAGTTATTTTAATCGAACTTTAATTTGTTAAAATATTAGTAATATAATTTAATTTATTTTCTTTCTATCATATATTTAATATTTGATCACAAAGGGGATTTTATAAAGAATTATTTTTCAATAATAAATTTATTAAATAAATGAAATGAAATAATATTCTCTATAATTTTAGACACATGAGGAAACAACGTGGAGATAATGTACCATTTTCTGAGGAAGAAATGAACTCGTGTATGAATAATTTACCTCCAGGTGCTCCAAAACTTAGTATAATGTCTTTTCATGGTGCATTTCACGGAAGAACTCTTGGAATTTTATCAACTACACATTCAAAGTATATTCACAAAATTGACATTCCATCGTTCCCTTGGCCAATAGCAAATTTTCCACAATATTGCTATCCTTTAGAAGAAAATATTGAGCATAATAAAAAAGAAGACGAAAAATGTTTAAGCCAAGTTGAAGATTTAATAAATAGTGGACGTAAAACTGGAGTACCAGTAGCTGGTATTATTATTGAACCCATTCAAAGTGAAGGTGGCGATAATGAAGCTTCTAAAGAGTTTTTCCAAAATCTTCAAAAAATAACAAAAAAATATGATATTGCTTTGCTTATTGATGAAGTTCAAACAGGCGGAGGTGCAACTGGAAAAATGTGGTGTCACGAATATTTTGATTTACCCTCACCACCTGATGTAGTAAGTTTCAGTAAAAAAATGCAGCTTGGAGGCTATTATCATTCTGACGATTACAGACCATCCCAAGCATACCGTGTGTTTAATACTTGGATGGGTGATCCAGGAAAAATTTTAATTTTAGAAGAAATTATTAAAGTGATAAAAAGAGATTCTCTTTTGAAAAAAGTCGAAAAAACTGGAAATCATTTAAAATCTGGTTTACTTGAATTAGAAAAAGAGTTTTCGCATATTTTAAATTCAACTCGTGGACGTGGAACATTTTTGGCAATAAATGCAAACAAGACACAAACTCGAGATGATATTTTAGGTCGCCTTAAACAAAAAGGTGTTCAAGCTGGTGGTTGTGGTGATTTTGCTATACGATTTCGACCTGCTTTGATTTTTGAAACTAAACATGCAGATATTTTCCTAGACAAATTTAGACAAGTTTTAAAAGAGTTATAAATATTTGAACAACTTGTTTTAAAAAGTTATTAAGAAATTATTTTGTTTAGTTATAAAGAATGCACTCCACATAATGAAAAAAAAATTAAAGCACAATATTCTGCGCCATAAAGCGAATTTTCCGCGTAGTGTAAATTTGTCTTCCAAGCATACCATATATAATATATATGTGTATTTAAACCTAATTAATAAACATATGTTTAAATTTGAAGCTAAATAAAAATTATAATTTTGTTAAAATTAAATTTGGAAAATAAAATAAATAAATATTGTTTTAAAAATATCTAAATATAAATAATATTCAATATGAAAAATTACCGAATTTTAATTTTTTATCAATTAGTGTTTAAAAATGGTGATAATGAGTTTTTGATGGTAGATAAATATGAATTGTAGCTTTGGATGAACTTTGAAGTTAAAAAAAAATAATATGCAGATATTTAAGGAAAATTTTTTTTGTAAACTACCTGTTATTGCAATATTTCTCTTTAACTTCCTTCCAAGCACTTTATATATAGACTTGTGTTTTAAGTCTACTGTTTATATGAATTTTTTATATGAATCTGGAATGCACAGTATAAAGAAGATTACAGCTTTGTATTAGAACTTAAATAAAAAATTAAGATATAAAAAAATTGCTCCACATATAAGACCGTTTCAAAAAGCTTTTTTTAGGATTTTATCATCAAATTTATTCTGTAAATTAAAAAAAATTGAATATATATTACCAAAAATCGATTTTCATAATTCTTTTTCAAAGATTGATTTTCAATACGAATGCACGTCATTCTAAATATTTTTCGAAATTTTTCAATTTTCATTCATAATTTTCCAATTTTAATTTTGGGCTGCATAACTTAAGTATTTTCCGTAGAATACTCTTAATTATAATAGTCATATAATGTCATATGATATCATATGATTTTTTACGATTGTATTACAATTCATTTAACTAACTATTATTGTCATAACCGTAATTCGTTTTCATTGAGAAATCATTCGTCATGTCATGTCATGGGTTTCCGAAATGAATCGTACATATCATGTGATATTATACATATATACAATCAAACGCTAAAACTAAAATTAAAAAGAATTTCCAGAATCAGAATCAAACATAAAAAGGTAAATACATAAGTTTTTAATAATTAAATGTTTATGTTTGACATTTTATGCGTATGTTTGGTTATTACTATTATAGTTAGTGTTATGATTTTGTAGATCATAGGTAATCATATCGAATATTTATCGAAAGTTCATATGACATCATATGACATAACGAAAATGTTTCTGAAACAAATTTGTTGATTAAATTGTCATTTACTTGTTTTTTCATATACAGAGTCATACACTTTTTGACAATCAACAATTCGGATTTTAAAAAAGTTATCTATCAAATATTTCATTGAGAATTAAAATATAAAAAAAAACAGCGTTTCCAGATTTAAAATCTAAAACAGGAATTAATCATGGAATTCTTTAATGCGGGAACTGTAGCAATAACATAGTGTCAATAAAAAATTGACACGACACCAGGGTCAATTGTAAAAACATTTTTTAAACTTTGACAAATGCTCGGCTTATGACAATTAAATATTTGCTCTTATTTAACGCATTTTATATATTTGCTGCGTTTTGAATCATCTTCTTAATCTTTTAATTAATGTATATACACTCTTTTCACATGAATTTGGAACTTTTTTCAAATAAAATTTTTTTTTTTTCCAAATTAATTTGGCCTGTTGATTCTCAAGAATCGAAAATTCCTCATCCAAAATGTTCATGTAAAAATAATTAAATTTTGACACGGAGGGACTACAGAAACGGTCTAGAAGTTTCGTCATCACACGGACAGACATAGTGAAACCATATACGCACATTTCTATAAAATTTTTTGAAAATATGCTTAAAAAGAAAAATTCTTATAAACTACAAAAGTATATACATACTTAATTATTTAAAAATGCTACATTCAAATTATTCATATAAAATTCATGTGTCAGATTAATTTTAATAATTAAAATATTAATTATATTCCCACATTCCCTCTTATTCCCAAATATACTTATGATGTGGGTGGACAGACACAGTTTGTATAACATTTCAAAACTTTCCAAAAAACTAAAACCGCAATAACTATACAAAATTTATTTTTAATTAAAAATTAACATTTAGAGGAAGCGGAAATATTAAACCATATTAAACAGATTCTCCTGGTTTTGAATGATAATTATTGCAAAATTACATTGCCAGTAGATAAAAACCTTCTAACACCATTTTATTCTGTATTTGTTACAAAAGAATTGTTAGAGCGAGAAGAGGAAATATTTGCCAAACATGAAATGACAATTTTATTAGCCCAGGTTAGTTATTTACTTTTAAAGTTTCTTTTGTATCTATTTGTATTATAGCGAAGACACTTTAAAGTTTAAATAGGACAATCAATCGTCATGGATCAGAAAAACCTAAAAACATAGAATAAAATTCAATAATAATTTTTTTTTTAAATTTTATACAATAATTATACGTTTGGTTTATTAAGAACTAATAAGTAATAACTACATAAAAGCACTTGCCAATATTATTGGAATACATTTGCATGGGTGCAATAAAAAAGAAAAAATGCACTAAAAAATTTTAGAATTTCAAAAAGCTTTATTATAAAAATAAAAATAAAAAAAAAAAATAAAAAATTGTAAAGCAAAAAGTTGCCTTACCTTAAGAAATGAATATATATGCAAAATATCCTTTTTCTAATAATGTATATTGGTTTTAACGTTCCCGTCAACTATAAGAAAAATTTTGATAGCCAATTTAAAATATGAAAAAACTGTTATCAATTTAGAAGTGACAGATGTTTCAAATTTTGACAACAACAAACAGATGTTTTTATTTTGACAAAGAACACAGTTTGTATATTTTTAGGTGTAAATTATAAACGAATACACTAAAGGTGTAAAACTCCCACGATTTGGTATTTTTTTTTTTGAAAATTTATTTTTAACAAAGTTTTTTTAACCCTTATCTTATTTTTCAACGGTTTAAACCGAAAACCCTTAGTTCTGGGAGGAGTTAGATCCTTGGACATTAAAATGAGTTGTTAAAGATTTATTTTTGGAAGGGGGGTGGGGGGGTTTCAAAACTGTACAATTTTTTTGGGTAATATACAAAAATTAAAGCTTTAATATTTTATCATGACGTATTAATTGTATTTTTCATTTATGAAGGGCTTCCTTAAAAACGAAGAAAGTGTAAATCTCTTGATTTCCGTTATATTTTGCTTATAAAATAAAATTCTAAGAAAAGATTTAAATTTTAGTGGAAGTGACAATTGGTGTATTATTTATTTCTAGACCTCTCTAGTTGTTAGTATTGCACCATTATTTTTGTTTTCGTAATATTTATTTCCAGACCTACTAACTTCTTCTGCATATTTGTTTAATCTATATTTATCTTTTCTTTCATATTATGGTAGGTATAAGTTATGTTGTTTGTGAGCCATGTATATTTTAATACTTTTCTTTATCTAGCTTGTTTAACCATTGAAAAATAGTTTCAATTAATTGAAAAATAGTTTCATTCCATTAAAAATTAGTTTCATTCAATTAAAAAATTGTTTCACTCAGTTGAAAAATTGTTTCATTTAATCTGAAAATGCTGAAAACTTTACTTATATCACATATTGTATAATAATAATATTTAGCATATATAACTAATGGAAATCCAAATTAGTAATACACGTCATTTATAATTTTTACATAAATTTATTTTTGTTTTTTTTTTTTTTATTTTTATATTTAAAATTCGTAATATTAGGCATATACACAAAATGATATTTACATTTATATACACTCTACTACTCGTAAATTCGTATATTTCCGTATAAATCGTAATTCAACATGATTGTGGTGAATAAATATATACATATATATATATGGTGAGTTTGACAAATTTAACTTTAATCGAAAAAGATAACTATATTAACAAACAGCTTAAAGTTAAAAAGAGACAAAACGATATTACAACAAAATATAAAATATTCTGTTATTCTTTTGCTTATTTTTTCTATATGTGTCTTACTTTTTCATAGGACTAAAAATGACGAGCTTTTTCTCAATATAAAAAAAAAAAAACAAAAAATAAAATAAAAAAATTTTTTTTTTTTTTAGGGATAATTTATTTTATCAGAAAGGATTTTCTTGTTATAAATAATAATTCCAAAAATAAGAGATGGACAAAGAAAAATTTTTTTAAAAAAATAAAAACATAAAATTATGTTTTTTAAATAATAAAATAAATAATAAAATATTAGAAAATAAAAAGTTTTTTTAATTTCTTATTAATTGCAAAAAAAAAAAAGAGAAAGAAAATCTGAGAGAAGATAAAATTAAAATTGAATGAAAAAAGTGATTGTATATATTACGATATAAATACTTATTAAAATCGAAATACAATATAAAATGGAAAATTATATAGTGTTTTATAATTTTAATTTAAAATAAAAATTCATTTCAATTATATATTGAAAAAATTTATTATTTATTTTTTTTGTTTTTTTTTTTTTTTTTTTGACAAGATTTTTTTTTTTTGATTAAAAAAAAAAAAAAACGGAAAAAACGGGAACAGTGTGTAAAGTTTCTATTTAAAAAAATGATATATAATATAAAATATATATATATAGTTGCATCTTATAAATAATATACTAAAAAAATACCTACATAAAAAAATTTTTAATAAAAATTTTTATTCCATTATATTGGATATACATATATATATATATTAAAATTTGTAAATAGTTTATTTTAAATATACATATTATAGGAGTATATATATATATATATATATATATATATATATATAGTAATAAAATATTAATAATATTAAAATGAATATAATAATATTTATGAAACGGATATTATCCTAATAAAAATAAAAAAAAAAAATAAATCAAGTTATTTGTTTTTTAAAAATTCCCCATAAATAAAAGAAATATAACAAATCATAATTATTAAAAATACATATATATGTATATATATATATGTTAATATAATAAATTAAATTAAATGTAAGTTGAATATAATTTAAAATGAAAAATGATAAAAGTAAATGTTTAATTATTAATCAAAATACTAATTTATATATGTTTATATACATATATATATATATATGAGTGTATTGTAAAGAAAGTAAAGTAAATATATATATACATACTACTACCATACTTACTAAATTAAATACAAAAAAAAAATATATAATATAATATTTAATTTAAAATAAAAAAAAATAATTCTAAGTGATAAATTAAATTAAAAAAATATATATATGTATATATATATAAATTATAAAAATATGATAAATGAATGTAAAATTGAAGTAAAGTAAATGAAATTCAAAAAAAAAAAAAAAAAAGGGAACACACATATATTTATAATATTTTGATGAAAAATTATGATGTGGTTAAAATCAATACCATTTTTATATATTATAACAATATCTTGTTCAATTAATGGATGTGTTGGATATTTTATGGATAAAAAATTACCAGAAGTTGGGAAACATAGACGAAAAGGTAATATATAACCATTATCTATATATATATATAAAAATTATAACTTTTTCTTATTTAAAATATATGTATATATATACTATATGAATTTATCTATATGTATAGATTTGCATTATAAAATTGAATGTAAATTGCATTCATGTATATATTACTGAATAGTATATATATATATATATATATTAATATATATGTGTATTCAAAAAAAAAAAAATTTAAATATACTATTTTAAAGTTTATTAAAATACAATGTACCTACCTATACATATTATGTATATTAAAATATAAATGAATAATTTTCAAAAATATATAAATTTTATGAAAATATTTATTTTTAATATTTGGTTAATTTATTCAATATTAATTGGTGTATATGTTTATTATAATTTCAATCAATCAAATCTTATTATTATTTTATATAATTTATATTTAATAAGATACCTATCAATTGGTTTTTTTTTTTTTTTGGTTTTTTAAATTACAAGTTATTAACTTGATTATTATAACATAATATGTCAAAATTTATATCTATATAAGTCTATATAAGTTGAGTTTGTTTTTAAAACATTATTTGAATTTGACATTTCCTTAATTTGAAAAAACAAAAAAGTTTAACAAATTCTGTAAATTAATATAGATTATTTAAATTTAATGTATAGTAATTTAAGGTCTATAATTTTTTTTTAAGCGCTAACTGTTCAACTGTTGAAACAGGCGGTCATATACCATAGGCACATGTTGAAACAGGCGGTCATATTACCTATATTCGCGTTATTAGAATTGGTCTTATTGAATTCCACATACAATTTAAACATGAGATAATACTAGGCCTTATAACATGTAAAAATGTCTTAGCTTTTCAATAGTTAAAATTCTATATTTTTCTTTATATCGTAATATTTTTGTATTTGAGTTATATTGTATTCTAGTATCTGTGTGTTATATTATTCAATTAAAAATTTTTTTTATTCCTTTTCCACTCTTTTAAGGAGTACAGGGCATTCACCAAGTTTTATTTTAAACTAGGCTTCAGTTTCTTTAATCATAATATTCACTAAGCCGTTGATTACTCGGCTGTAGCTATTGTATAAGGTTATGAAATATGAATGCACAAATGTTAAATTTGTGCGCCATCTATAATCTTACACAAGAATTATTTATATATATTTTTTTTTTATTAAATTTTATTTTATATTACTATATAATTATACAATTTTACAATATTTTTTTTATTAGATATGATCTGACCAGGGTTTGAACCCGAGACCTTACACATGAAAGGCGGCGTCTTTACCACCACGCCATTGGTCAGATAAATATAGCATTGTTCAATATAGCAGAGATATTTTTAAGGCATTTGTTAGCTTCTATATCATTTTAAAAAGGCTCTGCGAACTAACGTAGAACTGAAACTAAGGCCAGACAAATTTTTAACTAAGGCCAGACAAATTGTTCAATGCATTCTAATGATAGTTCATTACTTTCTCACGTTAGTTCATTACATTCTGGCGTTAGTTTCCAGAGCTATTAAAAATATTTTAAATTTCAAGTTCTGTTAGGTTGGACGATGACTTAAAATTTTAATTCCTTTGGTATTTATGTGGTCTGCGTTTTTTCAATAGATGATTTTGTTGTATTTTGAGGAGACCGATTGTTTTGTCATAATTTCTTTAATATAGGTACTTTTTTTCAAAATTTAAATTAATTAGACTATAATTTTCTTTCTTATCATCCTTATTATATTAATAATATAAATCTGTTTTATAAAGTAGGTTTGTTTTTCTCCAGAATTACTAGATAAATCTTAATAACCTGGGAAATTGTATTTTCAATCTCCGTTCCGAAAGACGGTAGAAAATTGTTCGATTGGTTAAGGTTTTGCATCAAAGTTTGGTGTGCACCAAAGGAAGTTGAATGAATTTGTTAAAAATAATATTGCCATTATTTATTCAACTTCAAAAAAGTTCTTCATGAACTTTTGACCAATTTTGCAAGACAAATATTATATGTCTTAAAGAAAACCAAACCTCAGACAAATTTTAATTTAGTTTTGTTGAATTGTTTGAACTTATTCTATGAAAGCTTATGCAATTTATTAGAACAGGGTTAAAAACTGTGCAATAAATTGATATCACCTAATCGGTTCCGTCCAAAAAAACCAGTAACAAATATTTGGTTGAATCTAAAGCAGCTTAAAGTTTTGTCTTATTTTAATTGTGTACAAATGCCTACGAGTGCAGTAGAATTGCTTAAAGCTGTAAAAAACACCTAATCTATATGTAAAAGTAATAATTTTAGCACAGTGTGTTGAAAAAATATCGCATCTGGCAAAAGTGGGTACAGTTAGACTAAGTACACTGTTTTGTGGCTTGCAGTAAACATGTAAAATTAACGGCGGGGTGACAAAAGTCTCGGAGTCAAAAGACCCCATATGACGGCGAATTATGACTCACGATGAGTTGATCAGTAGTCCTCCAAAGACTTTGATTCCATAAGCTGAAATTTTTAATTCATGAAATATTTAAAGAATTATTTAAAGAAGGGATTTTCTGTATATTTAAAATAATTACATAAATATTTCTGAAATTTATATAAATAAATTAAAATAAAATAATTAATTTTAGATTAAATTCTTATCGAAAACCGGGAATTTCCCTTTTTTCAAAACTTATATTTTATAAATTTTATAAATATTGGAAAAAGGGTTAACTCTGATTGTGAATCCAACTGTAATATTATGGTTCGTAATATAGAAATTTACCTAGACAATAAATATACTTATTATTTAACAGCTATTTTTTTTACTTGGAATAAATATATTTTGCTATTATCGGACTTTGAAAAACTGTTTCAAATTGAAAAGATATTTGACTTTGTTTCCCTTTTAATTTCAGCTTTTTATACCCGTATGACTATATAGTCAAAAGGTATAATAAATTTGCCATTACGTTTGTGACGCAGAGAAGGAGGGGTGGTAGATACAGACTCAAGTGTATGGATCGGATCAGAATCGAAAAATAAATTGATTTAGCTATGCATGTCCGTCCAACTGTCCGTCCGTCCGCATGATAACCCAAAAACTAAAGGAGCTAGGATCTTGAAATTCACAGTCTACTCTACTACACTTTTCCTCGTTTTCTTTTAAAAATGCAGTTTAAAACTCAATCACATGTTTCAAAATATAATGAGGAATTATGTCTCTAATTTTAGGCGATTTTTGGCTTACTCCTCCTTAGTCATAATTCGTCGGGACTTTTGGATTGTTTTTCGAGTTATACGTCACCCGCGGACTTTTGACACCAAGGCTTTTTTCACCCCCTCCGTTCATTTCACATGTTAGTCTAACTATATCTACTTTTCACAGCTGCGATATTTCTTCAACACGCAGGACAAAAATCGCCTTAAATTAGAAATACAATTCCTTATTATATTTTGAAGCATGCGATTGAGATTTTTTGGCATAATTCCCTCGGGAACTTTTGACTTCGGAATTTTTGTTACCTCGCCAAAATAAACCTTCATAAAATTTTATTATGTGGTCTTATTCAAGTCTTTCTTTTTTTTATATAGGTTTCCAAAATTTCGAAAGTCACTAAATATATTATTTTTAATTTGAAAATATGGTCCAAGTTTCAGAGTTTATTTAAACCTTTGATTAATTTGGGAAATCCAGTTTTACAATATTTTTGAATTTACCTGTTGCAATGAATCTGGGTGTCTGAAATTAATTTCGACTGTATTAGATAATAAAAAAAATACAATTATTCCGAAATTTGAAGTTTTCATATAATTGCAGTCTTCTTTTTTTACATTCTCTACATTCAGTATACTGCGTGTAGGAATGAAATCTTATTATTTTGGGTAAATATATTTAATTAGAAAAAATTTGACAGTATTGGAGATATTTTAGAAGATTGTTATTTATTTATCTTTGAGGAAAAAAGAATAATTTTTCTTAAGAATATTTCAAATCATCAAATAGCATTCAGAAAACCTATGTATGAACCTCTTTAGTATGAAGTTTTACTCATTAAATATTAATAGTAATTAAATTAAAAGCCTACCAGCAACATGATTGAAATCAAGGGATGAGAAAGATATGGTAAATTAGGATTATTCAAACATTAATGAAAAGTATAAATGATTTTAATGTATATAAGTATATTAAGAGTAAGAGTATAAATTTTGGGGAGAAATAATCATTCATTTATTAGTAATGCAAAATCTGATCGATGGCGCAGTGGTGCAGGCTTTTCAATCAAAGGGTCTAGGGTTCAAACCCTGGTCAGATCATATCTAATAAAAACATTAGATATGGTGTAATTTGTAATTTATATCAATAATAGTTTATATCATAACCTACGACACCTCAAAGGGAATGGTTGAATCACTATTGATAAATAAATAACTAAGTAAATAGCAATGTAAATATAGTATTTTTCAGTTTTTTTAATGGTTTTATTTTATTTGTATATTAAAAATATATTTTATTTTTTACTTACTAAGTGGATCCTAGAACCCCTGCTTGAGCATAGGGCGTCACGATTTATATTTTAATTAAATTAATTTATCTTGAGCAATTTCTTTAATAATTCCAAATATTAATTAATTAATAAAATTAAAATTATTATTTTTTCCTTTTTTAATATAGACTCAGCTGATTCAAAAGGAGCCTATAAAAATTTGTTAAACCCTGAAAGTAGGTTTTTAACGAAAAATAGCACAAAAGTTATAAGTCAAAAAGGTGGATTAGCAACGTTACCATGTACAGTAACCTTATCTACACCCGCCACAGTAAGTATATTTTTATTTAATGATAATTAAAAAAAAAAAATATATCATTTAGGACTCGCATGCAAAGCAGTCTATAAATATATAGTATAAAATTTTAGTTTAAATATCTGAGCTTAAAATGAATTTAATGATCGTATGCAGCGATGCGCCCAAAATTCTACCGAGTTTTGCATTCAAATTATTATTTACATTCAATTCAATTCAATTCAAACTTAACACAAGCCTATTACAAATAAATAATTAAGCCGTGACCGGCATTTTTGTGACCGAATAAGCCGATTAATAAAAATGATGATGATGATTAGCCCTCGGTCTCTTTTCATATTTCCAAACAGTACAAATTTATTAATTGATTAATTTATTAATTAGTTATTAAAATATAGAACATTTGTTTGTTGATTTTAATCCCTATAAATTTATTTTAAGAATATTTAAAGCCGAAAGTTCAACACATTTTATATTCGTAGAAAAATCTGAAATTATTTAATTAATATAAATTTTATTTGAAGGTTTCCTGGTTTCGCCGAAAGGATTTTCAATTATTAACAGTTGGTCTTTCAACTTATAGCAGTGATGAACGCTTTATAATAGAACATACTAGACACTTAGGTAATTGGGCATTAAGAATAAAAAATGCTCGTGTTGAAGATGAAGGATTTTATGAGTGCCAAATATCCACACATCCGCCACAATCAATTTTTGTTGAACTTAAAATAGTTGGTAAGTTTCTTTTTAATATAAATGCAAGAATTTATTTTTTTTGGTTCGAGGTGAGTGGTGAGTGTTTTGTTAATTTAGGTCTATTCACAGTTCACATAAGGTTGTAATAATGTAGTTGGTTAATATTTTTTCAAGTATCATTGAATTGAATACCTTTGTTTAAAGGTTTTAGATTTTGTTATGTTCTGTTAAATGTCATTCTAATCAGATGTTTTGCTTTTTAGTTTCATCTTTCATCTTATTATTAGTCTACTGGTAATATTTAGCGTCTCTATTAATGGTACATTAAACAGCTACATATCGACAATAAAAAGTTTTATTTCAATTTGATGAATTTGGTTAGAAGCTAAGATTCCTAGCTACATGTTTTTTCGAGAGATCTTTTCTACTTAAGCAAGAGCGGCTTTATCTTCATCGTTTCTAATGTTTTTTCATATTCTTATACCCAATTTTACCTTTTGGGGTTTTCTATCTCTTTCTGTAAGCTACACTTATATTTGTTTTGTTAATCTTCTGATGTAAAAAGATTCTAATTTATTCCTTCCTCATTATACAGTGCTTTGGCATAGGTAATATTTTTTTCTAGCCCTATTTTTTGAGTTACCTGAGGGTGAGGGTGGTTCAGCTTCATTGAAGACCTTTTTTTTAAGGTTTTGCGGTTTTTCAATACTTGTAGTCACAATTATCTTAAAGTCGTCGAGGACAGAGGCAAAGCCTGCAAAAATATCATTTTATTTGATTTCCCCAATATTTTTACTTCAGGAAATTCCAATTCGATGGACTCTAAGTGTGCTCTGTTTTTTGAAGTCTATTCCCATTACATTAGTTTTTACTGCATACATTGGGTTTTGAAATGTAGTATTACCATTTCCTTTTTTTCCTCTAAATAAACAGTCTTACTTTTGAATCTTGATGAGGATGCTTTTTTTAAGTGATATTGGGATGATACAAATTTGATATCGGTGATTGTGGGATTGTGGGATGAGTGGGATTGATAGGAAACCCTCAGCCTTTTTGTGATGCTATTAAGTTGTTTACAAAGGAACAGTCTTATCCCGCAGCATGTTCTGATTATAATCACAATGAGGCGATGGGGGATTATAGTCAATGGGACGAAAACAATGACAATTCACATTGTTCAATTTACTTCAGTATTCGTCCAAACTTCGGAAATTATGGCCTATAATTCATACGGAATCTTTACAGTAACTGACTTGAAGAATGTTATTTTCTCTAACCTTTAAGCAGCAATTTTCCATTTAAAAATGTATAGAAATAATTCTTATCATTTAAGCTTTTGTGGTTTTTCAATACATATGCAGTCACAATTTTCTTAAAGTTGTCGAGCCCACTTTCACCATATTATTATTTTGTCATTTCTGAAATTTTCGAATTTTTAATGAAAATATATTAATATTGTAAATTTTAACCTAATATTTCATTTTAATAAATTGTAGAAGCAGTAGCCGAAATTTTAGAAGCTCCCGACATACACATTAATGAAGGTTCAACATTAAAACTGGAATGCAAATTAAAAAGAGCAACTGAAAGCCCTTTATATGTATTTTGGTAAATATAAATGATTTTGAAGTTAATCTCAATTAAAACATGTGTTAAATTGAGTTTCTTTATAATCTTTATGTATATATATATGTGTATAGGTATCATGAATCCCGTATGATTAATTATGATTTGGATAATGGTGTAACTGTAACATCTGGACAATTACCTTCAAGCTTTTTACACGTTAAAAATGCCACTGTTCGTCATGGAGGTAATTATACTTGTGCTCCAGCAAATGCAAAACCATCTAGTGTTTTTGTTCATGTGCTAAAAGGTATATATATAAATTTTGTATTATATACATATTTATTTTAATGTCATTTATTAAATATATTATATTAATATTAATTTTTAGGTGAAAAACCTGCCGCAATGCAATATCCTGATAAAAGCTCATGTTGCAAGTATAATTTCAATGTAGGAATAGTTTATTTTGGAATGATGATTTGTGTACATTTTCATTAAAAACCAAAACCCAAAAATAATAATTAAAAAAAAAAAAAAAAAAAAAAAAAAAATTAAAAAAATTAAAACAATTTTATAAATTTCTCCTTGTTATCAATGTAAATATGGAATTATTTTATAAATATAAAAATAAAATATTTGAGTTCGTTAAAAGAATATTATTTTAAAGTACAATAACTAATTGATTATAAATTTAATAGAACAATTAGCTTAAATATAAGTTTATAAATTTAAGTATTTTATTTTAGTATACTCTATTACTAAAATTAATTCGTACTAAAATTAAAGACGGATTTTATTCGAATTAATAATTTTAAAATGTTACAAGTCTTTTATTTAATACTCTTTCCTTTATTCTATTTATTTCAGTTTTCAAAGTTATACATATACACATATGTCATTATTTTTTAACTATTATATATTACTTTAACTGTTTTTTCAATTCTAATCAGGTATGAAATACTATTTCTTCAGGTGGTCTTAACCTATTTTAGCGTTAGTCTATATTATAAATTTCTTCAAACTTATAATCTGAAAATGTTACAATAAATATACATCAGTTCAGAAGTAATTTAAGTCAGTAACCAACTGGCTTTAGCATAAGATTAACAGTGCGGTAAGTTTCAACTGTCAAAAATAATTTAAATTTTAATTCCTAACGACTCATGAAGCAGATTATGAGTAAATCTCTAGCGTAATATATAAAAATTTAAAAAGAAAATAAAGACGCTGGCGAGGCAAACAATGCAGTCGCATAACATGTTAACAAATGTATAACAGGCAACAGATGCAGACAAAGTATTGTGTTAAGATTGTTAAAATCTAAGAGTGAACAGTGGCTCAAAAAAGGAGCTTCTTAATGTAAAAAGGACTTTAATATTTAGTAGAATGTATAGAACATTTTAATAAAAATTTTATTTTACTAGCAACTTATCTTGTCAACCAAAGTTCGATTTATCAATGTAAAAGGTTTCGCAGGATTTCGGTGGTGATTTCAAGGTACATTGATAATTTAATAAATATCCATCTTTGTAGATTTTGAAGGCAGTGCTGGACGTCTTTTACATCAAATTTAAATATAATGAAATCAGATTTATAAGTAATTAGAGAAGCATAGATAAACTTAGATAAAAGTTCTACCAACTTTAGAAAAGTAGAAAATTAGTAAATATTAGTAGAAAATTTGGCACACAACTGTTTGATATTTTGTAAGGTATTCGGAAGAATTTAAAAACAATTATTTTTGTACAAGAGCAGATTGGAAAAAAAACTTATTAAACAACAACCCAGAAATAATACCTGAACTTCAACATACTTATTTCGAAAATCCCAAATACTTGATCTGTTTTCAATGAAAAACTTCTTTAATTTAAAAATCATATTTTTCAATGTCGAACTTTTGCGAAATTAACTTAGTCTTTATTTCAGAGTTAAATATTAATATATGTATTCTAGAAATGGGAACCAGTTTAATAAAGTTTTGAATCTTTAAGTTATTTCTCTTTTTATAGAAAAATTTTACTTGTTAATATTTAATTAAGTTTTCCATTAAAATTATATTTCAATAAAATTTAATTTTTCATCTATCTATCTAGCTTCATCTAACTAAATAATTAATTCATTTAACTTTACCTTTGTTTTTAATTTTTCAGTTTATCTAATTACATTAATAACTATTATCAAATATTTTATATCTTATTATCAAATATTTTGTATTTTGGAGGGAAATCGGATAAATCGTTTTTTATGTAATTATGGGTTGATACAAAAAGTTAAAGAACCTACCAGAATCACGAAAACATCACAAACTCTAAAAGATTACGTTTAAACGGATCATGTAACTGAACTAGAAGTAAATATAAATAATAAATATAAAATATCGGATCATGAAACTATACAAATAGAAATACATATAGATTTGAAAACAACAACAATGAAAAACAGATAAATTACTACAAATACAATAAACAAGAGTTAATTAATAAATTAATTGCTTTAGATTTTCACAATATGTTAAACATAACAAGTGTAAATAGCTGTGCGTTGAAATTAAAATCTGATTTAATTTGTAGTGTAGAGAATTTAAGAAGAACAATAACCATAAATAATAAAATTAATAAATGGTACGATGAAGAATTAAAGCTTCTTAACAGGCAGAAAATATTTCTTTATAATAGAGCAAAAACTTTAAATGATCAATTAGCATGGAGTAATTATAAATCTATAAGAAATCAATACAAGTACAAAATAATTTAAAAAAAAATAAATATACTGAAAAAAAAATTCTAGAAAACATGGGTAATCAATGTGATATGTGGAAAACTTTAAAGATGTGTGTATTAAAAAAAGAATAAAATGAAATAGAACAAATAGTAAGTAATAATAATGTATTAGTTGACAAATTAGAAATAACTAAAGAATTAAATACTTTCTTTGTTAAAAGTATATTAGATATAAATAATAGCATAAAAAAGATTCAATATGAAGACAATATAATTGAAATAGAAACAAACTTTGAGTTTGTACTAGTAAATCATGAAATGTTAGAAATAGCATTTAAAGATTTAAAAAATAAAAATGATTACATAGCAATAAATAAGTCGATTATTTTAGATTTTAAACCAACTTTTTTTCCAAAAGAAGTACTGAGAAAAATTATAAACAAGTCAATGTTAGAAGGGATATTTCCGCAAAGTTGGAAAGAAACTATAGTAACACCAGTACCTAAAATCAAAAATGCGAAAGAACCTGTGGACTTTAGACCAGTAAATATGCTTTTAATTTGTGAGAAGATTTTTGATAGAATTGTTTATAATCAACTTAGATATAAATAATATATTATGTAATGAACAATCAGGTTTCAGCTCACTCTTGCGAAACAGCCATAAACTTAGTTATCTATGAATGGAAAAATTATATGGAAAATGGAGAAATCATTGTAGCAGTTTTTCTAGATCTCCAGTTTTAACCTATCTCCAGTTATAACCTATAATAAGTAAACTTAGTAAGAAAGGTGTAAAAAATGTGGAATTGCAAATGGTTTAAAAGTTATTTATATGGAAGGACACAAAGAGTGAAAATTGGACAAATATATTCGGATGTGCAAAATGTTCACGTAGGTGTGCCTCAAGGATCAGTTCTGGGCGTTTTATTATTCTTGATATATATCAATGACATAAAAAATTCAATTCAATCTTGCAAATTAGCGTTATTTGCAGATGACACATTATTATATGCAAAAGGAAATTCAGTTCAAGAATGTAATGAGAAGACAAATAATGATTTAATCGAACTTTATAAGTGGCTTAATATGAATAAATTAAAATTAAACATCAATGAAACTAAGTGCATGGCAGTAAATGGACGAAATGAAATAGCCAATATACATATAGATGGATGTGTAGTTGAATGTGTGAAGGAACATAAATACTTGGGAATTACGATAGATGACAAACTTAAATTTAACAAACACTGTGATACAATATGCCAAAAAATATCAAAGAAAATTGGATTCTTATGGAGAATTAGAAAGCAAATATCGTTATCATCTGCAAAAATAATATATAATACAATAATATTACCGCATTTTGATTATTGTTCATCGATTTTATTAATCTGCAATATGGGATAAATAAATCGCTTACAAGTGCTTCAGAACAAAGCATTGAGAGCCGTACTAAAATGTAATAGATTCACTAGAAGTTCAGAGATGTTGTCAATTTTGAAATGGCTAAATGTGATGCAGTGATTAAAATTTAATATATTAGTTTTCGTATTTAAGATAAAAAAACAACTTACATCCTACATACCTAAGTAATAATCTTCGCTTTGTTGGTGAAGGTCATTCATATAGTTTAAGAAATATTGGTGATTTTAGACTTCCATTCTACAGAACTGCTCATGGCCAAAACAATTTAATGTATAAAGGATTGCAACTCTTCAATCAATTGCCATTGGAAGTAAAAAATATTAACAATTTGCAGAGATAAATAGTCCATGGATAATTAATATATTTATAAATTTTTTATGAAATAAAAGAAAAATAATTTTATAAATTTTGTAAAATTGTAAATAGTTTATCAAATTTTAATTTAATTTACAATGATGTTAAATAGTTTTAATAAACTAATAATGTAATAAATACAAATACAAAATCTTCATTGATTTTTATTATAGATTCATTATTTGTCAAATTTCAATAGAATTGTCAATCAAAGTTTACTATTCTTTTTCATAAATGAACTATATGTAAACTAGATCGAATCACTAATTAATCACATTTTCTATTTCAATAATATAATAATTAAAATTTAATAATATGCCAAGTAACAGTATCTTTTAGTACTATAATATCTATTTCCTAATTAAATTTTCCTTAACAAGCTTTTTTTTATCAAATATCCTACATTTTGTTCTACTGTTGGGCACATCCGTTACAGTCCCCCAAAGTCGGAAAAATCCCTGTATTTTAATGGTTATAACAAGAGTTCTATATTAGGTTTGGTTTGGGAGAAGTTAGATTCTCAGAAATTAGTATGAGACATTTAAGAATTTTTTTTTTTGCCACTGCTTAGGAGTTGTAAAGGGTTGAAAATAATTTAAAATATGTTGAAGATTTTTTTAAATTTAAAAGAGATTCTGAAAATTGAACAAAGTGTCTCTAATGTTTGAACAGTTCTGCTTAGATAATAAATATCTAAGAAACATTCAAAGTTTGGTGGAGGTCACAATTTAATTTCTAGAATCTGAAATTTTTAGGCAGGGGAGCTGCGGTTAAATCCTCGAGAATCACCATAAATTTGCATAGTAAGAATTTGGGAATCTTGCCCATTGAAGAGCTATTAGGACTTAAAAATTTCCCATATTTATAAATCAGTAATTTAGTCACCATCAGTGTATATATTTCCAAAATTAAAATATCGAAACCCCCCCGCATTATATTTCGATGCAGATGAAGGGGTTTTTTGACTGCATTGCGATTATATTCTATGTATGAATTTCATTATTATTCTTGATGAAATAACGAAATCATAATATTATCATTTATTTTTATATATATTTTTAAAACTCAGTGCAAAACATTATATAATTTTGAAAATGTGCTTTTTTAAAAAACCTCTAGTTTTTTTCATCACTAACTGTTTATTATTTATATATGTATAGGCTGAAATTACGATATAAACAATATTTTCAATTTAAAAATTATACAATGGTTGTTAAATGTTAACACAAAAAATTTAGAAATGAAATATACTGTGTGATTGTGACTAGACTAACATCTAAGACACAAACCACATTTATAAATTTTGGTTTAATGGTTTAGGTTTATGGTTAAATACTGTACTGTCAAATATACAGCACCTGCCGGTAAAAAATTGTACAATAAAAAAGCATAGAGTTTTAGAAAAATCGTATTTCATTAATTAAATAATTCACCATTGATGTAGAACAAAATAACATTAGCTTTTTACACTTTTTGCCTATGAAAATTAGTCATCTATTATGTGGTGTATAATTTTAAGTATATAAAGAATATTATTTAATTTTATGACATTTTTGACATTAGATTTAAATTTAAATAAAAAATGTTATTATTTAAATTGTAAACCTGAAAACATCAAAAAAATCTAAAGATTAAATTTTAAGGTCACAATTGTATAAAATTTAAATAGAGACTTTTTTTTTGGAGTCATTAGAATGTAAACTTGCCTCGTATTGAAAGTTCCCGTAAGTTTCCGTGTAATTTATTTCTAAAAGCATGCTTTCTAAATCGATTTTGGTTCCTTATGGCCTTTAGTACTGTTAGTTGTGACTCATGTGCTGAACATAGGTTTAACAAACTCTCTCTTAATACTACAGATAAAGACTATTGGCGTTTTTTTTTTTTTGTAATCAAATTTATGCCCAAATCAAAAATTTTTATCGAGCTCAGCTTTGATACATCTGAGTTGCAAAAAAAAAAAAACGCTTAGAGATGGAACTGTCAATTATCATATTTTATTTTGACATTTTTGTCGGATCTGTCAGTCTGAAAATTATAACATTTTGAATTTTAAAAGTTATTTTCATTTCAATTCGAATTAAACATTTTTTCTAAATACTGTATTACAGCTGTAACTGTAGCTTGTGAGATAAATTCTAAAGCATCCCATACATTATGGACAGGGTTTTCAACTTGGTACGCGGACATGGTTCCAAACCTTACCATACACTATTCAACCTACCATCGAACCATCGTAAAATTTTTTTTTTTTTGTTTTGAAAACTATGTTAAATGTCAAGAGAATCTGATAATTTTAAATTTGAATTTTTAACAGTTTTTATTTAAATTTAACAGTTTTTATTTATAATTCTACCTATTTAATTTTTTTCTTCTAAAATTATGATATTTAACATTTTTTTATATTTTAAAACAATTTTCTAACTTAATTTTATAATTATTTCAAATTATTTACTTAATTATTTTTTATTTTTTACATTACAGTTTTCTTATTTTTTCAAATCGGAATATCTCAATGTTCTTTTGTGTCAAAAAATGAAAAATAAGAAAACAAAATGACATTTAAGTTGTTCAACTTGCCCATACACGATACAACTCAAATGCAAACCCCCACAAAAAATCAAAATTTTTTGATTTTCATCCAACTTTTCAACCTTCAAAATGGTCTTTCAGCTTGCCCATACACGATTCAGCTTCGCCAAGTCGAAAACCCGATCCATTGTGTATGGGAAGGGAAGCATAAAAAATATTTTTCTGAAAAAATAAATTAAATTATAAAAATACATATGTATATAGAAGTACGGTAAAATAACAAGGGGTAGCTCTAAATATATATATTGAATATACACATTTTTATTTTATTCTTTATCTAACTACATTTTATATTTTATTCTTATAAAAATATATTTCTAATCTAATTTTTATGACAATATTTTGAATAAGAAAAATTTAAAGATAAACCAAAAGAAGTTAAACCATATTAAACTCTCTCTCCTTAGACCTTAGATAAAAATATTTTGTTGACCAAATAAATACATACATACGTATATTTGATATAAATTGTAAGAGATAGATGGTTATAAGAATTATATTTACAAGAAAGAGATGAAAAATAGTAGAAAAAGAATGTAGCGAAAATAGTAAGATGAACTAAAATAGATTTAAATGTTTTATAATAAAAATTTTATATTTGTTTTTTGTTTGAACTCGAGTTTATGAAAATACTCGTATTTATCTGAAAAACAATAAAACCTTTGATAAAAAAAAAAGAAAGATATGCTTATTAGATAATTTTTTATTTTACATATGCATCACATTAATTATTTTGTTTTTTACATCAATTTGTTTTACAGTTTTGTTAAAATTTTTATTATATATAATAAATTCTTATTCTTTATTATTTATTTTATTACTTTATATTATTTGTTATTATATTACTAAATTCTTACCCAGTTATAAGTAAAAATAAAAAAAAAATTGATTCTAAAAATTCTATCAATAAAATCTTTAAATTTGCACGACCGTATTCACAATATTTTTCTAGTCGCATAAATAAATTTACGTGCCTTTTATATGGAAAAACAACTACGTTTGGAAATCTCCAGTACGCATTTTGTGTGAAAGTGTACTTAAAATATACAATATTGTATGATGTGTTCTCTTTCTTTTTCATTTTTTTTATCATATACAAATGCAGCAAACTTAACAAGTATAATAAATAGACGTCGTATAGTATAATAGTTTTTATCTCTTCTTATCGGAGTCCTAGGTTTGCATTTTAGTTTTATCGTGTATGGGCAAGTTGAACAACTTAAATGTCATTTTGTTTTCTTTTTTTTTCTTTTTTTTCATTTTTTGACACGAAAGATCGTTGAGATATTCCGATTTGAAAAAATAAGAAAACTATAATGTATAAAATAACCAATAATTAAGTAAAGAATTGGAAATAATTATAAAATTAATTTAGAAAAATGTTTTAAAATAATTATAAAAAATATTAAATATAATTTTAGAAGAAAAAAATTAAATAGGAAGAACTATATATTTAAATAAAAACTGTTAAAAATTCAAATTTTAAATTATCAGATTCTTTTGACATTTAACATATTTTTCAAAACAAAAAAAAAAAAACAATTATACGATGGTTCGATGGTAGGTTGAATAGTGTATGGTAAGGTTTGTAAACATGTCCGCGTACCAAGTTGAAAACCTTGTCCTCCATGTATGGGCTACATTAGGTTTACGTAAATGAAGAGTTTAACCAGTGCGTCTGCTAATTGAAAATTTTAAGTAGTAAATTCTACTACATTTCTGATTAGGTTAAAACAAAAAAAATGTGTGCAATTTTCTTATGCGTATAAAAATGGTACGTCTGTATGAGTATTTCTTCTGTAATTATTTAAAGTTGAATAAAGAAGAATGTTTACTAGGCAGTTTCTCATTAATGTTTTGTTTAAATTTTTGCATTGAGTTACATATGGATTGGGGAGTTTTTATGTTGTAAGTTATTTCGTATGAAAATATTTACCATTTGGTTTTAAATTATTTTTAATTTAAAATATTTACTTTTTAATTGTAAATAACAAACAAATTTGCATAATATTGAAAGAATAAATTGCAGTTAATTATAATAAAAAATAATGGAATTTCCATGAAGTACTTGATAATTTTAGGTGAGTTTTAATGAACTTATACATTTATTCATTTATACTAATATGTATCTTCATCTTCAGGTATTTATTTATCGTGGTGGTAATGCAAATAAGTAAATTAAAAACAAATCACAATTTTTTGAACAAAACAAGCACTGTTTATAGTCTTTGGTGAATATATAAACATTTTTAGCCATTCTTAGATATTATTATTTCTCTAAGTGTTGAATGGTGTGAATTCATTTAAAATTTAATATTTTATCAAATATATAAAACCTAAAAAAATATATAAAATATTTTTAATGATTACGTAAAAAACCATACCAAAATTTTTATATGTTTTAAAATGTCTTTAAATAAAACTTACACATAGAAGGAAGTCCTCCGTGTTTTTCCGCAATTATTTATGTTTAATTAAATATCTTTTAAATATATTTAAAGAACAAACACATAACTCAAAAAGATTTTTGAACACAATACTTTCTAATTTATTTTCATTTAGTTTTACATAATTTTGAAGTATGTACTTAAAAGTTTCTTTTATATTTCATTTTGAAAAATTTATGGATTCGCGAAGAAACTAAGTTTTACATACAAACGGTACATGTTCTTATTTTTGAAATTTGCCTGGAAATTTTTTTCCATTACCATTGTAGTGGTAGTACTAATAATTCTATGATTATTGTTTATAAAAGAAATGTAGTATTGATAATCCTTCGTTTAAATACTTATCGTTAGGTTATTGCTATTTATAATTAATTACTTTATACATATTTTACTAGTTATGATGATTTCTTTGCTTATTACATTTTTTTAGTTTTGATTTTTGAATTCAATTCAGTTCATTATTATAAATCAAATACAGTACGACAGTCGAAAGTCGCCATATAATATAAAATTGCTAAAATTAATTATTTTAATTAATTATTAAAAAAATTTTAATTAATTATTATAAAAAATAAAGTATTTTTTAAAACTTATATATGTGTATTTAAATTTTATAATTTTTTTAAATTATCTACCGTTTCAATTTTGTGAATTTAAAAAAAAATTACCTTATTAATTTTGTACATGAAATAAGGGAAATTACCTTTAAAAAAAAACTTTGTGTTTATATAACTAGGTATATGTGTATGTATATAATTGAATATTGTTGATAAATTAATAAATAGATTTTAAGTGTTTTTCTTTCAATTATTATAACAATTTTGATTATTAAATAGAAATAAATAAGAAATGGCAAAACATATTGGTTCTTTGAGCTACACCCAAGATCATAAATTAATTTATTCAATTTATGTTTATCCTCCTTTAAAACAGGTAAATTTATTATTTTATCAGGTATACATATGTATGTACATATTTAAATTAATAATATTAAATTTAAAATGTTCCTTTTTATATTGTTTTATCAATTGCAGTCTTATAAAAATAAATTAGTTGAATACTTTAGTAAATTTGGAGATGTAGAAAACATTAATATGATAACGGAAAAAAGATATAATCGTAATTTAAATTCAGTAAGTTGATTTTTTTTATACCTATAATAAATTTAATTAATATTATATAATTTGTTTAGGCTGTTGTTCGTTTTAAAAATCCAGAATCAGCTTCAAAAGCATTAAGACTTAAAACTCATAGATTTTTAGATCGTAAAATATATATTAAAAGTTACTGTAAACAGCCATATGGAACAAAATTAATATCTGGTGATATTGATAATCCTAGTACACAATATACAATTTTGAAACTAAATGATGACTGTTTATTTTCAATATTTCAATATTTATCTTTGCAAGATCAATATAATTTATCAACTCTTTGTGGTAGATTGGAAAATATTTATGAATCATCAATTAAAATGAAAAAATCAATTCGGATTACTGAAAGAGATATTTCAAATATAAATTGTTTGCGAATAGGTATATACATAAACCATTTATATATTCACAGATAAAAAAAAAATATAATGTATAATTTTATAAATTTTTTTAAGCTTTAGAAAAATGTGGGCCTAACATTCAATGTATAACATTTAGTTCATCATTTGATGACTCAATGGAAAATTTAAATTTTTCATTAGATCATCTATCAAAACTCTGTCCAAATTTATACAAATTAAATTTTTTTGGAGTAAGCTTTAATAATGATATTTTTCAAAAAATTTATACAAATTTTGATACACTTCGTCATATTGAATTGAAAATTGGTGGTCTTGATGATGATATGATAGAAAAATTAACTAATCTTTCAAATATTAAATATTTAGATTTGACTTATAATCCGGATATTACTGGGTTATACCTGCACAAGTTTTATAATTTGGAAACCTTAATTTTAAACTGTTGTTATGATATTGAATCGACAAATTTTATAAGAATATGCTCTACAATAAACAATTTAAAAGAATTGAATATAAATCGTTGTGATAAATTAGAAACTCATGATATGGATGCTTTAGTTAATAATTTAAATCATTTGGAAATATTAACAATATCAATGACTAAGAGAGTAAATTATGATAAAATTGCTAAATTAAAAAGCTTAAAACATTTAACAATAAATGAAGAACGGGAAGATAGAAGTACTAGTTTACTTAAAAAACTAGCAAAAGAAAAAAGTAATCAATTGGAAACTTTAAAATTGGGCAATTTCACTTATAATAATATAAATGGAGATGCTATAAAAAAGTTAAACAAATTAAAACAATTAGATATACCGGATGAATATATTACAAACGAATTTTTTAATGGTTTATCTAGATTACGCCATTTAAAAATTTTAAATGTACCCAGTTCTGTAAATGTCAAAAAGGAAATTGTTTTAGAATATTTACATAAAATTCCTGCAACTCTGGAAGAAATTGATATGTATCATTTAGATTGTGATGAAGAGTTTGTAATAAGAGCTTCAGAAATTTTAAAATTCCAACATCGTATAAAACCATTAATTTTAACCCTTAAAGCAACTAGTATTAAAAAGGTAAACTATTTTTTTTTTATGTTATTCAATTTTATAATTTTTTTTTTTATTTTATTCAGTTTTATAATTTCTATTTTTAATTTTAGAAATTGTTTGTAGAAGATGATGTGGAAATATTGAAAATAAAAACTACAGAAATTGACTACGATTTTTCAGTATCATATAGCGATGGTTTTGATTCTTATTCTAATTCTAGTTATGATAGCGATAATTATTATTATAATAATTATTATGATGATAGCGATTATTATTATGACAATTATGGTAGCGACTAAATAACATTTTTAACATTTCAATACATGAACAAGTATTTTTATTATTTTTGATTTAATGACAAAGTTTTGTTATGTTAAAGAATTTTAAAATGTATTGGAGTAAAAAACGTTTTTTTTTTATATTAATTTTTTTTGTAATTATTTTTGGCGTTGAGTTTAGTGCTAAAATTGAAACACTTTCACATATACTTTATAATAATACTTTGAAAATATTATATATATAACATATTAATAATTTTAAAATAAAGAAATTCTTATTGAATGAATGGTCTTTATATTTTTATTCATACTTTTTTATTGCCGAATTTTATTTTTGTTAAGGTATTCAAAATGAGCTAACTTAATTAAACGTTTGTAACGCATCGACCTAGACATGATAGATATATAATATAACATGATTTGAAAAATCTAGTTCCTAATTCTATAATTCTGTAATAGGATAGTTGCTATAAAATGATGTAATTAAAGCTAAGATACAAAAAATGATAATATGATTATAGCAGGCATTTGCAAAAAACCAAATTTATAGTCTAAAATTTTGATATTGTTAAACTTTTTGATAAACGGTTTAAAAATCGGTCCTCTCACATTGAAACCTATCATAATTTGATTTTTTGATAGGGTTTTCGTTAGAGATTCAAACCTGTCCATACTTCTTTTCCAAATAAAAAAAGAGGAAAAGTGTAGTAGAGTATGCCAAGAATGAGAATCTTGGTTAACACTGTTTTTTAATTTCGTATAGTATTGGCAACACTAAAAACCTATAATTTTTAGCACATTTTCAAAAAATTTTGTAAAAATGTGCCTAAGTATATAGCTTCACTCTGTCCGTCCATCTGTCCGTCCGTATGTTTACAAAAACTTTTACACCGTTTGAAATAGAGTAATGAAATTTTAACCATGGGTAGTTATTGCAAAAAAAATTATTTTTTTCTGTAGCCCCACCTGTTAAAGTTGAAAAAAGCCCTATATTTAAATTGTTATAACAAGAGTTGTGTTAAGTGTATTTTGAATCCGAAAACGGCCCACATAAATTTTGCCCACACATATCTTTTGAACGGTTCAAGCTAGGCTAGAGAATTTTGGGAGAAGTTAGATATTCAGAAATTAGTTAGGAGATTTATTTAGGAGATAACTTGAATACTTTTCCAATTTTTTTTTTATTAATATTCAAAATTTAAAAGTCCAACATTATATTTTAACATATGTTAAAGGTTTTTCTTAAATTTAAAAGCGGTTCCTTAAACTGAAGAAAGTGTCCCTCAGTTTTACCCATTTTTGCTTAGATAGTATAATTCTAAATAAAATTCCAAATTTTTGTAGAATTCACAATTTAATTCCTAGAACCTACAAAAATGGAGAGTGGGGGGGTTAGATGAAGTTAGGTCCCTGAGAAATTTGGCAACATTCCCCATTGAAGGGCTATTAGAACTTTAAAATAAAAAATTTACTGTTAGCAGTAAATTTTAAAAGTAAGCAGTAACTTAGTCACCAGGGTATATATTTCCAAAATTAAACTCAGCATGTAATACAATATAAATTTGAAAATGTGCTTTTTTAAAAACCCTTGGTTTTTTTTCATCACTTGTTATATATTATTATTATTCTGTAAAAAGTCATTGAAATAAGTTTAGTTTATTTTTTTTTGAAATCGAAGTAAATTCTTTTCTTTAGTATTATTTGGGTTTGGAATCTTAAAATTAAAATCTACTCACAGTCTACTGTCAATTCTGGGATACCCGTATGAGCGTAATGTAGACATTGTACCATTCGGTTAATTACTTTGGGCAAAATTTTAAATATACAATTATTTTAGTAATGAGCGAAAGAAAATATAAGTTCTGATAAGGGCGGACGGGTAGACGGTTAAGGTATTTTCTATGAAATACTAAAAACTTTTAAATATTTGACTTCAGATACTAAAGAAATATAAATCGTTAAATTAAAGTTGGAAAGACAACTTAACCCCGTAATTTTGGAGGCTGGTTTAAGTATATGTGTTTAGTTTGAAAAACATTGAACAAAGGAGTAAAGATTAAAAGTTGACTTAGAAGTGTAGAACAGGGTTTTAAAATAAAAAAAGAACCTAAGTTTTATTTGAATATTTCCATTTATTTACATCAGCAATTTCGGTTTAAATACTAGAATGTTAATTTTTATATATATATAGATATTAACTCAAAGTCCTAAAATATGTTTTTAGATATTACAAATATTATATTTAAATTTTAATTCAATCTTATTTAATACGAAATAAATTTTAATTTTATAAGTAAAAAAAAAAGATTTTAATAAAAACTTATTCATATATATATATATATCTTCTTAATTATATAAATGCTGCATCTACGAATAACGCCTAAGTAAAATTTTCAAATTCATTTTAAATTTTATCATCATCACGTTACACTGATTTCTTCATCACTATCATCACTAGAAAGATATTCCATATCATCATAACAATTTAACATTGCATTCTGATCTTGTTGTTGTTGTTGTATACTCAATGATTTTGAACTCATATCATTTGAAAGTTCACAAAAGTTATCATACTTGAAATTACTGATGCAAATTTCTTTATGTAGGTTTTTCTTTAATTTTGAATTATGCTTCTCTTGAAAATGAGATTTTCCCGAAGATGACAAATGATTGTTGTCCTTCTGTTGTTGTGATTGCTGTAATTCAGATGAGTATGTATTACTATCAATACATCGTTGTAATAATGTTTGATGTAATTCTATTTGTTGTTCTTTCAGATGTTGTTGATGTTGTTCATTTTGTTGTTGTTCAAATTGATGTACAATATTATGATTTTTTGATGCTTGTGTTGATATATGTTCATCTTTTCGATCTTGTTGCATCGTTGGAGAACATGATCTATTATTTGGAGAAGTTGATGGTGATATTCTTTGTATTTGGTCACATCTAGCATCAGATAAATCTGGATTTGGATTATTTTTATTTGGTAAAGTTTGATCTCTTGAACCGCCATTAGCCAAAAGTTCACGTTCTTTTGAATTACGCCATTTCATTCGTCGATTTTGAAACCATATTTTTACCTAAAATTTAAATGTAAAAAATATAAATGTTATTAATATTTTTAAGTATTTGAAGAAATAATAAGTAAATAAAAAATTTTAACTAATTATTTAGTTTTAAAATAATTTTTTCAATTTACTTAAAACCTTTTTCCTTAAAGAGGGACAGTGGGAAGAATCGCAATTGAAACTGTACACAGTTCCCTTGTAGTGTTTATTTTAAACTTTGTGATACGACCTTTAATACAAATGTAAAATTTAGTTTTAAAGATGGGATATAGGAAAAGAAACTTGAGGAATCAGAATTGAGGAAGAAATGATAATGGGGTGAAGAGAAAAATAGGGGAACATTAAAAAGAAAGTCTTTTAGTTGTATGAACAATGAAAGAACATCAATTACAACATTAAACTTACCCAATATGTATATACATACATAAATACATATATGTACATACATATGTATATAAAAATTCTCAAAATTTACAATACCGAATTTTCTTTTTAGGCTTAGAAAAGTCATATGTTATAAATATATTTAAAATTGTTTAAAAAAAAAAACAAATAATGAAACAACGCAGTCAATACAACCGGCTTAGTCATACCTTACATCTGAAAATTCTGTCCAAGTGGGACAGAACAGCCTTGTAACAAATATAAATTTTATAACTTCATTAATTCCGAAGATATGCCGGTTAGGTCTTAGGAGGGGTGTGATCGGTGCCCTCGAGAAATGTGTGATTGGTATCCTCGGGAGGTGTATGTTCAGTATCCAAACTCCAATAATTCTCCAATTTTAAGAACATGATGGCAAGTCCTTGTACCAAATTTGAAGTTTCTATTTTTATTGGCCTTTTGTTTGAAAAGCTTTCAGAATCCGAACCAATGGTCCAATTTCTCCAATTTCCAATCCCCGCCTTTCTTTTAACATTAGTCTTCTACGGTATCAATTACGGTACTTCTTTAAGATTTAGCATCATTATTTTTGAGTTACTAAAACAACGCTAAATTCACTCAGGAAGATAGTTTTTTATATCTAGTTTGGGTCCTTTTAGTAGTTACTAACATTGTTACTAAAGTTAAATATTCCCAAATGACCAAAGTTAACATACCCTTTTACCTATTTTAAGTGTAGGGTATAATAAGTTTAAATTGACAATTACTTTAACCTAAATCTACTTTTACCTATTCAATGTACATAAAACTATATTTTCTTATTTAATTAATAAACAAATAATTTGTGTAAAAGTATTTTAAAAATTTTAGAGACAAAACAATAACAAATTATTTTCAATTACGCTTATCACCATTTTAAAATGTATATAAGATTTATGTATATACGAGTATAAGAGTTTTTCCCTAGGATAAATTTGTACATTGGTACGTACATAGAGCATACGTTCTTATCTCAATTTAAATAACTGTTCTATTTTACAAACGCTAAATACATTCTGTATATGACATCTACGATGAAGGCGGGAATTTATTTTCAGTTATACTTATCTGTTTTTGAATTATTACTTAAATATCAACACAAAATTAAATTTACAGATACACATAAAAAACAATAAATAAATTTAACAATTGATTTTTTATTAAATATAGATATTAGATACACAATACAATAAAGTGTCATTAAGTACGAACTATATGGATGTTATATTATGTATAAATAAATTTTATTATGTATAATAAATGTAAGAAGGACAAAAGTAGTACTATTATGTATATAATAATGTATGTGGGTTGGGTTGGATACGTAATCCCAATTCACAAAATCCCAATCACAAATCAAAAAATCCCAATCATAAATCAGAAAATCCCAAAACTTTTTCAGCTTATTACAAAATACCAAATTACAAAATTTCAAATTACAAAATCTCAAATTGCGAAACTTTATTCTGGTTGGGAACGAAATACCACGAAACCAATTTATTTTTCAAATTACCATTTACAAAAAAAAACTTCCACAAATAAAAATTTAAAAAAAAATAATTTTCTGTGTATACTCAAACAATCCATCCCAGCTTATTTGCATTTATTCTGGAAAAAGCGTCTAATCCTCATTTTGTAACCAACTATAAAATCCATCCTAATGATTTTTTACATTGATATTTCAACAAATAAAAATTTAAAAATATTGGGGGCTGCCGCTTTTAAACTCCCCCTAAACAAGTTATTGAAACCCTGATATTGAATCCAACTCTAAAATCCCTGCTAATTCAGAATCTCACGTATAAATTTGTAGAAATATTCTGAAAAAAGCGTATAGTCCAAATTTTAAAATTTAAGCTTTTAGGTTGCAAATTTCTAATTTGGGAATTTTATAATTGGGATTTTGTGATTTGGGATTTTGAAATTTGGGATTTTGTGACTTGAGTTTTCGTAATTTTGGGATTTTGTTACTTTAGGATTTTGTTAATTTAGGATTTTGTGATTTGGGATTTTGAGACGTTCCCAGTATATGTACATTTATTACATAATCAAATTTATTAAAATATTTATTTCTAATTTTTTGAATTTTAACACACATTTTTTACATAAAGCTAAAACTAATATTTTCAATAATAGCAGAATTCCCAGCGTTGCAAGGTTTTTTTCAAATTTTACATTTATTTTTATTTTTATGTAACCCATTTCGAAAATTATTTTGTATCAATCGACAGACAGAAACGAGCTTACAAATTCACAGTTTGTATATAGTTCTACTATCAAGGATCACATGTACAAAGCTTGAGAACACAGTTTTTAATATTAAAGGATCAATAACTTTGTACCTACATTCTTTTGTTTAGGATTCCACATATATAACTTGACGTTAATAGGTCCTCGGTTAACAAAAATTTGGTGTTTTCAAAACGATTGGTTTGGTCTAAAAAATGGAAGTTGGCTATAAAGAAAACTATAATGTTTAGTGAAGAATCTTAATTTGCTTATAGGTGATATTAGACAAGGAAATCAGAAACAATTTTTATCTTTAATAATTTCAAAAATATGCTGTTTGGGTCTAAAAAGGTGTGTTGTATATTTCTAAAACCACAACTTTTATTCTTTTAAAGTTTCAGAAACATAAAAAAAACAAGACAAAACACTATTGTACCAAATTTTAAATTACTATCTTTTTCAGTTTCAAAAATATGCTTATAAGGTCTTGGAAGGCGTGTGATAGGTACCCAAACCACCATTTCAGTTTATTTTAAAACTGAAGAGCTTAATACAAATAGGAAATAACTACCTTTTCCTAAATTTCAGATATGCAGTGTTATCAAATTCGAAAATATGTATTTTAGATCTTAGATATATTTTAGAGGTGTGTGGGAGGTACCGGAACAAGCACTATAAATAATCCCCAATTTTAGGAACATAATGGAAACAGAATAGAATCAAGATAGTGCCAAAGTTTCAGAGATATATTCGTTTGGCCTTGGTTCGATCTAAAGTTTACAGGAACCGAACCCATTGTCTGAATTTGCCCATTTGTAGTCCTCGCACGCACTTTTATCATTATAGGAATCTATTGTATAGCATCATAGCATCATATATTTTTAAGTTATCATGTTTATGGACGGACGAACGGATATTGTTAAATCGATTCACGAGGTGACGCTGAAAAAATATATATAGATATTTTTCTATATATAGCTTGCTTCCTTTTGGGGGCTACAAACACCGTATACCAAAGTTAATATTCGCTATACCTGTGGCTAACAGGATAAGGGTATAAATATTATTATTATTATTATTAGGGTATAATGATTGACGTTAAGCATATAGGCTTAGATTAGAAATGATCTAAAATCAAAAGTATCTGGGTTAAAATAAAATAAAACTAAAGGAATATGGTGATTCAATCACTCCAGATGAATGTAAGAATCTATTTGACTCAATACTAAAAAGGACTGAAGCAGTATTAGGCAGCAAAAGTGATAAAGCACAGCTAAATTTTTTAAATTTACTTTATATGTATAAAGATTGAAATTTATAAAACAAAATTTTACATGTAATCATATAGTTAAGGCTATGCCCTAAAACAACTGCCAACAGACATATGTTTGAACCAACCACCGCATACCATAAATAAATTAATCCATATACCAAAATGAATTTATTTATTTACAGCTGAAGGGCTCTTAATAGATCATAAGTTTGTTTTATTAGTAGAATCACAAATCACATCAGAGTTATTTATAAAAATTAGGCAATTGAATACAAATAGTTTAAGTTTTTGGTTTTTTTTTTTTTTTTTGAACAAAATATGGCACGTGCACTTTTTTTTTTTTTTTGTACCAAAACAATTAAATACTGCTGAACCATGAAGGGTATGGGTGATTCAATTATATGTTTTTAATTTTATATATATACACAAATATATATACAAAAAAAAAGTATGTTTTCAGGGATTATAAAATTCTGCAAATGATTGAACTTAAATAATTATAGTAATTTACTTGATCTCTTTAATAAAAAACCTTTAGATTTAGAATTTAATACAAAAGCAGATAAGAGATATTTATAGATTTATATATAGAAGTATGTAAATATTTCAAATTATCAAATTTTCATATAGAACTTCAAGGAACAAGAGATGAACATCTGCATGCTCTTTAAAATTATATAGGTTTGTTAAGAGGAAGAACGACTAATTATATCTTTGTAACTTTAGTTAACATTTTATTATATTTAAGCGTTCGCTTTATGAAACGCAAGTAAGCAGGGGTTTGGGAGCAAAATTTAAACGTTCCTAACATCTTATATTCTGTCCGGGGATAAAGAAAAAAATTTTTAGATAAAAATTTAATTCATAACGAGAAAGAGTGTAGTAGAGTAGACTGTGTCAACTCTGGGATACTCGTATGACCGTTATATAAACATTATATCATTATTATTATAAACATTAATTACTTTTTGCAATATTTCAGGAACGCAGTATTTATACAGTGCGGTATAAAAAAGAACAACTCCAGAGCTTTTCGGAACAATTTCGATTTAAAACTGAAATAAAGTTCCAAACTTCGTATTTTGGGAGCCAAAAGTCTGACCGCCTTGATTTAACGAACCTAATCTCCGATTCTGTAGAAGACACTAAAAAGGCGAAAAAAATTAAAAAAAGTCCCAAAAAGTGACACGCTAACAACTTGCTGGTGCAATATCCATATAAAGTTTGAAGAAGCCTTATATTTAAATTGTTAAAACGCAAATTATAAAGGTAAGGTAAATATCGTCAATCTGAAGCTGCTTCTTTAAGCTTTATAAATATATCTAAAATAAATATAAAATTTTGTCTTATAGTATTTTAATCTACCTTTATGCAAAACTAGATTTTTTTTTAAAATTTGTGAAACAGTTAAAGCTGAAAATTTGAAATTTTGAGATGAGTTTGAATAAATATGAGCTATTTTTATCTTACCCGTTTGTTAGCACTCTGTACATTGAGAGAAACACAGTGAGTGAGTAAAAAATAGTATCTCTGTACTGTGACGTTAACATACTAAAAATTCATGATTTACAATTATTACAGTACAGAATGCGTACACCGTCATTTAATTGTAAGGCATTAAAAAAGTCAAAATTCGATATTTTTAAATTATATGTAATATTCAAGTATTTTACAAAAATATGACGTGTTAACTGTTTTTTAATTTATATGGACTTTATTAAAATTAAAGAAAGTGTTTTGATACATATTATATACATATTAGGTTCGGGAGACTTTGAACAATCTCGAGATCGATTCTGTGTGAATCCTGTGTGAAATCGATTCTTCTCTACGACAATGTTTCACTAATCAAAAACACTAAATAAGGAACAGCTTACTATCTCTAAGTAAGAAACTATATTCGCTGTCAAACAAAGGGATTGTAATGGACTGACTAGATCACACAATTCGAAAAAAAAATAGTCAGAAATCAAAAGAGTAACTCACAATACAGTGCGATATAGAAGCTTTGTGTATTATCCTGAATATGTTAAAATAGAAACATAGCAAAGTTAAAAAATCCTTTAAGAAATAAAATTAACTTAATATGAGCTCCTTAAAATAATTAAAGAGTTTCGAAATATACTCATACTTTCTACTAATATCAATGTCAAAATACCAAATTTTTATTTTCTTAAACGTCTCAAAGTATTGAGACTATTGATTTTATTGCTTTAATATAATTTTAAAAATTACACAATTATAAAAAAAAAAAAAAATGGGAAATAAGGCAAAATAATATGTATATATCAGTGAACTTATGCATGTATAATTGTATAGTGTTAATATTTTAATTTAACGCGTCATCACTCATCACTTATTATATTACGCTTATTAAAAGCAAAAAATTAAAAAAAAAACGATGACATTTATGTCAAAAAGTTTAAGTACTAAAGTGTGGTATATAATTATATGTCATAAATTATAACAATAAGAATATGTACTTAAATAAATATATAAAAAATAAATATATAAGAATTTTTTTAAACAAAGCGAATTGTTTATTTAAGAAAAAATTATGTTTATATGTACTATATATAGTGTGAATATATTCCCTGCACAAAAACAAAAATAAAATTTAGACATTTTTGACAATTTGTCATAAATTTTTTTTTTTTTAATTTTTTTTTTTGTATTTAAATTATTTAAATTATATGAGTGTTAAATTAATAATTTATTAGAAAGGATCCTTTTCCGTCAAGCCACACGATGAGTATGGGCAAGTTGCATTCACGTAATTTTCCATTATGAATAACGCAAGTGAATATTACTCAGTCCCACACGAGTATAGTATGAACTTATGAATGTATGTGTAAAATTTAGTTCATTCGAAGATAGTTATCGTCGGAGAATGTTTAGTGAACTGATTTTTCAAAAGCGGAAAATTTTTGTAATTTTTTATTCATATAAAAAAAAAAGGTTTGTAGCTACCTAAATAAAAAAATGGATTTGTAGATAATATAAGAAATTTAATTTTTTATTTATATTGAGTAAGTATAGGTAACTTTATTTTACTTATATCATATCTAGGTCATTTAAAAATGGATTATTATTTTAATTAACATCTGTGGGACTGAGCAAACATTCATAATTATACAATTTTAAAATTAGATTCTAAATCTGTTCCTTAAACTAATTGTCTTTTATATCATTAATTATTTTTTGTTATTATTTATATTAACTAAATTTTATATTTTATCAATCAAAATATATTTATATATTTAATATAATACAAATATATTTGTTCATTTTTGTTTTTTTTTAGTATGTAGTTTGAAAGATAAAAAATAACAAATGGTAATCTTATATTGATTTTTATCAATTTCCAATACCAGAAATATTTTATATTTTGTCCGGCCTCAAATTTCAAAAATTTTTAAATAATGAAAAAAAAAGAAAAACAAAAAAAAATAAAAGAAAAAAAAAAATCATTTTATTTGTTTGTATTGGTTAATGCATCGAGTCTTATTAGTAAAATTTGGTTGCAACGAAACCGGTTTTTTGTGAATACAAGAATTACGAAACCGGTTTTGGTGTATACAGAATTTTCACCGATTACGTCAACATTACGTCAAAATACCTCGATGCAACAGTTGATACTACCCGTCTGGCTTGGCTGTTTAATTGCAATCACGTGTACGCTTATATCTAAACTTCAAGTCAAATTTATAAAATTAGCATACTTATAGGTGCTATAAACTGATTTCTGTATTTTACCGTTTAGATAATATTGTTGGAATGGTAGGTTGTCTTTTAATGATTTTGAGGCGTGCAACCAACGGATTACGCTTAAAATAAAAAAAAAAATCCAAATTCATTATTTTATTGTTTAGATATATATTATTTAGAAAAATTGAATTTTTGGAGGTTGTTTTTACAATATTGTTTACAAATTCAGTATTTCAGTATAATATGAGTTTTTCACTTTGTTATTGACATATTTAGGAAGGAGTTTTAGAATTAAATTCAAAATAAATGTTATACGCTTTTTCCAGAATATTTATATATATTTATATGTGAGATTCTGAATTAGGAGGGATTTAGAGTAGGATTCAAAATTGGGACTGCTTCCCAGTATATTTATTACATATGCGTGTGTGAAATACTGATTGGTATTATTTTTCGAATAAAAAAGGTATGAATGCAAAATCTAGCTTCAGTGATTCGGCGTTGGCAGCCTTCGTAATAAAAATATAATTTTTTTAAAATATTTTCTTTCAGTTTATTAAAAAAATTAGAAACTTGCTAATTACACTTATTTATCAATTTCTATTTTTTTTTTTACTTAGTTTACTATAAAACTAGAATTTATATCAATTTTACTATATGATTTTATTTCGTAAAATTTTAGAATATGATACGGTTTTTTTCGCATTTGAATTGGAAATAAAGTCATACGCGAACAAATTTGGTATATGGCTTTATATTTCAATCAATAGCAAAATAATTTCGTTTTTTATTTTGTGTGACGTTATTTCACGGCACCGATTTCGAAAAGACTTTAATGTATTGTAATTTAATTAGAAAAATTTTTTGAATGTTATTGTGCTCGTTCACTTTCAGCATTCGTCCACTTTCAAATATATCAAAGAACTTAAAATTTTCTATTGAGAGATTTAATGATTTAAAATGAAAAATTCCAGTATATTAAAATTGCGAAAAGTTATTTAACAAACCGACGGATGGCAACAGAATAAAATAAAAATTGCTATTAAAATTCTACATTTGCACAGAAGAGCTGTCGTGAAACAATTTGTTTAAAAAAAAAAATATTTCTTATACATAAATAAAATGAACACTTCTGCCAAACCTTGTTTTGCTTTAAGAAAATGGTTCCGAATTACTTTTATCTAGTGTAATTTAATAAAATAATAATTTTTATTATAATTATTTAAATTTATGTTATTTTAATCAAATTTGAAAGTAATGGGGCGGGTGGGGGGTGCGGTCGGATCAGAATCGAAAAACAAATCGATTTAGCTATTTAAGTCCGTCCGTCCGTCCGCACGATAACTCAAAAACTAAAGGAGCTAAGATCTTGAAATTTTCGCAAAAATTCGTTATTTTGCAATAACCTTCATCGCTATTTAAATCCAGCCATTTTAGTCCATGGGTTCGAATAGTTGCCATACAACTTCTTTTTTTATATGAGCATTACTCTACACCTATTACAGCTGCGTGCCTGAAATATTGCAAAAAGTAATTAATGTTTATAATAATAATGATATAATGTTTATATAACGGTCATACGGGTATCCCAGAGTTGACACAGTCTACTCTACCACACTCTTCCTCGTTTTAAATAAATTCAAATGATTTTTAAGTAATTAAAAAATTATTAATTATTATTTAAAAATTTAAACTTGCATTTTGTTTTCATTGCAGATAAAATAAAGCACAGGTTCTCCATAAAAGAAGTGCCATTTTTTAAGAAAGGGTACAGCAATTAATAAAAGTGCTTCAATACAAATGCATTATTCTATAGTTTATGATTTATTTCATCATTTAAAATTTCGTTACCCTAAGTAAGTATAAAAATTTAAAGCATTTAAAATTGAAATAGTAAATATTATTTCAAAATAAAAATTTTCAAATTTCTTTATCTCCAATTTTATTCTCCATTTAAAATGCACTATATTAAATTTATCTTACTATGCATCATAATTATACAGCTGGTGAACAATGTCATAGGGTAGAGCTTTAATAAATGATATTTTGTGGTGTTATTGCGTTTAACCACTTGTTTCAACTCTCTCTACACCAATTGACAGTTGTTTTTTTTTATTTTTTTTTTTTAAATTTGGAGTATGTAATTGTACAACAAATAACATTGTGGTAAGTGCATCTCAATATATAGGTATGCCTGTTATATATTAATTTAACTGTTTTCTATGTCCATTTGTATAGTATGTTGTACTTTTTATTAATTGAACCTTATAGTGCAAATATGTCAATTTTATATAGGATATTGTGCATTTTGGGTAAATAAAGGCACAATTTGTGGTTTATTTTATATAGGGACTAAATCTATTAATCATTTCTTTTGTGTCGTTTGATGATGTATGTATATGTGTATGTAATTGTACTTCAATAAAATTCAAGTGTATTGTTATTTTTTGGTCTTTAAAAAAATTTTTAAATAAAAATAATATTTTAGTTGATAAAAGAATTTTTGAGTAATGAAATCTTTGTTAATATATTGCAGGTGTTAACATGTCAAATAATAATATTTGCTTATTTTGATTTAGAAATTGTTTTGGGGAATAGATTTATTACCCTATTTTTGCATTTAACTTAAAAACAAAAACAATTTTCTAAGCAAATTATATAGAGAAGGGAGGTTATGTTTTGAAGTTTATATTCTAAAATTTTGACATAATGATGATTAGATTTTAATTTTTTTTTATTAATTTGTTTTTTTTTGTAAAATGGATACATTTTTAAACTTTATTTTATTTATGTTAATATTACATATCATAATTAATAATTTTTAATATACTTTTATTAGATTATACAAATACTATTTATTATATTTATTTAATTATATTATGATCGGTAAAGAGGTAAATACAGGGCGTAACATGTTCCGCAAAATCTTAACGAGCATTTTAAATTCGGCCAAAAATGTTCGTGTGGTTGTAGCAATCTTGGCGAAACATATGAATTTTTAGTTAAAATTTCAATCATAAAGTAAATCTTGAGGAACATGCTTGAACATTTCCGGAAAAAATGTAAATAATAAGTATATATTAAGAATTGGTTTTTATTTTTATTTTTTGAAATTTAATAGAATGACCAAAAAAACCGAGAAGAAGTTCTGGATCGATTTTGTGGAACTTTAGAAGGAACTGTAAGTTTTGTGCAAGATCAAAAGTGACCAGTACAAAAATAAAAATAGTAAATTTGCTAGCTTTAGAAAAATTATTAATTAAATTTAAGGAGGTGCTGTCAAGTGCCAATATAGAGGAACTAAAAAAATTGAAAAGTTTATGGACCGCACTTAGCGAATAGTCTGGAGCTTAATTTTTGTTTTTTTCCTAATTGAGGAAAAAACTTTCAAAAGTCACCTGGAATACTTATCCCCCCAGAGATTTCTACTGAGCTAAAACAACCTACCTCCGTTGTCAAAATAATAGGATAAGCACCCTAGCTGCTTGCGCAGTATAATGCCTGAGTTGATGACTATTATGAATTATCATGTTACTTTTTCGACCACTTATCACTCCAATATTTAGTTTACAGTTTACGATTACTTTTGTTTTTTTTTTATTTGAACAATTAATAAAATATTTGCCGCGGACGCATCACTATCCATTTTAAATCATAAATAAAAACCGAAGTTTAGCCGGTCATTTTTACGTGTAAAAATCAAATGTTCGCGTAACATGTTGCGCCGTGTATTTGCCCCTTAAAGGGGAACTGAAATAAAAACTTTAACGAAAACATTAAGTTTTTCTTTCAAATAAATTGATGATCCGTGTCGGAACCGAACATATATTTTTTCTGATGGTATTTCAGGTACTTAACCATTACATCACAGACGCTACACTTGTTTACATATTGTTAACGACTTTCAGTTTCAAGGAAACCTTGAACAATACAATTCTATCACATGTTTAAATTGTATGTGGGATTATTTAAAACCAATTCTAACAGTAAGAATATAAAATATCCTCCTATTCCTACATGTATCTGGAGTATAGACATAAAAAAATTAATAGAGCATTTTAAATTTAAACACAAAACTTTGGCAGGGCTGTTCTTCAAATTTGGTAGGATGAAAAGTTCGCTATTAATAATAAACTGAATCCCATAAATCTTTTAACAAAGTAATGAACTTCGGTGAAGTTTAAATTGAAATGGTCAAAATATTTAGACAAGACATTAAAATGCTCTTTAGTTTCTAAAGAATGCTCTATTGATTTTTTTTTTTGAATTAACACTTAAAGATTTGAAGTGATTCTTCAATAATAAACCAAACTTCTGTCTGATATCAATTGTTTAACCATTTTGTAATTCTAAAATTTTGGTTAACAATCCCTTCTATTTTTTGTTCTTACCTTTTAAAGTCAGTTTTTCGTTTAAACCATACTTTTTTGTTCTTCACTATGTTCTTTATAAGAGATTTGTTGCAATTTTATTTTTTGAATCTTGTTGAACAACGTTTTTAATTATTTTGGGATTGATTTTAAATTGATTTTTCACAATAACCCCATTCTTCCGAAAGTTATAAGGGCATCGAATGGACTAGAACTTTAAATTTCGATTTAAAAACTTCCACCTTCCGTCGCACATCAAAATTTCGGAACATATATTTTTATATCACAGTTTTAGTAGAAATCAAGATAGTAGTCTACTTAATCCTTCGTAAATTTGTATTAATTCATTTATAAAAATAATTTATCCTCTTCCTATTTTGTACCCACTTAAATTCTTCAGTTCTTGTACTGTGCCAAGCAGTTCGGGTATGTATCACTTTATTCTGGCTATGGTGAAGAAGATGCTTGTGAGTAAAAATTTAACTACCATCCAGGGGTTTAGTTTCCCAAAGTGTTTTTTTAAGATTTACAATTCCTTGGAAAAAAAGATATATTTGATATTCGTTAAAGGTATTTGAAAACTTTAACTCTATATTTCAGTGCAATATAATATTATATTGCAATATTAGTTATTCAAAAGTTGAATCTTATATTAAAGTAATCTATTATATTTATATTAAAACTTCCTCAATATGAATTAATTAAAATTTTCAATATTATTTTCAGTTTAGGTTTTGCTGGGAAAAAAGATTAGTCAATATTCTGTGTACTTAAATTAAGATTATAACTACTAAAAAATGATACCTTTGGGTTATTTTGGTTATTTGAATATATTAAGTCTTTATTTATATTTTACCGTTATTGTTTATCCTAATATATTACACATGTTTATTATTTTATGATCAGTTTACGTGATTTGAATACATTATATATATATATATATATTTAATTTTAGAATGAATTTAATGATACAAAAACTATTTAAAAATAGTTCTAATACAAAGCCCATAGTAATTTACAGAGGAATCATATGTAGAAGTAAATTCAGTAAGTAAAATAGCTGATGATATACAAAATAATAAAAATAAATCTGACAGAGTAGCTATAATAAAATGGGTGAAATTCACGTTTTCTTGGCTATTTAGTAGGAATAGATGAAAAAAAAGTTGGGAAATTAATGAACAATATAATAACTAGGGAAGAACTAGGTTAAACTTTATGTGCAATATATTAACTCCTTATCACCAGTCATAAGTAAGATACTTACAAAACAAATACTAATAGCTTATAAGGTTCTCCTATTTTTTTCTCATTATCAAGGACTTACACTTTTCCACCCTTAATTCAATTTATAAGCTTTACTGACAACTAAACTTTGGTGGCAGATAGCCTACGATTTCTTTCGGTAACATAATACCACTTTAAACATAATTAGAAGAAAACGAAGAGTGTAGTAGAGTAGACTGTGTCAACTCTGGGATACCTGCATGACCGTAACATATAAATTATATCATCCGGTTAATTACTTTTGGCAAAATTTCAAACATTTAGCTTTATTAAGTGTAGTGGAATACTAATATAAAAGAAGGAGTTGTATGGAAGCTACTCGAACCCTCTGCAGTAGACCAACCAAATTTTGCAGGAACTTTGGCCATTACACTAAACTATTTTTGGCAAAATTTCAGACACCTACCTTCATTTGGTGTAGTGTAATGCTCATATAAAAGAAGGAGTTGTATGGCAGCTACTCGAACCCTCTATAGTAGGCCAACCAAATTTTGCAGTAACTTTGGCCATTACACTAAACTATTTTTTTCAAAATTTCAGATACCCAGCTTCATCAGGTGTAGTGTAAAGCTCATATAAAAGAAGGTGTTGTATGGCAGCTACTCGAACCCTCTGCAATAAACCAACCAAATTTTACAGTAACTTTGGTCATTATACTAAACTATTTTTGGCAAAATTTCAGACACGCAGCTTCCATAGGTATAGAGTAATGCTATCATATAAAATTAGAAGTTGTATGGCAGGTACTCGAACCCGTGGACCAAAATGGCTGGATTTAAATAGCTATTCCGGTTTTTGCATAAAAACGAATTTGTGAAAATGTCATAATCCTAGCTCCTTTATTTTTTGAGTTATCGTGATGACGGGTTGACGAACATACATAGCTAAATCGATTTATTTTTCGATTCTGATCCGATCCATACACTTGAGTCTATATCTACCCCCTCCTTCTCTGAGTCACAAACGTAATGGCAAATTTATTATACCCTTTGACTATATAGTCAAACGGATTTAGGTAATAATAACCTACAGGGAAAGCAACTTATTCGTGAAACGTAAACTGAGTTGAATTCAATACTCCCAAAACTAAATAATATTTGATCCCTTGTAAAATATATCAATTCATCTAAATTCTGAGACTGAAACAAAAAAACTAAGTGTGATTCGAAAATTTTAAAATTTTAGACATGCGCATCTGAATTAAAACATTCTGTAGAATAAGCTATAATATATTTTAAAAAATTGCCAAACAATCTCTCCAACTTTCAATTCTCAATGTTTATATATACATGTACAAAGCAAAAATCCGGGTAAAGATGGAATATAATTTTAACATATGGACTGACGCTTTTAAGACTTCACTAAGCTACTTCAGAAAATTAAAAATTAGATCTAAAGATTATTTGACGGCCTAACTTTGACTTTTGACGACTTTCACTCAATTCGAAATATTGGAGCACTGTATCTCTTTTTATTGTATATAAATGTTTTAGAAATTCACATTTTATCTATATTGGGTCCCTCACTCCGACAATTCAAACGAAACAAAATTTCAGACACGCAGCTTCCATAGGTATAGAGTAATGCTATCTTTATAGATTAGTAACATTATAGAGTAATGCTATTTTTAGATTGTATAGAAATTCGTAGGTAATTCAAAACTAGTTTGGGGAATTTTCATTTCCCGCAGATGAAAATTCTCCATTTAACCATTTGCGAAGTTGTAAATAGTACTTAAACAGAATCGTTTCCCATTACTTATCCTAAAACTTCTCACTACAATCCTATTTCTCAAATTCACACTTTCTCAATCAAGCCTACGTAATTATGTACAGAGAATTACGAAGAGTGTTAAGCATGTTAGAATGTAGTAAAAAAGGGTTTGCTGGCTCTTCCACTATCCGTATTATGCTTACAAATTTAGACCTTGCAAACCTTGTTATATTATTAGGTACTAGGTATTATTAGGGTAATATGTAACTACATATTAACTTAAAATATATTGTACTATAAGAATAATGTCATTTCTCTTATTTATTTATATTTAAAAATCATTCAAAGTGTGTCTCGCTAACCAATGAACCTCAATAAATTTAAACAAATGATAGAAACAAAAAAGATGTTTATGATTTGGTTTTTTTTTTTTTGTTTTTTCAATAAAAAGTTAACGTCCGTTTTAACACCACAATTTATTTGAAAGATAAAAAGAAAATATATGTACAGAAACACTGGTACACTATATACAGGATTCATTCAGTTTATCCGCCCAGTGTTAACGAATATACCGTCGTTTGCAGACATTTCACTTAAATATGAAATTTTGTTTTTGGTGAGGGTACATTGTAAATAGTCAAAAATATTCCTTTTATTTTTTAATTTGTGAAGTGAAGAAAAAAAAAAAAAAAATAAAAAAAAGAAAGGGACAAAAAACACTAAAACAGGAAGGAAAAAGAAGGTATCCTTTTAATATTATTTTACCATTTTATACTTAGAATGATTAAGGGTAGGGGGAGATTATTGTTCGCATATGCGGTATACGGCTATCAAAAACAACATTATAAGAAGAAGAAAAAAAAAAAAACAACAAATTTTTATTGCTTATGGATAAAAAAAAAAAATTACAAAACTTTTTTTTTGGATAATTTTGAAAGTAAGGAACAGTAAGCCTGCAAGTATACCCTAACAAAATATAGAAAAGTTGTAACTTGTTTTAAATTTGTTTTAGTTTGATGGCATTTAATAATAATTATTAGTTTAATATCCCTTTAAAAAGGGTTTTGAATTTGTAATTTGATTTAATATTGATATTTAAGTAATTGTTATGAAATTTTAATCTTAAGATTATGTAATAAACTAATTTTATAATAATAATTTTATAATATTTAAATGTGATGATATATATTTTAAATAAAGTTGTAGTAGTAGATGTAGTGGCAGTAGTAGTAATTATATGAAATCTTTTAGTAATACAAGCCATGAATGGGTAATTTTCTTCAATTAAATATTATATTTAGAGTTTAATTATAATTTTTCTTTTATTTATTTCAGATTTTTTATAGTTAATGTTACATCCAGTTAGTATTAATTCAGCCCTGTATTATTGTAACCCGTAGGTATTTCATAGCTTACTACATCTATTGTATGAGTAATCAGTTTATATTTTCAATTTACAGACTTTTTGTTTTAATTAATGATAATTAGAAACCAACATACCATTACCCTAGATCTACACATTGAAATGTAGCCTATGTTTTGACGAAAAGGTAAATTTCGTATTTTTTTAAGCCGTTCTGGAGATACCACTTTTCAAAAATACTATTAAATGTGTTTGTGGCTTGAATTTGGCAACTAATGTTTTGCAATAGGCTGTTGGGCTTTTACAATGGAAAAAACCACAATATTTTTGATCCAGATCAGATTAAGGTTACAGTTAACTCTCATGTACAAAATTGTCGAATTTTTTTTGATATGTACTTCTTTTAGTCCTTTATAAGTTGTTATAAAGCCTTAAACTTTTGATTGAGGTGCATTGTTGACGAAACACCTTTTTGAGTAATGGGAGAGTTTAAAAGTCCTTATTATAAAATTAAGTTAAATCATCATATATGACGTATCAATCAAAATGTGTCAAATGGATTAGTTTTTGCATTAGATGTTAAATGAAACAAGTGATAAAAAACACTAAGGATTTTTAAAAATCACATTTTCAACATTATATAGTGTTTCATACTGAGTTTAATTTTGGAAGTATATCCACTGATGAATCCACTCCTTGAGGTTTTAGAAATTTTTAAGTCCTAATAGCCCTTCAATAGGGATAATTCCCAAATTTTTACTAGGCAAGCTTTAGATGATTTTCGAAAATCTATCCCCCACCTCTCCCCATTCCTTGAGGTTTTAGAATATTTTAATTCCTCTTATATTAGGAAGTGTTCTAAGAATTTTATATAAGCAAAAATGGTTAAAACTAAGAGACACTTTTTTCAATTTTAAGGATTTACTTTAAACTTAGGGTTACATGTTAAAATATAGTGTTGGAGCTTTGAATTTTATGTACTACCAAAAAAAAATTGGGCAGGTTTTAAAGTTACGGATGTTTTAAAATAGCAAAAATAGAAAAAAAAAATTTCTTTACCAACTTCTACTAATTTCTGATTATCTAACTTCAAATTTTAAGTTTCTAACTGGAGCCGTTCAGAAGATATAAGGGGCCAACAATTTTGATATACCTATACTCTTAGTTAAAATTTTTTTTCTCTATTACAAACGATGTAAAAAATTTTGTAAATATACGGAAGGACGGACTGACGAACAGAGTGAAACTTTATAAGCACATTTTTACAAAATCTTCTGAAAAATGTGCAAAAAACGAGTAACTAAATTATAATATTAATAATTTATTTTTAAGTAAAAATACTATTTCGTCTAAGACTTCCAGACTTCTTCCTTTTGACTCGATCGTTTGAATCTTAAATTTTAACTTGTAATTTATTTATTCAATTTCAATACTAGTTTTTTTGGTAATAAGTTTTTGTAATGTCGTATTTTACAGAGGACTTTCCTAATGCAAAAGAAACTTATTAAACAATACTTTTTTCTGTTAATAACTTCCATTAATCATTGTGGGAAAAAAGTTTTTCAAATATTTTTCTTCTTTTAACTCTTAATTAAAAAGGGTTTAATAGGTTGCCTTATTATTTGGTATATACAAAAATGTTTGACTTCTTGTTAATGATGTGGCTGGAACAGTTAACCGGTATTTTTTTTAACTTATTTTAGTCTGACAGTTTGTAGAAAAGATTTTTGTAAACGAATATAGTTTGATTCTGCACAGGATTGCTTTTACTGTAAAAAAAAGTTTCAAATTATATAATTCTTCAATTCATAAACTATTTTATCTAATTTTAACTGTAAAGCTATTATATTTTGTTTTAGTACTACGGGTGTTTAACAAGAAATAACCTGACCTTAAAATAATGTTCACACTACATAACTGGTTTAATTTTGACAGCAAATAAAATAAAATTGTTTAATATTTAAACTGTTAAATATGTTTTTACTTTCGCTTGCTTTATTACTTAAAAAAAATAATGACAAAACATGAAAGAGATATAAAAAATACAAAAATATTTGATTCATCCTAGAGAAAATATTGATTATTTAAAATTTTTAAGTTCACGAGTATTAACCTGGTTTAAAAGATAAACTACTCCAGAAATGTCAAATTTTTTATAGAATATTTACTTATTTAACAAGATTAGAAACTGTTTATCGAATTAAACATATTACATATTTAACTGTAGTACTCGTATGACTTGGTATTACGGTAAAAGAATTCGAAAAATTTCGAAAAAACCAATTGGAGCTACGTGGGGAATTCCTATTAGTAGAATATATAAATTTTAATGTAATTCCGTTTAGTTTTTCCTCATTTTTATTGATTTTAATTTCATTCTATTCTATATTAGTTTAATTTTTAAAATGTTTTTATTTAAATAGTTTTATATTTCATTATTTCAAATAAAAGTATAAAACGTTAGCAAAAATGCAATTATAGAAAAGGTTTATTTTTTTGCTTTTTTTTAATGTGAGATTCAATTAAGTAGAAACATATGTTGGATAATATATATAATGCATATTAAAATGAAATTATTTACTAAATATGAAATTACTAAATGCATATTATAATAGTTCTCATCTTTCAAATCGATTTAAAGATTTTATTATGGGAATATATATGTTCTCATATTTGATAAATTTCTGTGTAATATTTTGTATAAATGTATATATACATTTACCCTAATTTGTTTATATACAAATTTTTAAATCCAAAACCACAAAATGACTTTAACATATTTGCAATAATAATTGAAACTATAAAAGAGGGAAAATATATATATGTATATATATATATTTGGTTTAACTATTAAATTTATGTTTGATGTGTTGTTGACAATGTATAAATTATGTTAAACATAACAATTGATATTGTTTAAAAATTGAATTTAAATGATTTTATATAATATTAATATATAGTGTTAATCGGTATGTATATGTAGTAGGCAAATAGTTATTTTAGACAGAGGAAATAGTTTTTATTTTATTTTTACATATTAACTTCAGAATATTGATATTTAGTAATTTTCAATATTTAAAGAATAATAAAAGTAAAACACAAGTAATCAAAAAAACTAAGGGTTGTTAAAAAAGCACATTTTCAAAATTAAACAATTTTCCGAAATAAATTTTTGGCAAAGAGTATTTATTTATTATTTAAAAATAGTTTATAATAATAATTTTAGAACTTTTGTTTGAAATTATATTAGAAGCAAATCAAGAGACACTTTCTTCAAATTGAAGGAAACTCTTTATAATTATAAAAACTGTCAGCACACCTCAAAATATAATGTTGGAGCTTTGATTTTTGTATATTACTTCAAAAAAATTTTGACAAGGATCAAGTTACAAGTTCTTGGAAATTGCAAATCCTTTTAGCTCTAAAGTGTTCTAAGTGGACTCATACTTATTTTCTAAGAGTTGTTTTCAAAATTTCAAGTTTTTAGCTCAAATTGTTTGGAAGTTAGTAGGAGTCAAGCATTCTGCAAAAATTGAGTTTTGTGTAACGGTAAATAAAAGAACCGTATGGCAACTCTATACATTTGTGTTATATGTATTCACAAAGCTTTTAAAAACACCTATTGTTTGACGTTTTCTAAATATTTCTTATGGAACTCTTATTAAAACAATTTAAAAAAAGAGTTTTTCTTAGACTTAGGGAGTTGAAGGTCGGTAATAGGTGTGGCTACAGAAAAAAGTTTCCGTGAAATTATTTTTTTTTGTAATCTTTACCCGTATTTAAAATTTCCTTTCTTTATTTCAAACTGTGTAAAAGTTTTGTAAACATACGGACTGACGAACTGATTGGGAGTGTGAAACTATAAAGGCACATTTTCTTCAAAAAAATTTTTTTTAGATGTGTTAAAAAGGGTGAATATGCTCCATATTTCTAAGTACTAATTATATACCAAATTTCTTTGTGAAGTGCCTTGACATATTGTCTGATGCATTGCACGTGACAATACAAAAATAAAACCATCACGAGAAGATTTAAACTGTCATTCGTTAAAAGAGTAGAACAAACGTGTTAAATAGTGCGCCGAACACGAGTGATAAGAATTTATTTATTTCGAAATTTTTATTTAAATTTAATTGTTTTGTGAACAATGGAAAAGCTTCTTTTAAAAATTATACTAAAATTAATTTAACAAATTTACTAAAAGTGATTTAATGTGACATTATCATTTTATTATGTCCATTTTATGTATACAACATATATATATATATATAGGTATACTATGTAATTATGTTATGATGGAAATGAGAAAATAAATAATAAATAATATATATATATATATATATAAGTAAGATATAGTAAATTATTTTATTTGTTATTTATTTGTTAATCATGTTGCGATTATATTGTATATTTTATATGTTATATTTCAAATAAAATAAACTAAATTTTATTTTTGAAAATGAAGAGATAATTACTTATCATATTATTATATATTAAATATTCAGATAATTACTTGTTGAAAAAATATTTATTGAAATGGGCATAAAAATGTATTTATATATTGTACATATAGGAAAAGATACGTAATTGAAAATATAAAAGATGTTTTAAGGACCTCTGATTAGATTCTGGTCACATATTGCGAAGTTGATTATATGTTTTTTTTTTTAAGCGCTATCTGTTCAAATGTTAGTCTAAGAAGCCTGTCTATACCATAGGTACATGTTGGAACACAGGGTCATATTATATTCATATTATTAGAATCATATTATTCATATTATTAGAATTGGTCTTATTGAATTCCACATACAATTTAAACATGAGATAGTACTAGGTACTAGGATTTTCAATATTTACAATTCTATTTTTTGTTTATATTGTAATATTTTGTATTTGAGTTATATGGTATTCTATATCTGCGAGTTATATTATTGGATTAAATTATTTATTTATATTTCGCATTTGTTTATATTGTTATATTAAAGTATTTTTTTATTAAAGATATATAATTATTAATTATTGATTATGCCATTAATTTGAACCCAATGGCGAATGGTAGCTGAGTCGAGTCGAAAACCAGAAAAGTTTTTTCACTTTCACTAGAATCCGAACCCGGGCCTTTCCACACTCAACCACTGTGCCACCCAGCCGTTTTATTTTTGGATGTTCAACTATTCTCATATGATTGTCAGAACTAAAAGTACAAGTTTAAGCAAGACACGGATGAGTACTGTACATATAAAATTCTGGTTAAAATCGAAATGATATTAACGAATTTCTGTGGCTATAAACAAGTCTTCAAAGCTGTGCAGAAATGAGATGCTATTTGATAATATGGAGAGTTTTGAAATCAAAACAATGAAAACGATGCTTTAGTTAACAAATTATATAAAGTTAATCACATATTTTCATTTGATTTTACAACCTTCACTATGGAAAATATGGCTGTAAAACGGCTCCCGTTATTTATTGAGCTATTGGGTATGACAAATCTTTCGGGTACAATTTTATACCTATCCTGACCAGATCTATCAATTTAGTTACATAAGCTGCTTAATAACAAGATCAATACACAAAACAACATCGAACAATAACAACATATATAAATCCTCAAATGTAACACAAAAATCTGGAAAGAGACGAAGGAAGAGAGACGAAAGAAAATTCTAAAAGAGACAAAAGAAAATTCTATAATACATTCGCTCAGAAAGCACAAAAAGCTGAAAATTAAAAAATTTTACAAACACATAAAATGCCTCACTGCGAAAGACACTTATAAATATTACTCCAGTTAAAAGTAAAAATGGCCTAACACTTACATTCGCCGAAAAACAAATGGGCAAATACAAAGAACACTTTGGTGAAATAAGTAAAGTGGCTCTAGAACCACTAGGCAAGTATGATAATAGTAACAGAAGCACTCTTATCATTAACATTAAAAAACAAGATGCCATTAAGGAGTTGAAAGCCCATAAAATAGAAAGGAAAGATGATATTCCGCTGAACTGTTTCAAATAGACTGCAAAATATGCTATGAAATGATGTAACCTGAAGGAAGAAACCAAGTTTTGAAAACTGGATTAATCGTCAACTTACTAAAGAAACGCGATCTCAGTAACTGCAGCAATTGGAGAGGCATACTTTACTAATTGCGGCAATTAAAATAATAGCACCAGTAATCCGCTTAAGAATCGTTGGTCGAGAACACAACCAAGAAGCAACAGATTGGCTTCAAAGAAGGACACAACTGTATATATCACACAAACTCATTAAGAATAGTAATTGAGGAGGTAGAGTTCAAGCTCTAAACTTGCATATAAAGATTTCACGAAAGCATTTTATTCAGTAACAAGAGATAAAATACTCCATAAAGGAAGACTAAGCACTCGATGAAATCATGAACAAAACAAATTGAATTATTGGTGGTATAAACTGGTACCCCACTAATACATTAGAGGATCTAGACTACGCTGACAAAATGTGTACCTTAGCCGGATTGTATCTATTGAATCTAACTAAGACGTTTGTGCTGAGAATTTTGCAGATTAAAATCGAGAGGCTTCCGAAATATGCACCAGATGCCGGACTCAAAAAGAATATAGGAAAATCTAAGATAATGAAGCGTGAACACTATAAATACCACATCGATAATTGTAAATTATACACTGCTCTGCAAGAAGATGTACTGAATCGAAATTATCTGAGGTACACAATTACAACAGGCGGCGGAGCTTTAGAAGACGCTAAAGAAAAAATAAAGAAAGCAAAAGGGTCCCTTGCAAGGCTATATAAGATATGGGCAATCATCTCAAATTAACAGAGCTACAAAACTTAGGATTTTAGAAGCATGCGTAAAATCAGTTTTGCTATATGCCAGTGGGCCAAATATGGTAGGTCACAAGTAAATTCAAGAATTTCTGAACAAATGTATTGTATGATATTTTGGCCACGAAAACTTTCAAACCAAGACCATAAACCCATAGAAACCCATAGAACTAGTTACAGGGAAAAGAGAGTAAAAATGGATTGTCCACGCGCTAAGAAAAAATAAATCGATTAGCAAGGAAGCCCTCGATTGGAATCCCCAAAGAAAAAGATAAATGAGAAGGCCTAAAACTACATGGAGAATAAGTGTAACAAAAGAAATCGAAGAAGCAGGAAAACGCAAATCAAGGCGCTAGCACAAAATAAAATAAGATACAGAGGCTTTGTAGAAGCTTTTTGCACTTCAAGGGAGTAGAACAGGAAAAACAGAATCTGCATAATAATATTAAAAAATTAAATTAAATATTTGAAAATTCTTTAAGTGTGGCCATCTTAAATAAAATAAGCTAAAAAATACTAATTGAATTATCAATAAATTAAAATGCTAAACTTTAATTTTTTTTTTTTAATTCTATTATAAAAAAAAATGCATAAAATAAATTTGAATTTGATTGTCTATTTTAACATTTGAATTGTTATATAAGTTTTTTTGTTTTTTTTTGTATTATTTATTTACTTAAAATCTTAAAATTTTAACTTTCTTTTTCTTTTATTTTAACATTTTTTAAGAGTAGATTAAATGTCAAATAAAGAAAAATGATAAATTAAATTTTAAATTTATGATTCTGCGCATAAAATTTTTTGGGTGGCAACTTTATAAAGACTTTTTAAATACAAATTCTGTTATTCACTATATATTTACTATATACATATGTATATAAATATATATTTTCTTATATATATTTAGGGTAATAAACAAAAAGTATAAAAAGGAAGAAATAAATAAGTACATAAACAAAAAAAAAAGTTTAGTCTGAAACAATCCTTCTTATTTTCTTAGTAAAATAAAAAAAAACACAGCAAAACATGTGGTAACAGTGAAACAAAAACAACAACACGTAGTTCACAATGAAAAAACATGAAGTACATATACATATATGCGATAAATTAATTTATAAATCTCTTTATTTAGTTGATATTTATGGAAAGGAAAGCTTTTTAAAACTGAATTTAATTTTTGAATACAAAAATAATAATATAAAACAAAAAAGGCGGGCTCAACGATTTAACATTATTTAATACCGTATTAAATTCTATTTAATGTAGGTACTAAAGAATTTTTTAATAGCTTTTAATATTAGCAGTATTGTTTTTAGTTTAATTTGTATAATTCACATCTTATTTTTTATGTGGTACTGTTTTACTGTTGAACTTACAAGCCTGTCTTCATCATAGAAACATGTTGGAACAGACCGATATATTATTCTTAATGAATTCCACATACAACTTAAAGACGAGATATTACTAGGGTCTATACTACATGTACAAACGTCCTAGTTTTTCAATAGATACAATTAATTTTGTTAATATTGTCATAAGTTTATATTTAAGTTATATATATATGTATATATATTGTATTCTGTATCTGTGAGTTATATTATTCAGTGAAATTATTTGTTTATATTTTGTATTTGTACTAATGATATATAATTATTAAGTAGGTCATTAATTTGATCCTAAGTTAATTTGAGTCTCGTTGAAAACTAGATAAAAGCTTTTTCACTTTCACCGGAAATCGAATCCGAGCCTTTCGAATGAAAGGTCGCCACTCTTACACCTAGGCTATTGTCGGCACTCTAAAAGTTGAACCAACTCCCAATAGAAAGTTGTAAAAACAAATGTAACTGATAGGTTCTGAAGATATTATATTCTTATAATAGAATTAGGCTGCCCACATTTGAGGTCGACACTCTAACAATTAAGCCAAACATCTAGCAGCTCAATTTCAAAGTGTATTTTATTTTAATTTTCAATTTAAATCACCTGAGAATCTTTTAGTCCTAGTCTTTCAGCTAATTTCTTTCGATCTGGTTTACTAATATATTTCTGTTGTTGAAACCGTCTTTCTAGGCCCTTTCTTTGAGAATCTGAAATAACAAATTAAAAAATATATAAATCAACAATTTATATTAAAATATGTATGGAAAATTCTAAATACCTGAAAAAACAGCACGTCTCATCATACCTCTTCTAGGTTTACCACGTGATGAATGCGCCCAAGGAAATCCTTGACCTGGTGCCAAAGGGAAAACTTGTGGTCCACCAACTGAAATAAAAAAAAATGGTTTTATGTAAAAAAATTTATTATCTTATACACACACAATTAATTCAATAAAATATTACCATTTAAATATGGATTTCTACAGTGCGCCAGTAGTGAATTTAAATTTGAATGATTTAAACTATGCACAATAAATGGTGTTGGTCTACTTGGTAAAGGTTTTGCAATCATTTGTTTATTACGATTTTGTTGATTGTCATCACTAAAATTACTTCCGCTCTGTCCAATATTAATGCTATTATTATCACTGTTATCACTGCCCAAATTACATGGCGATGAAGCATTTATGTTTTGACAACTATTACTATTTGAAGTTAAAAAGGCAGGATGAGAAAATTGTGTATGATGTACGAAATTTTGATGTATATAAGGCCAAATTTGTTGTGGTTGGATGAGTTCTAAAAAAAAAAAATAATAATTATCATTATATATAAATAAAATATAAATAATAATAATTTTTAAAATAAAAAATATATATTATTAAATAAAATAATAATTATAATATATTGTTAATATACAAAAAAAATCAAATAAAATTTTTTTTTGTATCGCATTTGTTTGAATGTGTCAATTGACTATTGTTTATTATATAATTAAGTTAGAATATAATAAATACATAAGTGATTTATAATAATGCAATTTTTTTCTAAATATATTTAAATGAATACATTATAAAATAATATTTAATATAAAATAGGTGTTTGTAAGTTTGTTTAATTTGAAAATAGTTTGTTTTGTTAAAATATAAATAAATTTGAATAATGCGAACAATATTCAAAATATATTATTATTATTATTATTTAGATTGATATAGATCTTTTCAGACCTTTTTTCAGCTCTTTTTCTATTTGGCTTTTTGTTTAAATTTAGATAAATTAAAACAATCTAATGAAAATGGAGGGTAATAAAATCAGCTTCGGTAAATCTATTGTAATAAAAAATGGCGTTTTAGAGTACTTTATTTTTAAAAATTTGTTAAAGATTTTTATAGGTGTTTAGCTTTAATTACTAAAATTTCAATTAATTGGAATATAACCACAGGGTGACACAGTGATAAGAGTGCCAAGGTCTCATGCGAAAAACCGGGGTTCGAAACCCAGTCTAAGTGAAAAAACTTCGCCGTTGTGTTCAAATTAATAGCAAAACCAATAATTAATAGTTTCATATCTTTAATAAACGAGGAAGATTATAGTAGCCTTTGTTAACTTTTAGATACCAGTGCATACCCGCTATGATATATAAAATAAACCGTTATTTATTTCCTTTATTAAAAAAAAAGGAAAATAGTTAAAAAAAATTTAACTAATTATCCCATAATTTTTGCTTAAAAAAAACAAAAAAAAAATTTAATTCATTATCCCATAATTTTTGCTTAAATAAAAAAAAAACCAACCAAAAAAAACGGCCCACCCTAAAAGTTTGTCCGAGTTATGCCTAACTTTGCCAAGTAACTTGCCCTATTAATTTACTTGCCTAATTTTAATTTTAACTTCGTAGCTTTATTAGATTCACAGTTATTGAATTGAAAACTTTGTATGGCAGTCCCTCCGAAAATGAGGCCGTAACAATTTGAAACTTCATATAAGTGCTTAATTCATTATAAAACTAAATTTGTGTAATTTTCATCCTCGTAGTATAATTAGTTTTGAAGAAATTCATATTGGTGCAAAAAAATTGTATGGCAGCTCCCCAAAGCCTGGGTTTGACTTTAACCAATCAAAAATGTGAACCTAGAAATTGTCTAAAAATTATTTTGTGTGAATTTCAAAACTCTAGCCCTTTTAGTTTTTGAGTTATCGTGCTGACACACGGACTAAAAGGCAGACACACATAGCTAGATCGATTTACTTTTCGACGCTGATCCGATACGTACCCTTGACACTATATCTAGCTCATCTAGATCGATGCGTTGCAAACTTAGGAGCAATTTTTAATATACTCGATGTCATATATGTATGCACGGGTATAAAAATACATGAATATAACAATATAAACAAATAATTTAATTGAATAATATAACTCACAGATATAGAATACCATAAAACTCAAATACAAAATTATTACAATATAAACAAAACACAATTGTATCTACTGAAAATCTAAGACTTTTCTTGATATTATAAGGCCTAGTACTATCTCATGTTTAAGATAATATCAATTCTAATAACACAAATATAATATGACGCCCTGTTCCAACATGTAACTATGGTATAATCTAATATTTCATAAATAAGAAAACAAGTAAATCGATACATAAGTTATTTTAAATATAGATAATTATTAATTTAATAAAATGAAAACATAAAAGCTTTAGTTAGCTTTGCAACAATTAATTGAGTTATTTAATTTAATTAAATATCCTATGGCGCTAAATTTTAATTTCATATAGCGGTTAGGAAATGTTTTGTTTCAAATTTCAGGAACCCAAAGGAATTATTATAGAAACCTAATTTTACCAAATTACGGATTCAATCTCTGTTAGTTGCGGAATTTTTAGGAACATAAAAGGTATTTGGCAGAATACACCTGTATCTAATTTAAAGTTTTTAGTAATATTTTTTTAGTTATTTAACAGACATGCTAGTTTGGCATTAGAAGGCATGTGGCAGAGCCTCAAGCCACATTCTTTTTTCTTTTGTGCATCTAAAATTTTAGAATAAACAGACGGAACAGAACACCCTCATATAAAATTTCAAATTTCTATCTATATTAATTTATTCTAAAGTTCGTTCGGAAACGTCCAGAATCCGTCGTCAATTTTTTTTTTATTTTAATTTCCCATCTTTTCTATTAACTCTTGTATAAGTTTCATCAAAATAGCTTCACTAGTTTTTGACTTATACCATGCCGAAAGTAGACGGACGGACATTATTTAATCAATTCAGAAGATATCGCAGATCATGTCCATCTCTGACATTTTCTTTTTGCTGCGTATAAACACCATAGCAGGTTCATATAGGAACTTTTATACCTATTTGGAAAAAGTAATCAAAATTTGGTTGTATGTCGGCAAATCATACTAATTTGATTTAAGTAAACTCAAAAATTACAAAAAAAACTTCTTGCGCTTTAATAACTTATAATAATACTAGCTAATACCCGGTGTGCGTTGCTGCGCCTCTTAATGGAGGTTTAGTTTAAGTTGATGTCATTGCAAAAGTTAACATAAAAATTACACGTGGTGTAAAAAAAAACGAGTTTTAAACATATACAAAATTTGAAGAAAATCGGTCGGACCGTTTCTAATTTAGAGTAAAGTATTGAAAAAACCTATAAAAAGTTGTTGGGCCGCAATGAGTTAATGGAACCAAAGCAGTATTTCTTAAAATCGGACAATATTTGGACCCAAAATTTTTTTTGACCAATCGTCGGGGCGACATAGTTTAACAAATTCCAAAACTGTTAATAGTGTCAACTCAATTCTCAAGGAGCATCACGTATACAAAATTTGAAGTCATTTGGTCAAACCGTTTCCAATTTAGAGTAAAGTATTGAAAAAATCTATAAAAAGCTGTTAGGCCGCAATGGGTTAATGGAACTAAAATTTTTTTTGGGGCTTTCTTTTTAATTAAAGCAAAATTTTGTAAAATCGGACAAAATTTGGACCCAAAATATTTTTTGACAAACCGTCGGCCCGACATGGGTAAACAAATTCCAAAACTGTTAATAGTGCAAACTCAATTCTCAAGAAGCATCACGTATACAAAATTTGAAGTCAATTGGTCAAACCGTTTTCATTTTAGAACAAAAAAGTTTAAATACTTGCACCACAGCCCCAACTTGGCGGTCCGTTAGGTCAAAATTTTTAGGTCACAATTTCTTTCCATACCCAAAAATCCCTATATACAAATTTTCATGAGAATCGGCTGAGCTGATCTGAGCTTAGGAGTCTATTCAACATATACAAACAAACTTTCGCTTATATATATAGATTTATAAACTTAAAACTAGCTTTAATACATTACCACTATCGACAAGGCAATTGAAAAAATAAATTATAAGTCTATTTTACTAATTGATCAAGAACGTTCATAAGCAAGCCTGAGTAGTTTTTAAGACATTGTTTTCAGTTTAAAACCATGCATAAGAATTTAAGGGGAAAATATATCGAAAGTTAAGATTTGAAGACCTAGAACCTAAAAGGCGGAAAGTGACATGAGATACTAATATGTCTTTCAATATTTAGAAACAACGTAGATTTTCAGTAGATTAAATTCTACTTGCTAATTGCAATAATTTGATATTTGAATTATAAGATATTTCTGAATCTGCGAGTTATATTATTCAATTAAATTATTTGTTTAGATTTTAAATTTGTTTTGTATTGCTGTTATCCAGATAAAGATTTTTTGCACTTTTAATGGGATTCGAACCTGGGCTTTACAATAAAAAGTCGGCACTCTAACCGGTATACCAACCAGATGTTCGGTTTTACCACCATTTTCATCGGAAGCGAAACATGGAAAACCTCTAACGTGAAAGATCAACCGTTTAAAAAATAAAGAGAAATGGTGTCTAAGCATTCCACACTTACACAGTTCTTAACATTTGTCAACAACCTTTTTACAACAACCATTAATCCACTCCATGCTTATTTCTTTTTTATTTTATTTTTTTTACACGCTAGTCAAATTCTAGGAACGAATTCTTTTATACATAGCTAAAAAAACGATATGTAGAGTTGGCTATGAGGCTAAGGAGTTCGGAGGAAATTAGGATAGAAGAGGAGAGTTGGATGGTAGATTAGAAATGAATTTATTTGAGTTTATTTTAAAACGTTGCAAATTGTATAATGGTCTATTTTTATCGGAGGGGAATACATTAAAGAAAGCATGTTCCATATTCTAGCAGTTCTCACAATAAATGAGTTTCCATAACCAGTAGCAAGCCACTTAGGAATTTCCACTGTGTAGAAATGAGCACTTGAGGCCTCCATGTTTTTGCGTTGGAATTGTTTAAAGTGTGGCATTATTGTCAATACAAGTGTCAATACCTACAAGATATCTATAAAAGAGAGTTAAAATTTCAATATCACGGCGGATGCTAAGAGGAGTGAAAGTAACCTGGACGGAAAGGTCGCCAATTAGGCGTAAGGTGCGATTTTGGATTTTGTTCAGGTAACTTAGCGAAGTTTGGAGAGCGCCAACCCAAATGTGAGAATTATACTCCATCTTAGGTTGTATGTAAGCTTTATAGATATTAGACAGATCGTTGGGAGAAAAATATGCTTTACATTATTTGGTTAAGCTGCATACCTAAGATGTTTAAACTTTCAGACCGCTGTATGATTTCTCCCTGGAATCTCAGAATAGGGTTATTTGATCTCTTTTGCAAGAGATGCGACAGCTTTGAGTTTTGGAAGTGTTAAACTTTACTCTGTTAGCTTTACCCCAATCAGATATTTTTACTGTCGAGAGGAATACGACGATTCGAAAGGAAATCCTCAATCCATTGTTAGGCAGACGTTAGCAAATTAATTTCATAATCGCTGTTACAGTAATCGTCCGCTTAACAGAAAAACAAGTTATTTTAGGCTGTAGCTTTTTGGTACTTCAAAACTTATATTTGCCTCCTTGTGGCAATGTATCGGTAGTAGAACAATTATCATAAGTAAAAACAGGCCTGGTAGCATGTCTATCAAGATTCCTTCATGTATAGTAATTCCTCGATATGTACTGTATTACCTTGTACCTATGAAATAAATTCCTTAAAAACCAGGAGAAGAAAAATTAAACAACGTAGCGCTTGTTCTAAAAATTGGGCAGAAATAAATATATTGATGGAATATTTTAAGACTAAAATTAGAGGAAGGAGTCAAACCATTGGTGTTGGAAATATTTTAGGCTTAGTAGCCACTTCATTAGAATATGAATGCAAAATAGCAATTTTAATTACCATAATGAAGAATCTATACTCAAAAGGTGTCAGCTGATTCTCTAGAAAGAATTTTAAGAAATTATCATATTTTGCAATTACTAATCTTTAAATTTAAAATATCAACTAACCACAGCTAAAAACGAAGCTTTTTTTTGGAATTATTTTTTAAAACTTCGTAGCCAACCAAACTCGAATAAGACTCGCAATTTGGGATTTTGTAATTTGGAATTTTGTGATTTGGGATTTTGTGTTTAGGATTTTGCGATTGGAATTTTGTAATTTGGGTACTCAACCCTATGGTACCACTTGATTTACCACTTTGCCAGCTAGCAACAATGACCAAAGTTTTAAAAGTTATAAACAAAAGTGTTAAAATAAAATAGTTAAAATTCTTATCGGTCAACTTATAAAAATAAATTGTAATGAAACAACCGAAAGTCGATTGTACCGACTTAGTAATACACTACCCCTGAAATTCTAATTTAATTTTAAAATAGATAAGTTGTTTGTGCAATTTAGAAAATGTAATTGTTGGGTTTTGGGAGGAGAGTGACAATAACATGAAACACCATTCGAATTCATTTCAAACTTCAGGACCGTTAAGAAATAAGATAGAATATAATATAATTTCAAGTTTCTATCTTAATAAATTTTCAAGACACGCTTGTTAGATTTTGGGAGGCGTGTGTAAGGTATCTGAGTTAGTAATCCAATACATTTAAAATTTCAGAGACATAATATAAACAATATAGAATAAGCTTGTTCCAAGTTTCAAGTTAAACTTTATTGATTTTGAAGATATGCTTGTAAGATCTCGTGAGGTGTATGAGAGGTATCAGAACCAACACTCTAGTAAATCCTAAATTTAAGGCAGTTAATAGAACTAGACAAAATACCCTCGCACCAAGTTGCAAGTTGTTATCTATGTTAATTTTCCAAGATATGCTACGTATGTCTATGGAGGTGGCAAATGAGCCATCACTCCAATTTATTCTAACTTTTTGGCGACATATTACATACAAGACTCTATCTATATAAATTTGGAGTATATTTATGTTTTTAACTTTCGTGTGTTGTGTGGGAGGTATACAAAAAAAATCTCCAAGTCATCCCAAATATAACGGTCAAAAGGAAAATAAGAATGAACAACCTCGTACCTAATTTGAAGGTTCTATCTTTATTGATTTCGGAGATGTTTTTGTTTACTCATGGCTTCAGCGGGAGCTTCTACAATCCAAACCCATGGATCGATTTCACTATTTTTTAAGTCCGACTTTTGCTTTCATTAGTAGCCTACAGTATTTTTACAGCGTTAGGCTACGCTGATAAGAAATATACATACATATTTCCATATCATATTTTGTTACCAACACGAAATCAACGTTAACATACCCCTATACCTATTTTAGGTGTGTAAGGTAAATGAAATTTGCTAAAAATTTTAAATAATTTAATTATTAAATTGTAATTAATAATTATCTATATTAAAAGCGAATGCTTCCTTGTTTGAAATTGTTTATAAGAAAATTTGTATACAAAGAATTTTGGGTACGGTAAGTATTTCTGGGCTAAACATTTTGCTATTACGGACCGTCAAGTTAGGGTTATAGTGCATGTATTTAAACTTATTTGTTATAAAATAAAAACGGGTTGAACGATTGACTTCAAATTGTGTATACGTGTGCTGTTTCACAATGAAGTTGACTCTTTAAGCACCCTTAGTATTGGGTACCGACGCGCATCGGGTTTTTGATAGAATATTATATTAATTAATTCATATATTTTCAAATAAGTAAAAAAATATTTTGGGACAAAAAAACATTTCTTTTATCTGTATAATCGATATTAGTAATTGAAATTAAAGGTTATCAAACTTCAACTATCTGCTCGTAATCTAACGAAAAAAGGCTAGTAAGTAAATTAATAAAATAAAAATGTGTACTTGAAGAAATGTTGCAAACTCTTAGATCATTGTTAAATGAACCTTCAAATTATCCAAAAACTTTCATTAAAATTTGGTCAATGATTGACACGTATCCGTGTTAGAAGACACAATACTTCAAATAAGAGTTAAGATATAATTAATTTTAAATATTTTTATGAAAGCTATATTAGGAATGCTGTTTGTAACCATCTAAAGAAAGCGAGCTAGTTATGGAAAAGTATATATAACTAGCTGTTGTCCCGTCACAAAATGACGGAAGGTCAAATTTAAAGAAGAACTTTTTCTAATTAAAAAGTATTTTTAATTTCATTATTTACATTATGTTAAAAGTATGTTAAATAAAATTGCAACCGTTACATTTTATATAACGCATATTATGCTTCGATTCTAGTAATAGGTACACAAAAAATAAATAAATGTCTCATATAATTTCTTCTTGTATCTTAAAAACTTGAAGATGAATAAGTTAGTTAGTCTACTTTTTATATGTTTCGTGTTTATAAAATTTTGGGGTCGTTGGTTCAAATCCCTTCTTGGTATAATTTTTTTTTAATTTCAATTATTATTTTTTTTTTATTTAAGTGAGTACTTGCTTAAATTATATAAATTAATAAAAGATTTAAAAATTTTTTATAGGTTTATTTTGTTTCAATAATGATCTATTTCTCCATTCATTAATGTTTTGTATATTATATTTTTAAAAAATGTTGCTATACATTCTATATCGTTTCCTTTGTTTCGATTCAAATCGGAATACTTGTTTGTTGCTAACATTCTACAATGTGTACTCAACATGCTAAATAATGTATCTATTATTTAAATTTACGAAAATTGTATTAAATAAATGTTGATTTTTGAATTGAGTTTTGCAATTTCACAAATTATAAATTTTATTTGAAATTTTTTAATATACCTAACCTAACTAAGTTTAAAAAAAATTTATTTTGTTTGGTTTATATAGTGCATTGAATACCCGATTTATTGTTTATTGTATACCCGAATCCACCTTCCCAACCGTTAGTCGCTACATTATTTTTTTCCATTTGTAACTTTTTTTAAATAGATAAATAAATAAAAGTTTATGAAGGAAGGGATGAGAGATAGTTGAGAGCGAGATGAGGGATAACTTTGAAATACTTTAATACATTGCTTGGTTTATTTGGTTAAGCAAACCAAGCAATGCATCAAAGCATACATTGGGCTTTCGCCCTTATTTCAGATTTGCACTGAAAATTATTAAGACTTACTACACAAATGTGCCTGTGAAGTATTGTCTTCTTAGCTTTTATTTACAAAATGTCTTACTATTTATTTAAAATTTCCAGAAAATCTTCTGCGATTTTTAAAACTGAAATGAAATTATTCATATACTAATAAATAAATTTCATTTCAAAAAAAAATTTTTTTTTTTTATTAAAAATAAATAAAATATTTTTTGGCCTGCTTATGATAATTTATGATATTTTATTTTCTAAAATAAAACACATCCAACAAAACATTAATATTTTATTTTATTATAATTGAACACATCCAACAAAACACATTTAATTGAATGCGTTTGTTACACCACATTCTAGACAAATATATTAATAATAATAATTGTGGTCAGCATCACCTCTTTAACCGATTTAGCCAGGTCCGCCAGTCTGTAGGCACGATACTCAAAAACTAATGGAGAAATCTTGATGAAATTGTAACTGTAGGTTACTAGTACTGAAAGTATGGCGTGGATTGCATATGCTCATGGGTTCAAAATTTGGGACTTGCCTAAGGGCTAACGAATAAATTACCAAAATCACGATAACTCAACAACTAATGACGCTATCTTGATTAAATTTTGTACTTTAGGTTACTAGTAATGAAACAAAGGTCGGGATTTAGTACGGTCAAGATAGGATCATGAGTTCGGATCCTAGACGCTTTTGATCGAATTAATGCCAAACGATCATAATTCCGAAACCAATGAAAATAGAACCTCCTAATTTGGTACAAAAGTGACTCATCCGATTTCCTTTGTGCCCTTGGAACGTAGGACCAGTCCTTAAAGCATATCTTCGAAATTAATAAAGATAGTAACTTTTTTTTTTTTTTTTTTTTTTTAAGCGCTAACTGTTCAACTGTTAGGCTAATAAGCCTGTCTATACCATAGGTACATGTTGGAACAGGGGGTCATATTATATTCGTGTTATTAGAATTGGTCTTATTGAATTCCACATACAATTTAAACATGAGATAGTACTAGGCCTTATAACATGTAGAAACGTCTTAGATTTTCAATATTTACAATTCTATTTTTTGTTTATATTGTAATATTTTATATTTTACTTATATGGTATTCTACATCTGCGAGTTATATTATTTAATTAAATCATTTGTTATATTTTGCATTTGTTTATATTTTTATATTAAAGTATTTTTTATTAAAGATTTATAATTATTAATTATTGATTATGCCATTAATTTGAACCCAATGGCGAATGGTAACTGAGTCGAGTCGAAAACCAGAAAAGTTTTTTCACTTTCACTAGAATTCGAACCCGGGCCCTTCTGCATGAAAGGTCGGCACTTAACCACTGTGCCACCCAGCTTATTAAACAACTTGAAACAAATTTAGAAGCTTCAAATTTGATACAAGGGTGTATCCATCCAGCACAAAACTTGGAAGGCTACCACAACTTTCAAAAGGCACTGCCACAATTTTACGGCTGCTAAAACCGGGCTTTCTGATGTTTTTGTATCTAACAACAGTGTTATTTTAACCATAACTTGGTTATCATAATCTACACTGCGAGGTTACAAAAACATCAACTGGGGCATTTAGAACTTTCGTTTCGATAAAATAGTCTAATTTAAACATATATCACAACTAAATTTGTAGTTATAGTCATTCGGAAATATTTAGTAATATTCACAATCACTTTCGAGGCTATCATAACCTCTAATTTGATCTTATAACTTCTGGATGAAAGGTCGTAGAACTTCAATATTCAGAGCTGTGGAGACTACAAATTGAAGCTAAAGAACATTTCATTACCAAATTATTAATAAAAATTAAAACAATATAACTTAATTTTTTTTTCTTTAACTTATAAAATATTTATTAAAATTTAAAATTGAAATGATTTATTTTGCTTAAATTTAATTCCCCAAAAAATAAATACTTCTCCCACTCCATTTAACCTTATTTGAGAAGTTTGCTTACAACCTAATTTGGTACAATAAATTTTAATTTCTTTTCTTTAAGTTCAACATCTTACATTTTTAACCTTCTTCTTTACTTTATATACCGAATGAGAATGAAAATGCGTGTAAATATTTTAAAATATTGAGTTAAGAGAACTGACATACGGATTACATAACTAAATGGAAGTTATTAGAACTGAATGTTTCCAGTGTTGGCTTTGCAGCGGTTGTGGTATTAAAATGGGAGTGTGGTAGCTGAACGAGAAAGTTAATACCACCGATTGAACGAAGCTACAACTGAATACTTGGAATGAATTTTTCAACAAAAAATTCGGTTGCCAGAGCCGCATTCTTGGCAGTCACCACCGTAAGAAAGTGTTCTTACCTTACTGTTAAAAATAATAACAAAGTTTCAGTTTCAATGAAGTTTTAAGAACTGTTAATTTGTATAGTTGCAGCCTCTGAAGTAAAGTTTATAGCCAACTACCAAACTCATTATTATTCTGCGTGTACTTTGTTTCTTTACTTGTTTTTCTTAACTTGATAAACAGATTTTACTGAACTTAATGATTTTGGCGTAACTGTTAATTTGTTATTATTTGTATATAAATTTAGAAATGTTCAATTTATTTAAAAGATGGTCTATATACTTTAGAATATATAGTTTTTTGCTTGAAAAAATGTATTCCCCAAACATAGTTGAGAAAAAAATAGTAGCATCGAATGTTTTAAAATTGTCAAAATGCATTTAATATGGGTGGGAAGTGAGATATAACCGGTGCTTAATGTAAACTTCTTTGTTGGAACAAGGGGTTCGGAACGAAACAATGATGAAGTAAAATTCAATTTTTTTTTTTTTTTAAATTTTGTTCTCGAGACAACAAAAAATATTTTGCTCCGAAGAACAAACTTAAATTGAAAAGACATAAAGTTCCGGCCTTCATATCTTGGGGAAAAGAAGTCGGACTGGCTTGGTTAAAAAAACCTAGTCCTCGATTCTCTGGCACAAACTTAAAACATAGAAAAAGTTAAGAAAACTGCCAAAAATTGGCACCATAATTTTTGAAGACTATTTTTTATATTTTAGATTCGGCTACCGAGTCCCGTAAGACAAGAATTTTTTTTTTCGTAAATTGTAGAAGAGCATGAAACTTTATTTTCACCTGAACTTTATTTTTTGGTTTTTCTGATTAAAAATCCGAAAAGAATGTTTTAAAAATTTAACTCGGATAAAGTTAAGTAAAAAACAATATTTTTTAGTAGGTTAGATGTAGGTTTAAAGCTATGGATCGAAACACAATCAAAAGTAAAACGATCTAGTTATATGTATGACAATACCGCCTGCATGACAACACAAAAATTAATTAGCTAGGAGTCGAACATTATCACAAATTGTTTGTTTTTGTACAAGAGCCATCATCGTTTTTGTCATCGAAATTTGGGTAGTTTGTTCAATGAGTTCAAGTAGGTAACATACAACCGCTTTTTTATATAAGCATTATTCTACAGTTAAAAGAGCTGGATATCTGAAATTTGGTTCAAATTAGCATGACTAAAGTTTGTGCAAAATTTGGTTAGTCTAGTGAAGTGGGTTCGAGTATTTTCATTTCTTCTAACAAAAGTTGTTCCATTTTGTCAAAAGGCATAAATCCTAAATTTTTTTTGTGTGGCTGCGTTTGTTTGAAATAGAAAAAAAAATCTCAACCGATTTTAATGGAATTTAGTATGAATGCTTTTTTTTGTCAAGTTAAAGAATGATTTCGGAAATGGGCCAAATTAGATCAAAGGATCGGAGAGGCTCCCATATAAAATAATGAATTTTATCTGAAATTTTGTCAAAAGGAGTTAACTTTAATGACCAACTTCTCTATAAAATATAGTTGGTGTAGCGGAAGAGGTTCGAAAAGCTGCCATATAACTTATGTTATCTTTTATACATAATTCAGAGTCTAATAAGTTGTGCATTTAGAGTTTTACCAGAAGTAATTAACCGTATGATATAATGTTTATATTACATTCATGTGGGTATTATAACTGGCACAGACAACTCAATTATACTCTTTCTCATTTCGTTTAGATTTCAAACCATGATTTAAAATTAAAGTAAAGGTTAACGATTTAGTGTAGCACTTATCAGAATCACCACTAATAATCAATTTCATTAAATTTTTTTTTTAAATATAAAAGTGATATAGGAATGGCAGCCACAACCACTTAATTTTATCGCAAATTGGAAGCAGAGCAAAAATGCCCTTGCAAATTTTAAGTTTATATTTTTTTTTGCTTCGGAGATATGTTCGTTCACCCTGTACTGTTTCGAAAGCTTTCACAATGGAAACCCACGTTCTGGCTTTGCCCGTTTATAATTCCAACCTTTCTTTATCTTTACTAACCTACAGTATACAGTATATATGCATTAGCAAAATTCTTACGAATAATACACAAAATAATTAAGCTAAAATATAAAAAAATGTCAAAATTAGTAGAATTACAATTCTAAAAATACCGTTCTTTGTAATTAAATTGAAGCGAACGAACGAGTTGAATAACAATTTATTAAATGAACACAGAGAAAGAAACTTAATAAAACCTTTTTGAAAAAAAAAGTGTCACATAAAGTGGAAATTGTTTGAATTTTGAATGAAAAAGGTTCTGCTTAAAATGGAGATGGGGTCAGTTAAAATAAAAAAAAAATGTGTACGAAAAAAATAACTGGAAGGAATGAAAAACATTAAACTATATGACCAAATCATGTGACAAAGAAAAATCCATTTAGTGTTCTATGTGTTAATTGCATTGTTGCCGTTGTCAAAAAAATTTTAAAGAGTGAGAGGTAACAAATGATCAATGAAATATAAAAAAAGTGTTAAAAACAATCAAATTACAACATCAGATTTATAACATCGTAAAATCAGGCCACGTTACTAGAATCAGGTATATTAAAATTACTCCGTTTGTAACGCATCGATCTACACGAGCTAGATATAGTGTCAAAGGTACCTATCGAATCAGCATTTAAAAAAAACGGTCCCGCAGAGTGTGTCCGTCCGTTCGTCCGTCTTCCAGAACGATAATTCAACAACTAAAGGAGCTAGAGTTTCGAAACTTAAACAAAGTAATTTTTAGATAATTTATAAGTTGTCTATTGTTTTTGGGTAAAATCGAACAAAGGCTTCAGGAAGCTACCATCCAAATGATATAAATATCTTCAAAACTAATAACTAAATATAAACTAAGTAGAAAAACAAACAAGTTGTAGTAAATCTATTAATCGTTTATTTTTGTATTTGTTAAGACGTATAACTTTTACTAAAATAGTCTCGGTTCAAGTCCAGGTTTGATCATATTTTTTTTTTTAATTCATCTTTTATTTTTATATATTTTTTTGTAATTAAATATAAAAAAAACAAATATTTTGAATTTTCTGTCAAACAGTTCAATTGCAAGCCAAAGTAGGTAATTATATCATGTAAAATTGGTTATTTTTTATATGAGAAGTTTCTTATTTATTTTAAACATCATATTGGGTATGCACGGGTATCTAAAAGTTGACAAGGGAAACTATAATCTTCCACGTTTTATTTTAAGGTTACAAAACTAAATATGAAAAATCTAATATATGTATAAAGATGAAAATTTGCTTGTTTGTTTGTTTGTTTTTCCAGGATTCACGTGGAAACCACTGAAAAGATTGTAATTAAATTTTACAGGAATAATTCAGGGAGCCCGGCGGATGCCATAGGCTATTTTAAAAGTCAACAGCTTGCGGATCCAGAGCCATTTTAAGCTTTTCTGTTTTTATTTATGTCGTTCCGAAACGGTTTGACCGATTGACTTGAAATTTTGTACAAATGTGCCTGTTAGCTACCGAATTAGTTGTATAAAAGTGGTTGGAATATATTAACCCAATTCAAACGATTTTGTGAAAATTTCGGAATTCTAGTTTCTTTATTTTTTGAGTTATCGTGCAATATACGATACATACATAGCTAAGATCGATTTAATTTTCTATTCTGATCATATCCATATCTTTGAGTTCATATCTAGTCACCTTTTTCTCTGCACCACAAATGTAATGACAAATTTAATATAACCTTTTGACCTACAGTCATACGGGTATAATAATACTTACAAGTAAATTAGATAATACCCGATTGAGCGTTTCTGCGGCTCTTAAAAAGCTTTTAATTGAAAGTAAAAGTACAATTTCTAAATTGTGGCGGAATAAATTAACGGAAATCAACAAAAGTGTTTAAAAAATTTTTGTGGATTTTCTAAATTTTTTTAGATTCATCATCATTCCAATATCGGTTAAAAAATTTCAAGTCTATTAAGAGAGTGAACTGCATTGTCTAACAGCAACACGTATATAAAATTTGCACGCAATCGGTCACACGTATTTTATTTTACAAAGAAGTTTGAAAACTGTTCCAACTTTAAGTCTAGAACACTCCTCGTACGTGAAAACCTTTTTTACAAATTTTCATGATAATTAACTAATCAAGTTTGGGGCCTTTACGCTACAAAAATGCTATAAAAACCAAAAATTTTTTGCCTTTTAAACATTTAAATTTATATAGAAAATAAAAAATAGAAGCAAAAATAATTTATGAACTTTGATAAATATTTAATTTTGGCGCAATAAAATTCTTATAAGTTGAAAAAATTTGTGGTTGACTCTTCAAATTTGAATAACGCCTTAAAGGGCTTAAAAGGCTTTAGTTCATGTTATTGTTAGTTTTTATTTCTATTTTTGTTTATTAAAGCCAATCATTTCTTATAAAAACTTGTTTTATTTTTAAATATAAATTGCATTAAATTCTTTCGTACCCATTAGCGGGACGCTGTGCAGTTTTATCATATTTTATAATATTGTAATATATACAATATACAATTATAGACATATTTTTTCGAGTATAATAAAACAAAAAAATAAAATATGTAAAAAATATAAAAATAAATAATAATTTTGTTGTAAATATTAATAAATTAACTTAAGAAAGCTAGATGGAAAACTTTTGTGCAAGAAAAGCTTGCGACCGAAAGAAAATATTCACGTGCTCATTTTGATTCATCTTCCAGAATGGCAATATGATTTAAAATGAGATAACTTTAACCTTTCATATTTCCTCCAACATTTAAAGAGGTATCACGAGTTTTAGTTTGATATAAATAAGTTGCCGGAACCATAAGTTACCAGTACCGGAATCGGAAATTAATAAATAATTTTTTTTTAGTTACGTTTACCATAACGGTAAACGTTCAAACCAAACGTTACTTGAAAAATCTAAAAAAAAGGGTAGAGACTGGTAATTTTAGAGAGCTAAAATTTTAAGAGTATACATATAAATATTTCTTCGTATAACGTTTTTATATTGGGGATCTATGATCTATTTTATATGACTATCTTTGGGAGCAGGAACTCCAAAAAAATTGCTCTTTTCTTATACATGTTGTTACAAATTGGGTCAAGTTTCCTCCCTTTGTTATTTAATTAAAAAATACATTTAATTACCGATATAAACGCAACCCATTTAAATAACGGAAAATGCAAATATTTGATAATTTTCTTTATTTTTTATATTAAAGTGCTCATATTTCGGTTTCCTGCCATCTATTACTGATTTTTTTCAGTTTCGTACCCTGGCGGAAAAATATGCAACTAAACTAAAGTAAAGTTTTATTTCAAAAATTTTATTGACAATAAATGATGCATAATGATTTCTAGTTGAGTATTGAGTAAGTTTTGAAATTGAAATAATTAAAATGAGTAACAGGACAAAGGTTTTGAATTATTGTTGATTTTATATGCTTAAACACTGACTTAAACCTAGAAACGAATAACATGAACACAACTTATATAGGGTATCTATGTTTGCATTTTTAAATTGAAAAATAACTAGGTAAATAGCTCTGCCTTTGTAAGAAGGTACCCTGGATCTGAATCTGTAATAATTTTTAGTTTTTAGTAAGACATTTTTCTAATGAAATTGTATTTTGTTAAATGTTTGTTTATTTTATAAAATTAAATTCAAATTAAAATTCTTTTTTTTTGTGTAGAAATCCAATAATTATCATGTGTACAATTATACGTTATTTGGCCTTAATGAAACTAATTAGCTTAGCTTCATTTTAATATATTTATATATGTGAGGTAAAGTTGTATGTTATTTTACAACTATAATGATATGATATTTATTTATTTATTTAAAATTAGTACCAGGACAATATATTAATTATTGCCTAATATTATTATAGGTCTTTGCGTATTTGTTATTGGAGCTTCTTAAATTAAATACTTTCTATTTATTTACAACTACAATATTAATTATTTTGTTTTGATTATATATTTGTATATTTAAATTATATTTGGTCACCATGGAGATTTGTAAAGAAAAATAATTTTTTCAATAATTTTATCAATTAAAAAAAATTAATGACTCCCGTACGGGAATCGACCACCCACCGCCTTGCTTAGTAAGCCAAATGCTTACCCACAAAAAACCCACCGAGGCCCCTGTATTTTTATTAATATTATTTATATGTTTTATAGTATCCAAAATCATAATATTGAAAACTTAAAACGCAATTCATAATACACACATAGTATTTGGCTGAAATCAATTATAAATTATAATATTATAAAATTACCATTTCTAACTTTAACACCATCCTTTGTATCCCCCAATATTGCAGAAACACTAAATTTTAATATTGGTTTTGATATTGGTGTGTCTTTTAATAATGTTGTCTCTTTAGCACTATAATTACAAATCATCATATTGTTATCATCATCAACAATTATACTACAACATTTATCACATTTAAATTCATTTAATTTTTTATCTTTGTTATTTAATAAATTATTTTTTGTATTTATGTTAGTAATAGTATAAAAATTTCCACAATCACTACAACATAATTCATTTTTTGTTTGACCATTATTTAATAAAACATTATTACAATCGATTATTGTATCAGATGTTAATGATGATGATGATGATGTATTAATTTTATTATTATTATTATTTAAATTATTATTACGATTAATATTACTATTATTATTATTAAAATTTTTACTTATAAATAATTGTGAATGTGAACTAAATTCTCGTATATTATTTAAAAATTTTTCATTATTATTACAACAATTATTATCATTTATTAATTTTTTCATATTATTAATTTGATTTAATTGATTTGTAAAATTTATATTATAATTATTATTTTGTTGTAATTGTTGTTCCATTTGTTGTTTATTATCCTGTATATTATTATGATGTTCATCATCATTATTTTGTTGATCATGATCAAAACAATTTATTGATTCTTCAATATCCGATGAATTTGATGATGAATGATTATTATGATTTAATATCATATCATCATTTATATTATTACTATTATTATTGGGTGAATATGGTAATATTGAATCTTTTGTATCCGCTGATGTATTTGTATCTCTTGATTCTTCACAATCTGATAACATTAAATCTGTATTATCTATTCTATCATTTAAAATATTATCAACTAGAAAAGCTGTAGACATTTTTTTTTTTTGTTTTTTTTTTTTTTTTTAATTTTTGTAATTAATTTTGTTTGTAAAATTATTCAATTAAAACAATCTATTTAATTTTTTTATTTTGTAGTTATTTTAATATTTTTAGTATAATTTTAACTTCATATTTAATATGTTTTTTTTTATACACTTTTAAATATATATTGTGTATATACACACACATATATATAAATAGATATTTTAAAATAATTATAAAATTATAGAAAATATAGTAGAACTTTTATAATATTGTTAATTTAATTAATATCATTCACTTAAAATTAATTAAAAATTAAATCCATTTTTTATATTCGAAAAAAATTATATTCTGTTAAAATTTAAATATATATATATATATATACATATATTTTAATTGCCTTTTAAATATACAAAATTTAATTTAGAACTTCCCGTTATACAAATGAAAAAAAAAAAACTTTATATTGAAAAAATTATTGCTTCATATATAGATTTCGTTGTCAGCATTATACGGAACTGAAGTAACATAAACGTCATAGAAATATAATTTGATTATCATTTGATATTATTAAATAATGATATTTTTAGTGCAAAAAAAAAAAGAAAGATGAATTCTATATACAGTAAATTATTGAGCAAGCGCATTGTCATTCAAGAAATTAATCCTGGGTGTTTTTAATTCATGTTAAATAATGTATATCTGTATTTAACGCATTTTTTTTCAACAACTCTCTTTATATATATATATATATATATATATATGTATGTATACATATGTATATGCATGAATAATAAAATATTTAGGTATATAAATATATATGTTATATATATTAAAATAAATATCTGAAGATTGTTTTTTATTACAAAAAAAAAAAAACAAAAACAAAATGTATGTAAGGTATAAAAATAAAATAAAAATAAAAAAAAAAAAAAAACAAAAACAAAAATATAAGAAAATAAAAATCGCGATGACTTCATTTGTATTAAATTGAATTGAAACCCATCCCACTGCACAACAAAAAAAAAAACAATAAAAACAAAAGAAAAATAATAATAATAAAAATATTTAGGAAAGGATTCCTTTATTATGTACTCAAAAAAAAAAAAAAAACGTACTTATAAGAATGGTATTTTGTGTGTTAACTGTTATAAGCAACAAAATGTTAGCTGTATTTTAATATAAGAGCAATTCTATACAAAAATGGGCATTTTTTATTCGTTGTAATTTTATTTACATTATTAAGTATTTAAAAATGAATAAAACACGTGGAAATAAAGTAATATATATATATATATATATATATATATATGTTGATATAATGTATTTATTATTTTATTATATATATTTAGAAATTTGTATTTTTTATTTTACTTTGTAAATATAATTTATATATATATGGGCGGGTCATTATGTTATATTATTACAAATTTAAGCTTTGATTTCTTCCTTTTGTTCTAAGGTTTTTTTTAAAAAATCTTTTGTATTTTTATTTTATATATTTTGTTATAGTTTTTCTTTTTTTTTATTTTTTTTTTTATTCCTTAATGGAAGAAAAATAATAATTTCATTAGCGTATATGTTATAAAGGATTTAAATAATATATTATTATCAACATAATAAAAATAATCCAAACAAATCAATTTACATATAATATTTTCCATTTTTTTTTTTTATTTATTTATTTTTTTTTTATATCAAAATTTTTTTTTTCTTTGTTTTTTATGAATTTTAAAGTTCGTCCTTTTTTTTTTACGGATTAGTTTAGTTATTTAAAGTTAAGTTATATAATTTAGTTTTATTTTTATTATGTATATAATTATTAGATATTAATTTAATTGGATTACTTTTATAATAAATGTTATATGTATATACATATACATTTTGTAAATTAATTATTTTTATGTAATTACCATTTTATTTAATTATGAAACAAAGTTCATATGATGACATTCATCATAATTTTAAATTATATAATAAGTAATTGTAATCGAAATAATAGGTATGTCTAAACTGTTTAATTTCTATACAGTTATTCTCACATATTTCCTGGAGCACCCAGCACCATCAATATTTGGATAAGATACAACAAAGAGCTGTTCGAATTATCAATGATTATTATATATGTTATAAAAGACGTTATTGAGTCAACGTCGAAATGTAGGAATTACTTCAGAAGAAATTATAAACATTATGCCAAAAATTCAACCCTTCCGATCTAATACATTTCTAGCAACCCAACTCAATCTCATACATATATATACTGAGTACTGCTTTTTTGAATTTAAACTTTGAGATATAAGAACATGTTAGACCTCCAAGTCGTCTAAAACATTACCCTCATATCTAAATTCAAGAAAAAAATCAACTTATTACTTATTTTTGCCGGGATTTAATGGGTATGGAATCTCACAATGCCGGATGATTTAGTTTTTCAGGTGCCTTTTAAATTTGTATGAATGTACTTATCTAATTATGAATTTTTTCATAATTAAATAAGTGCAAAACATAATAAATTCAATAGTTTAACGCTTATGAGAAGCTTAAAAATATAGCTTTTAATTCGGTGCTAAGCCTTTATTGATTTTTATCTAAGTTCTATTATAACATTAAAAAGTAATAGAAAAATTTCAATTTTAATTCCTATACTTTTAAGAAAATTTTTAGAAAACTCATTTTACAATCGTTACATAGTCAATTTCGATAGACTGGATGAAAATAATGAATAATGACAAAATATTAAAGCAATAACTTTTTTTCCTATAGATAACTTCTCTTGCAAGCATAACGCTTCCACTTGACATCTTCATCTTACTCGGTTTTTTTGTTGTTGTCTTCACATTGTTCCAAGTGAAATTGTATTTTCCTAGTTCCAGGAATACTGATCGTCTCCAGGTTTTTTGTTTTGGCACGATCTCTTTTTCTTCTTCCCAGAGGATTCTTCCCACTCTAACGCCATTCTGGTAATGCTGTCAGCTTTTTTACGTATGCACAATCCTCTCCACTTGAGTCGTTTAATCTCGTTCCTCTCTAGTAATTTCTGACAGATTCACTTTGCTGATAGTGTTCGGCCAGAATATTCCGCATATGTTACCTGCAATTTCTGTATGATGTTGTTCGTTTTTAATTAGGTTTCGGTACACATTAACACTGATTTACGTCCGAGTTGAATCTTCTGAGTTTCCTGTTTCTGAAAATCTAAAAGCTTTTCCATATTGTTCTCAATTATCCAAATGCTGATTTTGCTTTTCGCAGTCTGTTATTAACATATGCTTCTGCACCGCAGTCTGTTGTAATTGTACTGCCTATAGCAGAAGATATCTGCATATTCGACGGAGTTTCCTTCAATGGCAATGTCTTCTCTGTTATCGGTGTTTGTACGAAACAAATAATTTAATTCATACTTATAACTCACATTTACAAAAAAATATATATGTTAATGTAAAATTTAACAATTTGATATACTTATAACTCAAATATAAATTTTGATAAAATTATTTTGATTTAAAACATATTACATGTCAGTTAAAGTTTAAAGGTCCGTTTTGATCTGCTTTTTTTCAATAATTTCCTACACCTTCCTTCCATCTTGCTTGAACATATATTCTTATACAAAAACTTTTCCAACGAAATTTGTATTCATTCTTAAAGCTTTATTTGGATGTGTCAGTTATAGTTTTTATTGAAATGCATACGGAAAATGTTTATTTTCATTTTTCTGCAGCAAACTTATATACAAAAGTATTAATTTAAGGATTAGATGATTTCTTATGAATAAGTTCAGCTACGAATTTTTTAATTTATTTATTTATTTATTTGTAGTACAGTCCTTTGTCCTACAGTCCATCAGATGAATTTTTTAAATTTTAAGTTATATATTAAAAAAATTTATTTTATGATTTTCCAAGTTATTAATTACTAGTTTATTGCTCAAAACTTGAGCAAATCTAGAATTAGGTTTTTAATTTTCTCAACGAAATAGAAAGTAATATAAGTAAACCATTTTGTATATAGGCATACCAAGAATCAAAGGAAAATTATTTTACTATTAACATATGTGAAAATTAATTTTTGAACTGAAATTTTAAACAATATGTTGGTGGTATAATACGAATATATAAACATATGTATTCATCAAATTCGCACTCAATATTTTTTTTTACTTAAAGTAAATAATTATTTTTTAAGGCACATATAACCTACCTATGTAGGTATATATGCATATATTTTATTTAAAAATGTTTCCAAAAAGTATTATGTACTAGAAATTTTTTAAATGATAGAAAATAGGAAAAGCTAATGAGAGACAGTTCTTCTTTCTGTTAACCTTTATCCAGCAACTTACTTTTATATTAAAACACTTTTAAATGCAGAAGATCTACCATAAATTTATGGTTAATGAATATTTTCAATATTTTTAGCTTAAAACTTACAAGCATTAAAAGACCTGTTTCTTTTACCAACAATTTACTTCTATATTAAAACAGTAACATATTCCCAAGATCTACCATTATTTTTTTATTTTCTACATTGTAGACCCACTTTTACTTAAATAAAAATATATTAAAAAAAAATATTATTTTTTATTTTATTTGTTATCCTTTGCAATCAAATGCAGGGATGATATATTACATAAAATATTTCCACCTAATGCGGCGAGTCAGTTTCCTGTGGTTTTAAAAATATATGTTGGTGGAAACCATCGAAAACTACCCAGAATCAATGTAAGAGGGTAATATTGGACTTTACAACTAAAACCATCCCCTTATTAAAACTAAATTTTTAATGGACCTTAAATATACATTTACCGTTTTGTGTTGAGGATCGGTATTAGGAAATATAATGTAAGATGGCAATTATAGATTATTTTGAATTAAATTACTTAAGTTTCTGTATTAAGTCATTGACCAATCTAATTTTAAAATGTGAAGAGTATCGAACTTAAGCTCTTAAAACTACCAACGATCATATGAGAATTTAGCAAAAAAAAAAAGTACCATATTATTTATCTACCCTGTTATTTACCATTACATATGTTAGGGAGACTGTTAAGTAATAAATAAAATTTCATCGAAATCATGTTAAGATAAGTTCGTTAATTAAGGTAAGTTCATTCTGATTTTACTTCTGTCTTCCCCGTACTCTGTGCGTCTCTCAACCATGACTATTCAATGTCTATTTTGAGAGTTTAAGGAATTAAATTCTAAAAATCTGATAATAAATTTTCATTCTGGAAATTTTCAAGTAAATCAAGTTTGTGCATTATTCTAAACCTTAGCCTTGAAGTTTTAAATAATTTTGATCTTATAGTCCAGTCAACTTCAATATATTCAATTTCTCAAAAAGTTTTCTAGGTTATAATTCTAATTTAACCATCTTTTTTTTTGAATTAACTTCCATTTAAATTCATACTGATAATTAACAAATTATATTAAAAATATATTATTCTAGTATTATTTAGACATGTATCAATCATTCTTTATAAATAATGACACATACATAATTATATTGAAAATATTTTCTAATTAATTGTTTGTTTCATAAAAAAAATTATGCTGTGTCCACCTCAGAACCAATCGCTATTATAGGAAAAGCTAAATGCAAAACTTCTTTAATAGATTAGAAACTTTTTTAAATTTAATTAAATGGGCTCTAAAGTTCGTCGGATCCATAGACTTTCTATAAAAAAGATGTAACTCTTTATATGTGTAACCATTTTACTCAATAAAATTTTTTTGGACTATTTTTGGTTTGAAAAATTTTCGCAAAAACTTAAAAATTATTTTACAGAAGACCTTGGTAACTCCAAAGCTTAGTAAAAAAAAAGATTTTCCTCAAACGATTATCAATTCAAGGTTTTTTTTTATCCTTATTGCTCTTCTTGGGACCATAGGATTTCGACTAGGCATCTCTACTTGACTCTATTTGGAGCAGTTATTTTTCCTTCCACCCATGTTTTTCTAGTTGAGGTCAGTTTTTCTAATATCGTCTTCGGGTTCCTTGTTGGCTCCATTCTAGTGCATCCCTTGCTATGCTTTTTTGCGGTTTTCTAATTACAGGTATAAACATTAAAACCTTATTTATGGAATTTGGAAGCTTTATGTTAACCGGTGCACAGGCATACACCCAGACGGACATCATAAAAAAACCGGTTTTATGGGTCTCTACACATCGAAGAAATGCGTGTATGCAAAAATCTCAGGGTACAATTTTTGGTGCGAAAACCATACCTAACGCTTTATATTATTTCATATAAGCGGTTGGTAAAAATATTAAATTAGACAAATTTAATTCTATTCTATGAATTACATTTTTTCAATATTTTTTTTAAATCATAAATTTATAACTTTGTATTTTATTTTTATATTTTTTAAATATAAAAATTGTAGAAAATTTTTGTTTTAATAAAAATCATATTTATTCATCGTCAATTATTATCAAAATTCTGATTTTAATGCTAATTGGTTTGAAATTGCCCCCTTTGTTTATTAATATTAATATTAATTGAATTTAATTTTTTTTTATTATTATTATTGGATAATATTTTGATATTTAAAATTCAATCTGGTTCGTTAACATCTGTTAATTCTCATTACAAAAGATATTTTTTTTTTATCATTCCATATTGAAATCATTAAATTTTAATTTAATATTGTATTATTCGTGATGACTTCTTTTAACAGAATGTTACAAAATAACATGTGACCATGACTGATATGCTGCTGATGTGACATCTTTAGTAAAAATTTGAAGGCAAAATAGGGTCAAAAAATTATTTTTGTATTTATTAGTATAAAAATATTTTGTTAAATTTAAACGAAATGTATAGTTTACAATTACGAAAAACGGTAAAGGATTCAACTTTTATTTACGTACATACATATACATACAAACTTACAGAAAAGAATGAGAGAATTAATAAAAACAAAAAAAAAAGAAGGTAAAATTCAGACAAATTTAAGCTGTCAATAAATATAATCATTCTATTTTAAATCTGTTGTTGTCTTTTTTAATAAAATTAATATAACAATATGTATATGACTTGTTAGATAAAAATGAACATATGTACATATATATATATACATACATAAAATATAGATAAAATGAAAATTGGGTGTAAATATATTCATGAATTTTTATTTTTGTTTATAAATTATATTTTGTAAATGAGGAAAATAAGGGTTGTTGGGTAGATAAATTTTATATATGTATGTAGAATAACTGCATATATGTTTTTTTAACTTATTAACCGTTTAAATAAATCAAGTGGAAAATATTATTCTTTTTTATTTATTTTTAAAAATTTATATTTCCGTTTAAAAATAAGCATATAGTTTTTATTTTGTTAGATTTTTTAAAGGATAATGGTCTACTAATTGTTTCTTTGCCTCCATTTAGTTTCCCTGAATATACTTTTTTTTAATTAAAATTTTAGATTAACAAGCCTGGCTATACCAAAGGTTAATATATTGGTACATTAGTTATTTATTATATTAGGATTAATATTGATGAATTACACTTATACAATTACTGTGTGATTTAGTTTACGAGGCCGTATAACACAAGGAATGTTTTAGATTACATTTATATATGCAATTAAATTTCTTCAATATTGTAATAATTTTTATTTTATGTTATAATATAGGTATTAGTTTATCTGCATCTGTGTATATGTTAAATTAAATTATTTATATTTTTCATTTGCTTTTATATATTTTTTTTATTATTAATATGGAAATTTTTTATTAATAATTTGGTCACCCTGGTCGGATCATATGTAATAAAAAAATATATAGTGTATATTATAATAGTTTAATAAGAAGTCCAAATGCCAAATAGGCAATATTTATCAGTTTCTGGTACTACAAATAAATAAATAATTTCTTATGGAAAATAAAAAGAAGCTTCAAAAATAATCAAATGAATCGAATGATTCAATTGACAACTTAAAACTCGATCAATGGTTGTATAAAAAACTCAAACGTCAATCATGATTGCATGAGCGTTTTATTTATGCGTTTTTATACCCATATGACTATAAGTCAAAAGGGTATAGTAAATTTGCCATTACGTTTTTGACGCAGAGAAGGAGGAAGGGTAGATATAGACTCAAAGGTATGGATCGCATTAGAATCGGAATATAAATCGCTTTAGCTATGTATGTTATGAGTTATATATAACTCAAAAAAAAATTTGCTCCAAGGGTTCGAGTAGCTGCCATACAACTTCTTTTTCTATATGAAAATAACTTTATATATGGTAAAACTGGATATTTGAAATTTTAGCAAAAGTACTTTAGCCTTATGGCCAAAGTGTTAGCAAAATTGAATTGGGTTGGTGCAGTGGGTTCGAGTATCTGTCATACAACTTCTTTTTTTATACGGGCATTACTCTGTATCCATTGAAGCTGGGTGTCTGAAATTTTGATAAAAATAGTTTCGTTTTATGGCTAAAGCTTGAGCAAAATTTAAGTGGTTGCCAAACAACTTCTTTTATATGAACATTACTCTATACCTAGTAAAGGTGAATGTTTGAAATTTTGCCAATAGTAGTTAACTTTAATGGACAACGTCTGAATAAAAACAAATAGATGTAGCGGAAGAGGTTCGAAGAGCTGCCTTTCAACTTATATGAATTTCTAACCGAATGATATAAAGTCAATATTACGATCACACGAAAATTCCCGAGTTGACTACTCTACTACACTCTTCTTCGTTTGTCATTAAAATTCATTAATTTAAAGTTTAACTTTTCACAATTTATTTTTTCACAATTCGACCAATTAAAAAGCTAAATTTTATAAATTCAAATACTTTTTAAAATTCCATTGTTAACTTGACTCTCTTTGAAAGTTATAATAAGTACATTAAATTAATGCAACAAAGTATATATATTAAAACATAATAGGCCAACTTGTACTGTTTAATTTCTAATGGTTATAATTTTTTTATTTATTTTTTTTTTTAATCTAAGTGAGAAAAATGACATCCTTTAAATGACATTTGTATAAATATTTTGTTTTGGTTCCTGAAAGTTTTATAGCTGGTTGACGTAAAATCCGTTCCTTCAAGAAATCCCACAAAAAAACGAGAAAGATTATAGTTGTCCTTGTCATACCCGTGCATACCCACTATGATGTATAAAATAAAATAAACCGTTATTTATTTCCCTTTTTTAAAAAAAATTTAAAAAAGGAAAATAGTTAAAAAAAATTTAACTTATTATCCCATAATTTTTACTTAAAATAAAAAAAAATGCCCTATTACTCTATCTGCTCAATTTTAATTTTAACCTCGAAGCTTCATTAGATTCACAGTTATTGAATTGAAAACTTTGTATGGCAGCCCCCCGGGTTTTATTATACCCGGTGTCATATATGTATGCACGGCTATAAAAATAATTTAATATCATTGAATAATTCATTGCTGCAACCAAATATCTCGATTATTGAGAGCTGACAGACGTTAAATTTTTTTTTAACATAGCCCGGTATACCGCCCCAAAGACGTATTTTGGATGCTCAGTTTCATTTTTAAAAAAATTTAGATCGACAACTCTATATCAGCTATAATTCCACACCAAATAGTGCATCTGAGAGGGTAGCTGATGCATTGCTTTCTGATTCTTCGAATCCCAAAATTTGACAGTTCTGTTTAATGAGATATCCAATTAAATTCAATGTGCTTCGCATCGCTCATAATAAGATTTTTCAAAAAGTTGGAATATTGTGTTGGAAGCTTTTGTATACCTGAAAAAAAAAATTAAACATTTTAAATTTAAATTAAATTACTTAATTATTTAAAGACTTTTTTCAACTTTAAGTCATTGATTATTTTTATGACATATTATTTTATAATTTTTTTTTAACTTATACATACAAAGCTTTTTAAGAAAATTTATATACCGTTTTTATTTAGCTTTCAAAAAAAAAAATACAATATTAAAACAATAACTTTTGAATTACTGTGTAAGGTGATTTATCTGATTTTGTGTTAATATATGAAGTGATGAAGTGCTAAATAAAATAATGTTTTCTTTTCTTTGAAGTCACATTTTAAAAACTTTTCAAACCATTCTTTACATATATATTTATTGTTTTTGAAAGAGATTTCATTGAAATTTATAATTTTAATTTTCCTTTTTCTAAAATAATATACATATACCTTAATATTATGTTGTTATGTTTTGTATTACATAACCTTTTATTCGAATTTATACAAAATATTTTACCTTCTTTATTTAAAGTCACCCTGAGGAAGAGAAAAATTTTTAATGAAAAGAACTTTTGTTTACACATTCAAAAAATTCTCACTCAAAAAAATTTATACACAGGTATGATAATTTATATTTTCTAAATTAAGAACACAACGATACAAACAAATATTTGATTAAAAATATAGAAAGTCATTGAAGTTTAATGGTCTGAAGAAAATTAATTTTGTACCTTTAATATAACGTGTGTTCATTTACAGTGTTGATTTTCTAATGTTTTTATTTTTTGTTTTTTATTTTTGTGAAGCTGAGATGAAGGAAAAGATTTGTTGAAAAAAAATCAAAATACTTTGTAAATATTTTTGGTCCTTATACATATAAAACAACCAGAAGAGAAAATAAGAATGTAAAGTATATAAATTTGATGTATACTTTATATATAAAATTGTTTGATATTTATTGAAAATTAAGGATATAAACATAAAATATACCAAACAAATAAAAAATAAAAACAAAATAAAATTTAAAATTGTATAATGAGTATATAAAAAAAACCAAATTACTAATTATTTAAACCCTATGAATTAGTTTCGTATTAACGCGTTCTTTATAATTTATGACATTTACGATAATTTTGAACTTAATAGAGGTGTAATATTAGAAATTAAATTCACACATAACTTAATAAATTTTTTTTGATTATTTTATAATTATGTTTAAATTCATTTAATAATTGTGTATAAACTTGAAGTAATATTGATTTAAATTACATTATTTATTATATTATTATGTACATGTATAATGTTCACCTGCCAGATTAATATAAAATATTAGAAATATATTTAAAATTTAATATATTATTAAATATTTTAATGCACATTTATGAAATTACATGAGAAATAAACTATTAGTATATGATGGGGTGGAAGATTTTAAATTTTTGTGAAATATTTGTTTTTATATTATACATTTTACTAGCTAATACTTGGTGCGCGGTGCTGGGCCTGTCAATGGAGGTTTAATTGAAGTTGATGTTACTGCAAAAAGTTAACACAAAAATTACACACGGTTTACACATGTAAATTTTAAAATGTATGAAAGCAATCTTTTTAAAACAAGTCTATTAAAAGAGTTAATTTTATTCCCAAAACGGAACACATATTCAAAATTTGAAGAAAATCGGTTAAACCGTTTCTAATTTAGAGTAAAATAACCAAAAAATTTGTAAAAAGCTGTTGGGCCGCAATGGGTTAATGGAACTCAACAAAAATTTTTTTGAGGCTTTCTTTTTAGCCAAAGCAATACTTTGCAAATTTTGACAATATTAGCTTCCAAAATTATTTTGACTAACTGACATGGGTTAACAGATTCCAAAACTGTTAATAGTGTCAACTCAATTCTCAAGGAGCATCACGTATACAAAATTTGAAGTCAATTGGTCAAACCGTTTCGAATTTAGAGCAAAGAAGTTTAAACACTTGCACCACAGCCCCAACTTAGCGGTCCGTTAGAGCAAAATTTTTGGGCCACGATTTCTTTCCGTACCCAAAAACCTTTATATACAAATTTTCATGAAAATCGGCTGGGCAGTTTAGGAGTCTATTCGCTACATACAAACTTTCGCTTTTATATATTAGAAAGATAGATATTCACATTATATATTTGAACTAAGACTAGTTTTTTGAAAAAAATTACTATTTCTAAAACCGTTTCCTCTTATTAAAATTTTGTAACATGTACATGAGTCTAGTCTTCACTCGCTCGGATAATTTGGCAGCAGCTTAGTAAGTATAACTAAAACTAATATTATAAATATGATTTTATTAATTACTTTTCTTTAGCTTTAAAAAAAAATATTTAATAAAAATATTGTAAATAAATTATTGATGTATGTATATATCATAAAATTTATATTCATCATCATAGCTGGCTCGGCGATCCAAAATGAATCTTGGCCTCCCCCTGGGGTCCCGATACAACTCTGTTTTCCGAGGTAAGATTGTAAGCCTTACGCTCAACCCCCTACCAGGAGGACCAGCTCTAAGTATTATACCCCTATAGAGAGGGTGGCCCAGTTATACCCCCAGGCACTGGGTTTTCTTTTACTGAGGATCGGTCTAGGTCTAGAACCTTTACCTCAAACCCTCCTCCTTTACCCGGGCTTGGGACCGGCAGGTTGTAATGCAACCAGGCGGAGTTAAAAAAAAAAATTTATATTACCATATATATAATACACAAGATTTGGCGAGGCCTTGCCAACATGTAAAAAAAGTATTTCATATCGCGAATTATAATCTAAATATAATAAACGATAAACTGCTGCTGCTGCTAATTAGCTTGCCCTATGTTATGTTAAGTGTTATTTATACACGTAACACACTTCTATTTACTAAAACTAGGGATAAAAGAGAAAGAAAAAATAAAGCTCATAAAATGTTAAAACGTATAAGGCAATTTCTTACATTTTTGTATGTATACTTCTATTTTTATATCACTTACAGAACTACAAAAAAAACTATTCTAATGTTAAATGAATGTTCTTTAGGTTAAAAATTTCCTTTATTTTAATTCTGTAGCGCAAGAATAGGAGAAGAAAGAATATATGTATATTAAAAGGGAAATTAAAATTATACATTATTAAAAATTTAATTTAAATGTTGAGTTATAACAAATTTCTTTTAGTTAATTTTTTAATGTTTGAAAAAATAGAAAAAAAAGGAATCAAAATGTTTAAAAATGATTTCTAACATTAATGTTATTCTAATATAGTTACAGACATAAACTTAAAAAAAAAACAAAAACAACAATATTAAAATGTTAACTTAAATGTTGAGTTATTACAAATTTCTTTTCCAATCTAATATATAAAAAAAGGCTAGAAGCTGTTGCTAATTCACGTGCCCTTTTTGCCAAAATTAACACTTAGCAAGTAAAGTATAAGTAACCAAGCGGTCGTATTATTAGGTTGTATAGGGTTTAATCAGGTCAGTTTTTATTTAGATATTTGTTTTGTAAATGCGAATAAATTCATTAAACATTATTTTTTTCGCTTTTCGCTTATTTTAATTTATTCTTATTGATTCAGAATTAAAAAAAATGATTTTACACTTACACCTGTCGTATGACAGGCTTTCTCTCTAGTATTATTATAAATAACTCCACGCGCTAAGTAATAATGGCAATACTCATACCTTTAAATTCATTTTATTTATGATTAAAGAATAGAATAAAATAAGTGTCAAAAAAATAGAAATTTTAATTTTATTGTCATCATATTTATATCGTATTCATATGGGTACAAATTGCGATTTACGAAATGTTTTTTTTTTTTCTAAAACAAAATTTTAGAAATAGACGAGGAAGAGTGTAGTATAGTAGACTGTGTCAACTCTGGGATACCCGTATGACCGTATCATATACATTATATCATCCGGTTAATTACTTTTGTCAAAATTTCAAACATACAGTTTTATTAAGTGTAGTGGAATACTCATATAAAAGAAGGAGTTGTATGGCAGCTACTCGAACCCTCTGCAGTAGACCAACCAAATTTTCCTGTGACTTTGGCCATTACACTAAACTATTTTTGGCAAAATTTCAGACACCCAGCTTTAATAGGTATAGAGTAATGCTCATATAAAAGAAGGAGTTGTATGGCAGCTACTCGAACTCACTGCAACAGACCAACCAAATTTTGCAGAAACTTTGGCCATAAAACTAAACTACTTTTGCCAAAATTTCAGACACGTAGCTGTAATAGGTACAGAGAAATACTCATATAAAAAAAGAAGTTGTATGGCAGCCACCCGAACCCATGGACCAAAATGGCTGGATTTAAATAGCGATGACGGCTATTGCAAAAAAACGAATTTGCGAAAATTTCAAGTTCCTAGCTCCTTTAGTTTTTGAGTTATCGTGCGGACGGACGGACGGACGGACGGACATACATAGCTAAATCGATTTTTTTTTCGATTCTGATCCGATCCATACACTTGAGTCTATATCTACCCCCCCTCCTTCTCTGCGTCACAAACGTAATGGCAAATTTATTATACGCTTTGACTATATAGTCATACGGGTATAAAGAATATAGATATAGAACAAACTTGAATAGAAAAAGTTTTCCTTTTATTTATTAACCGAAATTCGAAAATTATAGATTGTTGTATATGAATGTTTCGTATTGTAGGCAGTGATTAAATTTATTTTAATACATATTTTTAATAAAGTACATAGTTTGATATTTTTAGTAGTATTAATAGTAGTAGTATTGTAGTGGTATCTAATTAGTAGTAATTATTTCTTTTATTTGATTTAAAATTCAAGAAATATAATATAAAATAAACGAAATTGAAATAAACTTACTCAAAATTTGGTAACTTCATTTGTACATATGTATTAAATTATATGAAATCTTTTCCAAAGCTAATAAATTAAATGAGAACTTTTGACAAGAAACCTTTTGTGCTAGTTTTCATAAATTGGCAAAGGTACACACACATATATAAATTTTTCAAATTTAATTTTAAATTTACTTATAGAGAAGTTTTAAAAGTACTAAGCTGTAAACAATTTTAAAAGTATTAACAATTTTTTAAGTACCTTTCCAAACTGATCAAAAATTCAAATAACAGAATGACAATTAATATCAAGATGTAAGGGTATTTGGCTATCCGCAAAGTACTTTACAAAATAATTAGAATTTGGGTAATAAATGGTTAAAATTGCATATTAGAAATATAGCTGGTATTTCACAATTATAAAAAGATAGTTTACATATGCATTCGAAAATAATTTATTAAAAATCTGAATTTTTTTAATTTCGAAAAGTAATATTTATACAAAACGTAATTTAAAATAGTCAAAATATTAACCAATTGTCTGAAGTAACTCGGTATTGCAAAGCATTTAAAAATGACAGCATAAATACTAGAAGAGATAAAATACTTTAGCAAAAATGACTTAAAAAAACTGTGCAACTGCACAAGGGTTCTACTGGTTATTATTACATTAATAAAATATATATTTGTATCAACAAAGTTTATTCAATATAGGATATTCTGTCATAAGCTAGAGGTTAACTTCACTATCAAATCAACATTCTACAAAATCTCTGATCATCCCAATTGATATATCTAATTTTAGTATTGCAGAAACATATAATATTTTACAGTAATGCTTACACAAAAAATTATGATGGCAGTTTTCACGGAAAGCGGTTAAGTTAAGAGGGTCTTTTTACTTGTATACGTTATTTGCACTTTCATAATTGGGGTTGGGGTTGGGGTTGGCACTTTCATTAAGGGTTGAACATTTTTGAATTTTAAGTGTATTAAGGTTTGCACAATGTGAATTATTGAAAACAATTACAGAAAACCATAATTAATATAATTACATATTGAACTAATTACATAATAAAAATTCCCAGTTTAACATTTATTATTCATAACAAAAATCAATAACATAATTAAAACAATAAGACTTTAAACATATTATGTACCGAAAGATCTTTGGTATATATTTTCTTAAACAGGGTTGCGCATAAACAACGTTATGATATAATTAGTGAATAAATTTTTAGTTTACGAATTTTATTTTTATTTTTTTTAAGAATTAAATTTGAAAAACTTATGATGGAAATTTATGATAGAAAGACTAAGCACAGCGAAAAAAATCAAAGTTGTTCAATTTTATTTTGAGAGTCAGCATTCGATTATTCAGAGACAAAGATCATATTGAAATTTCTTTCATTTTCGAAATAGCGTTTTCCTAATAACGTTCGAAATTCCTATCAAGCGTTCCAGCAATTTTCTAATTGGTTCAACGTTTCCGTAAAAAAGAGGCAGTGTGTGGTTGCACATGTTGGAAGATCTCGTGCAATTTGAAATTACATCAACATTGCTCTGGAGATATTACTATTAGCTATTTAAAGAAAACCCCGAAACTTCCATTAAGCGAAGTTCTCCGTAGTGAGTAATGTCACGTGAATAAATTGTATAATATGGGACACCCAAAATCCAAGAATAATTTTTCAATATCAAATGCATCCTCTTAGATGCACATTATGGTGTGCAATAACTTCAGAAACGATCTTTGGATCATATTTTTTCCAAAACGACGAAGAAGTTGCGATTAATTTAAATTACATTCGCTACTGGCCAATGATTGGAAACTTTTTATGAATTGATGAATTGTGTTTCCAAGATGCAGTTATACAGCTCACACAGCTCATTCAACCATGGCTCGGCTCTTCTTCGCGAAATTTTCAGCTATTGAATAATGTGAACATATTTCCAAACTATTATCTAAATTTTAATGAATGTCAACGATAAATAAAATCAGAAAAAAAAAATTCATTCATTAAATAAATTATAACATTATTTATGCAAATGAATTACTTTCCATTATTAAAAGTTTCATACACATATACATACGAGGGAGTTAAACAGAAATATAAAACTAAAAACAAATAAATTAATATTTCCTTAATAAAATGATAATCTTAATTTCTAAATGAAAAATAAAATTAAATATTAATTAGTTCGTATAAAGTTATTATAATACAAACTAATTATGTAAGAATTCCGTACTAACTGATCTATAATCTAGTTAGTTTTTAATTAGTTTTTATAAATTTCTAAATACTTAACCTTGAATTTGTATTTATTTTTATTAACTTTAAATTTTATTTCAAGCCTACAAGACGCACGTTATTAAAGTGCATTAACCTCTTCTATTTGTTTATATTAGCTTCTATTTTCAGTCTATTATACAAACTCTTATATGACTATTAAATGATTATTTCTATGACATAACATTCTAAATACAAACCTATGTAACAGTAAAACCCGCAAACCATTTAAACTTTAGGTTCTAAATTAGGGTTTGAATTTTGGTTTAAAGTTCTTTCTCTTAAGAAAATTCAATAAATGTGAACTCACTACTGACATGAAAATTATTCTTAAATTTTCAATTAAAATTTAAAATTTTTTATCATCTTTGAAATGTGTTTGTTAACATATTGAAATTTCGTTTACAATGTCTTTTTAACTGTTGTCTACATATATAGTTCCCCGTGTGAAGGGAAAATCACGCAATATTAATTTATTCATAGATATCTTTCACTTCATAATCAGCTCAAAACTGCTAATGCTATAAAGCAAATATTTAATTGTCATTTCTAATTCTAATTATCTTAAAATACATTTTTGTATATATTTTAGGGTGCGTTTACATTCGAGCTGCAATAAGTGATAAGAGCGTCGATAAGAGTAAAGAATGGAAAGCTCGAAAGCCATCCATTGAAACTGTGCGGTGTTTCTTCAGATAGTGTGCGCCTTTAACACACCAAAACCAAACTCTTTTTTAACCAAACTTTAGGAGGGAACCTGTGATATAAATGTATAGTTTGGCTACAAGGATGGGAGATATGGAAAGATTTGTCATTATGTTCGAAGTTATTTGGGATTTCTGGATTATGGGGGATATGGAAAATTGTATGGGATATTTAGAAGAAAAATATTAATATTCTTCTTAAATTTGGCTTCATCGTACATATATAAATTATGAACTTTGGGAAACACATTTGGTAGAATATCGTTCCATAGACGTGATGAGCACATGACAAACGAATTTTCATAAGCAGTGTTACGTCATCTGGTTAGGTCAAGTGTGTAGGAATGAGCATCTGTTGTCCTCCTTGTTTCCCGTTGGAAAATCTTGAGAGGAGGCATAAGTTGTTTAATTGCTTTAGAACAGGTGTTAGTTCCTGCAAGATATCTATTAAACAAGATTTTCAACGAGTGGTGTGAGCATTGAGGTAACAATGGGATCATTTATAAGACAAATAGCTCTATTTTGCACTTTATCATGATATCCCAGCGCCGTAATGGGAGCACCAGCCCAAATGTGTGCATTATACTCTATTTTCGGCCTAATATAAGTTTAATAGATGTTAAGGAGAGAGGAGGAGGAGAAGTAAGTTTTGCAGTTTTTGTATCCCAAACATTTAGCAGCGTCCATAGCTACTCCAAAAATATGATTTGACCAAGTCAATTTTTGGTATAGTTCTTATCTTAGACCTACAATATAACTTTGGAAATATTTATTATGTTCTTAATGTTGTAAGATTATTATTATGTTTGACATGTTGAACTTTAAGAAAAAAAAATTTAAATACTGTTTTATTTTATACACTCAACATTCTCCTAAGTAAATATACACATTTATACGAGTACATAAAAAGAATCAATTAAATTAACGAATTCAACGCTTAATTGAATTAAAATCAAAAACAATTTGAATATAGTAAATTTTTTTAATAGAATAATTTAATTCGGAAAGCTTACAATTATACATTCATTATCACAACACCATAACGTTTGTGAAAACTTTTTTCATTCAAAAATTCGGATAAAATATAAAAAAAATCTTCAAAATTATAAAATCTTTTTATTAAATTTATTTTTAAATAATAAAATAATTAATAATTACATAAATTTGTTAAGTAGTAAAATTTTTTAAAGTTTTTTGATGTGATTCTAAAAATATTCTAAAATATTCAACTCAATTGTCAAAACAAATATGACATTATAGTTAACGGAACAAAAAACAAATACACACTTAATTTGTTTTTTTTTTGTATGTAAGGAATGCTTAAAACATAATTCAATTTAACATATGATCTAAGTGTCATGAAACTAGACATAATATATTGTACCATTTACTGTTTTATAGTAATTTTTTCAGTTTTAAAAGCCTAACTAACGGTAGGAGGATGTTACTGAAACGTCAATTAATAAATTGTTGAGAAAATTTTAAAATATTAAATTAAAAACAAAAATTATAATGAAAATTAAAAAGAATTTAAAAAAATTTTACAAATTTTTATCTTAATACATATTTAATATATGTATAAAAAGTGTTCTAAGTGAAATTTAGGAAAAAATTTGGTATATATATTTTTATATAAATTTATTTATTATATATTTTTGTTAATTATACAAATTGATTCAAATGGTATATGTAATTATATAAATTAATTGAATTAATGTGAAATATTTCTTTTAAGTGTAAAATATCGGCCAATAAGTTTAAAAATAAAGAAAATCAAATAAATATCAAAAGTTGAATAATTGATATAAAAATGTATAATATTAAGATGCTTTTTTGTATCAAAACTGTCCTATAACATTACAGTAAAAGCACAGTGATTATATAATATATAATTGCCAAATTATATAAAACAAGTGATGAAAAAAACCAAGGGTTTTTAAAAAGCACATTTACAAAATTATATAGGGTTTCTTACTGAGTATTTTATCATTTGTTTTTATAATAATATATTTAAAAATAAATAATATCAATTTATTAATTATGAATAATAGTGAAATCAATTGATACTTAGAATATAATCTCAATGCTCTCAAGAAAAAAGTGCGAAATATAATGTTGGAGCCTCAATGTTAACGTTTAATTTTGAAAAAACATAGACTGGTGAAAAAGTTACTGTTTTATAAAAACATAAAAGTTTTAATTTAAAAGTCCTAATAGCCCTTCAGTTGGGAAGTTTCCCAAATTTTTGCTAAGCCTACTTATAATGATTTTCGAGGATCAGCCTAGCCGTCTCCTGTCCCCACCCTTCCATTTTTTTAGTTATAGGAAATCAATTGTGAACTCCATCAAAATTTGAAATTTTACCTAAAAATTTTATTATCTAAGCAAAAATGGTTAAAACTAAGTGACAATTTTTTCAATTTAAAGAACCTCTTTTAAATTTAAGAAAACAGGTGTTTAAAAATAGCAAAATTTCAATTTTTGAGCTCTTATAGCTCCTAAACAGGAGGCTTGACTACTAATTTCTGAGTATCTAACTTCTCCCAAAATTTCAAGACCCTAGCTTGAACCGTTTAAAAGATATGTGTGAGCAAAAACTTTGCAAAAATTGAGTTTAACGTAATCTTAAATTTTAGTACCGTATGGCAACCCTAAACATTTGCCTTTTAAAAATTTATAAAGTTTATAAAATCAGCTATCGTTTGTCGTTTTCAGATTGAAAATATATCTAACAAAGCTCTTATTATAACAATTTAAATATAGGGCTTTTTGCAACTTTGGGGAGCTATATAATTTTACAAATTCATTACTTACCTAGACTTAAATTAGAATAACCGATCTATAGCATCTCTCAAATTTGTGTTAACGCACATATATTTTATATGAAGATCTAAACGCGAAATTCTAAACGTTGAACATAAGTAGAACATTAAAATATGCACTTATGGCTTCTATAAATGTACGTTCGTATTTATGACAGACAGTAAAGAAAAAAATTATCAATATTAAAATATTATTAAAATAAACCGTGCAATTTAAAAAAAAATGCATTTCATTTTAAAATTTAATAATGTAGAAAGAGTATGGTATATATATTAAATTAGTTATATTTCCTTAAGAGTAATGCGCTACTATATCAAAAAAGGAAAGGTTTTAAAGATTTTTTAAAATTCTTTAAAAAGATTTATTTTTTCAATCCATAGTTCAAGATGATGTGAAAGTAGGATGATTTTACCACAATGAGGAGTACATTAAAAATACTTTGCTCAGTGGTTTTATAGCCCCTGAAAATTTCATCTTTTAGATAAAAATGGTTTCATTCCAAACCAATGTCATGTCCGTATATCATATCATAAGAAATTGTTCTTTAATTTATGTTGTAAATAGGTTAAGTACGATAAGTTAAGTTAAGGTAATTTTAAATAAAACATGAAGACGTAACAGTGATTTTTTTAATACTTTTTGAATTAAGTACTTTTGGTCTAATAAATTAATCAATTTTAATAGATAGTTAAACTAAATTTACTTGAATTAACAAATAAAAATTATGTTTATTTTAAATGTTAATAACAATTGAAGTTAAACCGTTTTGTAAACTTTTTTTTAAGGTTAAGTTTGTATTAAGATACAAATAAAGTTTAAAAAACAAAAAAATATGTAACAGTAGTTTAATTAAATATAAGGAGCAGAAGAGCAGATTCTACATTTCATTATTTCAACCTTATAATCATCCCTTGTCGTAACTTAAACAAATAACTATGTCAATTTATGTAACCTCAACATACAAAAATTCAGAAAAATATTTTCTGATATTCTCTAAACTTAACACGATTATTTATCATGTGTGTTAAGACAATTTAATTTTATATTAAAATATAAGCCACCAGCTGAATAGATACAAGCGAAAAAGCTATTTTCTTCTCTGATTTCACATAAATATTAAACTAATAAAATAAAAGTTTTCTGAGCCGCTGAAAAGTTTTATTTAAGATTTTTCCTTGCACAACCGCGTGTCTCAAGTTTTTATCAGCAATAAAAAATTATAAGACTACCAAACAAAATAAAAGTATCAAATTAAATTTTCCAATTTTTTCTGCAGTCATAAAATAAACTTTGTGTTGTTAACATCAGAAAGGGAAATGATAGAAAAAAAAAAAAAACTTAATTTATATTGTTTTAAATATTGGAAAGTAGGAGCGAAGTTTTGTGAAAAAGTAAAGTATATTTCGATTGTTATTGATTCGAGTTAAATTTTTTTTTAATTTTGTCTTTATACAGTTGAAATGATTTGTATGAAAGTATACTGAGAAAATACTTGATATATTAATTAATCTCCCGATTTTCTGAAGGGATTGTTATATCTTAAAAAGTAAGTTCAGCTCTAGTCATCAACAAATTTTTAATTTGTTACATTTTACTGTTATTGTTATAACTTTATGCTGATGCAATTATCATCATCTTTGCTTTGATTCCAATACTTTAAGACACCAGTCTTACTGCCAGACCCTCGTAAGGTTGATCTGCATTAATTAGTAATTATTGGTAGAACCTTCACGAACATAATAAATTAGAAAACTTTAAAAGTATACGTTATTGTTAAAATATTATATGTTACATTCCCATCAATGTCAATAGAAGCCATACTAAATATGTTTTATAGAAATATTTGCCTTCCTAACTTAATAAACTTTGATAAAATTTCAGATATATAAGTTAATTTTGGTAACATGCATTTATACAAAACTTAAAGAAGCTTCGTAAATCTGAAATTCTAGACCAACTGAATTTTCCACTAGTAATTCTCGATAAATTTGACTACTTTTGGGAAAAATTTTATAAACAAATTCAAACCGTCTTTTCGAGGATCTTGTTAAATTTGTAAAAATTTGGGAATTCTAGTTCTGTAATTGAAATGATTTTTTTTTCTGAACTAAAAAATTTTTTTATGCTTCCAAAATTTTATTCGAAATTAATTTTTACAACTTTCATTTCGGAATTTTCTCCGCAAAAACCAAAAAATAAAGTTGCATATACAAGACAAAAACAAAAATTAAGGGAGAGATAAAAATTTAAATAGTAAGTTCTATATGCTTGCTTCAACATATCAGCCTCAAATATTGCCATTTTTAGAGGCTTTTATAATTTTTTTCATATTTTTTAGTTTTTGCCACAGAATCGTGGACTACATTTATTTAATTACTTCGGCGCGACTTCAGGCTCCCAAGATATGGCTTTGCTGCTATTTTATTTAAATATCGAATTAGATATGTTTCGCAAATGAAGTCTATTTTCTCAAAATAAAGCGTTTGAAAAATTTTTCCAATATAGTTCGTTCTGGATCACTGGTTGGTACCCTTGTTGTTTCGTTAGGCTATTTGTAACTAACTTTAAAATAATAATTTTAATCTTCATTGTGGTTAACAAGCAAGTTCACAAACAAATAAGAACAATTTATAAGCCGAAATTGATTATAAAAATAAATTAACTGCAATGATCTAATATACGTGAAATTACATGGAATAAAATTAAAGAAATAAGATTAAAATACTGTTGAAGAATGAAAAGTTAAAGTGAAGAAAAAATTTTTTCCAATCTTTGCCGAATTTTTTTTCTAAAAATGTTCAAGGGTCCTTAATTTTTTCCTTAGTCGGTTAATATAATTCCTATCTATAATAATAAGAAAATTAAATTTCCAAGACAACAAACGCTGATAACCGAAAATAACCAATACTTCGATTATCTTTTTTTGGCCAACAGAATCCCTAGTTTTACAGTAAATTTTATATAGTATAAAGAAAAATTAAAAAAAAATTGGATACACGATGAAATACAAAAGACTGAAGCGAGAAACTTCTTTTTTATTAAAACAGAATATAAAAGTAAATTATACAATTTTGTTATAAATGTTCTAAAAATATTTAGGTTTTATAATTATTATAAGATATATTTTCTAATATTCCAATTTTACAATGTGATTCTGAATTTTTTTAAATTGTGAATAGTTTACCTTAGAATAAAGAATACACTTTTACAGTGAAATTAGTTAAATAAAAGATTTTTTAATTAAGATTAAAAATTATTACTTTTATAGTGAAATGTAAAGCATTCTAGTTACAAAAAGCTTTTAAAAGCTTTTCAGGCTATTTTCCCTTTTAGAAAAGAAAAATTTTTTTAAATATATTTACTACACATTAGTAATAATATCATAATATACTCGTATTTTTAAACTATTAATAAACTTTAGTTACTATTACTTACAATATTTGATAATTATAATCATATTAAAAGCTCAATAATTTACAAACTTTTATTTCTTTAAGTTGTTTTTTTTTTATTTAATCGCTTCCATATACAACGATTACTTTTGCATTTTCATCATATTATTCCATAACACATACATAACCATATATCAATTTTAGAAAATTTCAAAAATCATTCAAAAGTTTTTCCATCAATGAAACAACATCAATCAATTATCAAATAATAACAAATCTGTAAATTCTATAATGCTAATAAAATTTAATAACCAATAAAAGTTTAATGAAAATTTATATACGAATTTGATTTCTTAATTCTCCAGTTTTAATGTAATTAAATTGAACTTACAATATGTGTCTTACTATATGTGTACTCTTTGAATTGAATTGCATTGAATGAAAGCTTTCAATTCAGCAAAATAAAATTTAAAACAAATTTAAAATATCTTTTTTTATATTATTTTTATTTTTGTTTTTTTTTTTTTGAATCAAACATTAAAAAACAATTATCATACCACTGTATACTCAACTTACAACTTGATAACCATTTTTTTTAAGAAATCAAATTATCTAAATTTTTTTTTTGTTGTTTTATTAGTAGATAACAATTTTTTGAAAACGATCACTTCACGATCTTTTTTTAAGCTGAATCACTTGTATTAACTATGTTAAAAAGAGATAGAAAATAATATACTTATCGTTACAACAAACATGTTTTTTTTTTTATGTTGTAGTGTAACGGTTTGTTATTTTAAAGATGATGTTATAACTTCAGCCTTCATCAAACCAAAAAAACATTTAAAGAGCTTTACAAACTTTTAAGATAACCAATACATGGATATATTCGGCATTACATTATACACATATACCTAATGATCTTTTTTTTGTAATATATTAGCAACAAGTTGCACTTATTAATAATATTTATTATTGTTTATGTTGTCGGCTTTAAAAAATCTTTTTATTTTTTTTTTTGCTGTACTAAACAAAAATTAAAAAAAAAAAAGAAAAAAAATAAAACAAAAATATAATTTAATTTTTTAAATTTAATTTTTTTTATTTTATTTTGATTATAAAAGGAAGGGGTAGTGCAAGTTTTTTACTTTTGAATTATAAATGTATGTATAGACTGAAAAAAAAAGTAAACCAACAAAATAAGAAAAAAAAAATAAAAAACAAAAAAAAAAATTTATTTTGAAGATAAAACTTGGAAAATCTGTATGTTTTTAATTTTCATTTAATCGTGGTTAACATACGAAGCGACACACAAGTGTCCATCGATCGTGGTTAATTAATTAATTAATAAAAAAAAATTAAATTAAATTAAATATTTTATATTTTAGTTATATATATATATATATTTGTATTTATTTTTTGGTTTTATACATAAATATATATTTTAGAAATAAATTAAAATTAATTTATATATATATATATATATTAAAAAATAATATTTATTAATATTATATAACAATTAAAAATAAAAATAAATTAAAGGTGCTTAAAAAATATTTTTAATTATATATAAAAGATCGGATTCGAAAGGATTAAAAAATTAAAAAAAAATTTGTGTGAATGTTTTATTTAAAAAAATTTAATTAAAATATTAAATACAAAAACATTGATTATATATAATATGTATATATAAATATTATTACAAAATATTAGTGTACAATATATAATATATAAAATTAAATGAAAATTAAGTTAAAATTATTTTAAATTAAATTCTAAAATTCTAAAAAAATTTTAAATTAATATTAAGATATATATATATATAGAATATGCATATATATATATAAAAAATAGATTTATATATATTAAAATAAAAATTACACTATTATTTAATTTAAAATGATAATTAAAAATTTACAAAAGGATTATCGCAAACAAATATGAATGGAATAAAGAATATTGAAATATTGAATTTTATACGAAAATTAATTAAATTAATTAATTAGAAAATCAAAAAATTTTAAAAAGAATTATAGTGAACTACAAAAGTATAAATTTTTTTTTTATTAAAACATAGTATGCAGGAAAAAGACTGTAAAATTATATTAACTATTAAATAATTAAATTTAATTTTAAGGTGATTTTAATTTATTACAAAATATATTTAATCATCATTTTTTTTAATTAAAATATAATATTAATTATAGTAAGTATATTAATTAATAATTATTTTTTTTTTAAATTAAATTTTTTTAATATATTATGGTATATGTGCGTATTTACTGCTGCGTACATTAATAATAAAATAATTTATAATATATATATATAATATTATTATTTGTATCTATTTGAACCATTGATTCACTAATGGATGTCTGCAAATAAATTTGTATCACACTGTTTATCGTTTTGCGTACTGCATGCCTTAGTTCTTTTGGATAACTGGGATCAAATTTTTAAAGCTCTTCTCTATCTTGGGCTGTATGAATACCTTACCTATGGATGTCAATGTAACTACATTCCTAAAATTCTGTTTATCCTTCGTGCTAAATGCATTCATGCTTCGAATTATTTTCTTTAAGCTCATGCATGCATAAGTTATTTTGGATATCTGAGATCGAATTTTTAAAACTCTCTCGATCCTGCGTTGCTTGGATATGTTCTATTAAATGTCTGGGATCGAATTTTTAAAACTTCCTCCATCCTGTGTTGCATGGAGAAATTCTGTTAGATGTCTGAGGTCACATGTTTGAAGCTTCCTTCATTCTGTGCCGCTGCATGCATATGTTCTATTAAATGTCTGGGATCACATTTTTAAAGCTTCCTTTATCCTGCGCCGTTGCATGCGAAAGTTCTATTATATTTGATATTTGCGATCACATTTCTTAATCTATTTCTTTATCCGACGCGTACATAAATTCTCCCACCATCCACTGAACTTTTTTTAATCCATTAATCGAAAATTTTTAAACGTCCTTCAAAGAAAATTTTTCAATTTTTATATAGAGTAAAACACTGTGGATACCATACGAAAATTAACTAGATAGAAAATGGTTTGTTCTTTGTGTTATGTTGGATAATTTTTCTATTGCCATGGTGTTATATTTTTTTTTTTTTTTTATTATTTTTATTTTTATTTTTTTTTTGTAAGCGCTAATTAATGTGTTTGTGCTGTATAAGTGATTGCAATATTAAAGTGTATTTATCTATTAATATATATATATATATTCTTAGAAATATATATAATATATGTATATATTTTGAATTGCAATATTATGAAATTTTTTATTTTATTTTTTTTTAAATTCATAAATTTTGATAATTTTTTAGTTGGTTTTTATTTTTTTTTAATTTTTGCAAAACCATTTAGATTAAGCCATTAATAAATATAAAATATTTTAATTACCAAATTCTATATAACACTATACTAATTAGCGTCTACAATAAATAATTATAGAATCAATTAAATAAAAAAATACATATATAAGAAGTATAATAAATGTATATATATAAAACATATCTATATATTGTATGTAGAATATTGAAACATATTTTGTAATACAATAGACATAAATGTTCCTCAATTGTACTTTGTCATATATAATTCAAGTGTAGGTGCTTTAAAATTTGAAAACTTATTAAAAAAAAAACTATTTGTTTTTTGTATTAAAATTTGTCAAATTTTAGTATTCAACTTGACCAAGTGGTCTTATCTTATTTTTTCTATTTTTTAAGTTTAATTATTTTATGAAATAAGCTTAAATCAGTGATTAATCGATGTTCGATTGGCTTTAAATATTAAAATAAATTTGAAAAATTTTTCAAATTACGGTTTATGAAGAATTTTATGAAAGGAATTGTAATGAAAGCTATTAATCACCTCCTTACTAGACGACAACGAATCATTTTTTATTCAAAGTGATCATTTAAAATTATAAACTGAGGCCTCGTTTAAGTTAGGGCATTGCTTTGAATAAAATATGTGTACTTTGTTAAAAAATGTGTGCTCTATTCGGATCATTGAATTCGCATCATACTTAATAATCTTTTTTAATAATTTTAGATTAAATTTTTTGCATAATTCTAGGTTTGTTGGTTGAAAAATATTTATCCAAATATAAAGCCAGATAATTTATAAGGGAATGAAGTATGACTTTCCTTTACAGACGTTACATGATAGAACTACTACTTATTAACTTATTAGTTATATATAATTAAACTAACTACGTTATATTTAATATATAACGCATTATTAACAGTTAGGTAGCAAAGTTGTTGGAGTGCCAACCTTTCATGCAAAGACCCGGGTTCGAATCCCAGTGTGTAAGTGAAAAAATAACTTAATGGCTTAATCGATAATTAATAATTATAAACAATTGTATTATACAAATACAAAATTTAAAAAAATAATTTAATTGAATAATATAACTCCCAGATATATAATACCATATAACTAAAATAATATACTTAGCCATATTTCATTAACGAGTCACCTGAAAATTTGTATTTGGTTTTTATTATTTATTGGGTTTTAAGTGATTGTACAGTTGCGTTTTTAAACTAAAGTGGATTAAAGCACCTTAAACGAGAAAATGACTAAGATGAATAGCACTTTTTATCTAGTTCCCCTAATAAGACACACATATAGTATTCTTAAAAATAGAACATATAATAAATTTCTTACTAATACAATAAAAAGTACATTGTATACAATTAATTTGTAAAATATGTAATTTACCAATTAAATGAGTTTAATGAATAATAGTTTTGGAGTGATTAGCTATTCGATGAATAATAATTAATAAATATATTATTAAATACACATGTAAATGTTTACACTAAAAATTTTTAAAAAAATTTAATAATTTTATTTTTACTTTTATGCGACAAATATACTTTTGAAAAGATTTAATTTCATATTTACATTTTTAAAATAAAAAACAACTTCGAATAAAATCATTAAAATCGTGTAATTAGAGAGCGGAATTAAAATCAATCAAAATATGAAAGATTGATTATAAAATTATAAAATACAAAATAGTTTTGCAAAATCAATGGTTAATTTTAAGGTACATATTTGCAAAACAATAATTCAAAATATTGAAAAGTTTTCTGTTGTTTTTTTTTTTTTTATTTTTATATTTTATAATAATAAAAAAAAAAACAACAACAAAACAGCCAAAATATAAGAGGTATTGTATTAAACTTTATGAAAAGACGTTTACATTTGATAAATTTAATATATAATATCAGTTGATATGTGATTGGGTAAAATGACAAACTCTATTTCAGATTTCAAATGGTTTTCGATTTTATTTAGTTCCCATCAATTTTTTAATGTTAATATTTAAAATTATGTAATAATTGTATATATCCAGGGTGGGTTAACTTGCTCTAGCAGAATCGCCTTTGTCTCTCGGTGTATGATGCTAAAAACCATATTTCACGATTTTTGAGAAGTACCGGATATTAAAAATTGGTCAGCATGATCCGATATACTGGCACAGAGACGGTTTCTGGATTCTGAGTACACATTTTCGGAAAAGTATGGAATGATATCTCTATTAGCCATAATTCCACACCAATTAGTTTGTGAATTTCCTGTCGGATTCCCCGTACCCAAAATTCGGTATTTCTGTTTATTAACATATTCATATAAATGAAAATGTGCTTCACCTCTTGTACCCTTTACAAAAAGTTGGCACTTTCTATCACAATCAATATTTAACAATTCTTATATGTTGTTGCACTGAGTTTATAAAGCTCTTTCTTATCTGAAAATAAAAAAATATAGAAATTAAAAAAATATTTAGTATTTTAAATCAATCGTTCTAAGTTGGACCATTCTGTATATGAAAAAATACAAAGAATTTAAAAATATAACTCACAGATATAGAAATATAAATGAAAATCGTGTCACATTAAAACTTATAATAACTAAAATCAGAAATTATTACAAAATCCAAATAGATCCGATTAGAATTAGAATTAGAATTATTATTTTTTAAAAGACCTTAACTTAGGTCTAACTTATTTTAATTTTCATTAATCGCAAAATTTCAAGTACCGGAAGTATAAGAAACCAAAAGTTGAGTAAAATAATAAATAAACGTTTTAAGTTTCACTAAAACCTTCAGCCCAAACTTCAAGTTAGAGCTAGAGATTTTCAAACATTTTGGTACTTATATAAATAAAAGAGTACCAGTAACGATACTGAAAGAAAAACTCAGTAAAATTTAAATATTAGTTCACGTACTCAAAAAAATATAAGTAATAGTAAAAATACTGGTATTCAGTAATTTTCCAATATTAACCATTACTGTCTTATCAGTATCAACCAGTGCTTACGAGTATCAACCTGGACTTCTCGTATTGATCAGTTTAATGTAGTAAAATCTGGCAATTGAGAGAATTTATTAAATACTTATTTAGTAATTACACTCTGAATTGAGAAACCATTATTTTTTGAGTATTTTTCATATCTAAACCTAAACATACTGGAAAAATACTGATAAGTGCCAGTACCAATACTTTTACTGATGATTTTATTTTTTTTAGTATTTTTATTAAGTATATGAATTTAATTCAGTACTTTTTCAGTATGGGTACTGATACTTGATTGGTACTTGTACTTAAAAATCACGAGCTCTGTTTGAAGTAAGAATACCGAGAAAGTTTTATGTAGAAAAATACCGATGGATGCCAGTTCTTTTACTGGTGATTATATTTATTCCAGTATCAGTACTAAGAATTTGAATTTTATTGAATACTTTTTCAGTATGGATACTGGTAGTATGATTGGTACTGGTACTTGAAAATCACGACGAGCTGTTTTAAGTAAAGTCGTAGCTGTTCTTTAAAAATTTTTGATGATCGTGAACTCTGAAATAACCCCTAAAATTAAAAGCTTTTTTCTACTCTTCAGTTATATAGCTCTCTCTCTATACTTTAAAGCAGTTTTTAAACTTATCAACTAAATAATTAACATTGAACGCAAAATGTAACTAAAATCTTTAACTGGGCAGATGTCCGTCAAATAGATGGACAAAATTAATCAAATAAACACATTTTTTCATATTTTTTTATTGTAAATTAATTTTAAGTTAATTTTTTTTATAAATATATATAGATAATTAAGATGATCATATTGGTAATGTTAATTTTGATAAATGGACTACCTGTTAAATGAACTTTCAAAAAAAAAAACAAAAATAGCTAAATATACTAATATTTCTTTATTTCGCTTAAAACTTTCTAAATTAAAAATACCTTTAAATAATATCTTTTATATATTATATATTTCTCTTGAATTAATAATTTATTTTTATACAGATTATCTAATTAATTTTTTTTTTTTGCTCTAAAGATTTTTGTATATTTTTTTTTTTTATTTTAATTTTCTCATTTTGAATTCCCTCTTTTTCAAGTTCATAGGCCCATCATTAGATTAATTATACTTATGTTAGAGATATATATATAATAAAAAAATTTGTTTAGTTAAATATTTTAATTTTTGTAAAGGGAATAAAATTATTAACAATAATCTAATATTTAATTAATTTGTATATAAAAAGCTCGCTAGTATTTTTTTATAACGAAAATTATTAGTATTAATATTTAAATTTGTTAATGTATGCTTATAATTTTAAGCTTTGAAATTGGTTTATAATAAAATGAAAAACATGTTTATAATGTTTTATTTACAATTTTCTGTTGGTATTTTACAAGAATAATGTAATTACAGTGATGCTCAAATTAATAGACACACACCTATTATAAGACATTCTGTCTAATAATTAATGATTTTGAATCCAGATCTAAAATCCCTCTTAATTGAGAATCTCGCACATCACGCATAAATAAATATTCTGTAAGATGCGTATATCCCTGCTTTTGAATCCAATTCTAAATTCTATGCTAATTCAAAATCTCACGAGGAATGTTTTTTTGTAATTAAGTTTTGTCATTGTTTGAAATTTTCTAATTATGGATTTCTTTTTTTGAAATTACGACACCATCTACATAGGGGTACTGGTATTCAAGGTCTTTAAAAAATCGCAAATTTCCAGTTTTTGACTCCCTACAGCTTCGAAACGAAAGGCCATTCTAAAAAGTTTTTAAACTCTTACATTTTATTTTTTAAAAATCTCTCTCCTCTAAATTTCAAGTTTCTTAATTAAAACGTTTGGAAGATATAATTGGAGTCATTATAATTTTGCAAAATGTGAGTTTCGCATAACGGTTAATAAAAGTACCATATGGCAACCCTATACATTTATATTACACTTATTAATAAAGCTTATTAAAACTGCTATCATTTGACATTTAGATTGAAATTATACGTCATACGAATTATATATATACCTTTTACTTTATGCTTTGATAGACGTTAACTTTGTAACGGGTGGGGCTACAGAAAAACGATCTTTCATGAAATTATTTTATTTTCGAAAGTTACCCGCGTTTAAAATTACCTTTTGTTATTTTAAATGGTTTAAAAGTTTTGTAAACACATGAGTGAAAGTATGCAAGTACATTTTTTTCAAAATTTTTTAAGAATGTACTAAAAGTTGAATATTATAATACATAACATAAATATGATACATATATATTTGACGGTGTCTAATTCATTATGAACCCAACTGTACACTTTCATTAAATTAAAATTAAAACATCAAAATATATTCGATATGCATTCTGGCATGCTTAAAATCTACATAAAATCGCAATAATCTCAAAAGTTTAAAGAATAGATCAAACATTTTTGTTTATTTTTTTTTTTTTTTTTTGAAATGAAATAGTAAAAGTAAAATTGTAAAAAATTGAATAATATTATTGAAAAATTTTTTTATCTTGAAATTTGTTTTTAAATTTTTATTATAATTTATTTTATTTTCAATTTTTCATTTCGAATCATTTAGTGAAAAAAAAAAAGTTTAAATGTGTCCAATATTGCAAGCGCATAAATGAATTTTTATACTTAAAAAAAAAACCATAAATCGCAAAATTTCGTAAAATATTTTTTTTATAAAATTATATTTTTTAATTTTGTTTTTATATTGTTCAATTTTTTTTTTTTTTTTTTTTAATTTATAAAAATTCTTTTCATAATTTTTGTTTTAGTATTTTCATTAATTCAAAATTCATTCACACTTACTGATTTATCAAAAAAAATATTGCGTAGAGTTTGAATTTTTTTATTTATAAAACTATAAATTCGAAATTCGTATATACAGGGTGTTTAACGAATAAACGGCATCCTTGCATGGGGTGATTGGAGAGATAAAAACAAGCAAAATACTAAATACTTAGTATTAAATGAAGTCAATTCAGAACGGTTTTCAAGATAAAGGGATTTCCCTAAAATTCTTTAATTCATTTTTTTATTTATAATTTAAGAAATAACTATAATAGCAACCCTGTAGCTAAGAAAATGTAAAAGTTATAAATAAATGAATTTAAATATAAGACTTTTTAGCACTGTGTTAGGCTGTAGCTTTGTAACGGAATAGACTAAACGTGTTTCATGAAATTAATTTATTACTTTTATTTATAACTTACAATTTTTTAAGGTACAGGGTTGCTTTTATACTTAAAATGTTCAGCAATAAACAGAGAACAATTTTTTGTCATAAAACCGTTAGGTTGGTGCCGTTATTTGTTTTAGAAAAAAATTTAAATGACATTTTTGGAATATGCAAATGCAAATGTATTTAAATTAAAAGCTGTATAACTTTTTATTTAAAAATCACCCTGTCTTTTTTCATGCTGCGTTAAATAGCTAATTTGGAAAGCTTCCGAAAATGGTATTAAGGTTGGTCTTATGTTTTTTATTTTTTAAATTATAAACAAAAAACTAAATTAAAGAATTTTATGGAAGAGAAAATTTATAAGTTCCTTTATCTCGAAAACCGTTAGTAATAGACCTCATTTAATACTAAGTTTTTTGCTTGTTTTTATCTTCCCTTTCAACCCTTACCAGAATGTCGTTTACTCGTGAAACACCTTGTATATATATTATATTGATCAAGAAACATTTGCATTTTGTTAATTTTTTACGTTGCTGCTAAAAAAAAAAAAACAAATTACATAATTATTATTAAAATACAAAAATTTAAAAAAAAAATACAAAAAAAATTTACTTTTTTTTCAATCAAAACTTTGTAATTTTTGCTACATGATGGAGAAGCAAAAAGATTTAAAATTAGCGCAGCATAAAAAAAAATAAACAAACAAACAAAAAATATTTTAACCAGCACTCCTAAATATAATTTATATATATATATATATATATACCTATATACAGTATATAATTTATATATATATATGAAATTATTGCAATGGATGCTTTATTCTGTTAATGCTGATGCTATAAAATTAAAAAAAAATCTAATATAGCTTCTGTTGTTGTTGTTGCTTTTGTTGTTGTCACTGTTACAACAGTCACTGTATTTAAAAAAAAATTAGCCACTCTTTAATAAACTTTTGAAATGATAAATTTTTTTTCTATTTTTTGAATTGATTTTTTATTTATTTTATTTTAACAGATTGCATTTTGTATGAATGTGTGTATGTATGTATGTACGTTTGTACATATATAAATAATTTAAATTATATTTGTTCATAATATATTTTATTACATGTTAATAGGTAGCAATTGACGATAATTAAATGTTGAGTGTAAACAATAGGACAGAATGAGGCACAAGTTTGATTGTAAATTTTATTTAATTATTTTATCATAAAGACAGAGACTTTCTGGAGTGGTGTTAGAGGGTGTCAGTACAAGTCGTATTACACATTATTCTATTGAAATTATCTAATATTATATGTGATGGACTTTGGGTAGGACTAATTACGTAGGGATTAAAGACGTAATACTTTAATTGGCAGATCATGATTCCGAAATTTAGTTATGTGATTTTGAATTACACATGAGTAAACAAATACATTATTACGTAATTATGAGGTTACCTTATTAAATTGTATATAATAGACCTTGGTAGGACTTATGAATTATTGATTAAGACGTAGTCCTTTGAATTGGCCGATCATGATTCCGAACACCAGCTATGTGATATTCAACTAAGAAAGAGTAAATAAACACATTATTATGTAATTATGAGGTTACGTTATAAAGTTATATGTAATAGACCTTTTTAGGACTAATGAATTAGTAAATAAGAGGTAGTGCTTTTAATTGGCAAATTATGATTCCGAACACCAGCTATGAGATATGTAATTACGGAAGAATAAATAAATTCATTATTACGTAATTATGAGGTTACCTTATGAAATTATATTTAATAGGACTTGGCAGGACTTATGAATTAGTGAATAAGAGGTAGTGCTTTTAATTGGCAGATTATGATTTCGAATACCAGTTATGCAATATTCAATTACGAAACAGTAAATAAATACATTATTATGTAATTATGGGGTTATATTATGAAATTATGTAATAGACCATGGTGAGACAAGTATGAAGTAGTTAAGAAGTAATGCTTTTAATTAGCATAACCTTGCAATCTAAACACTGTGGCAGTCCCGGGTTCGAATCCTGGTGGGAGATACCATATCCAGTAAATTTAATAATTATAATAAATTAATATATAATAAATTATAATATAATAATTCTATACCTAAAAATATAATAATAAATAATTAGTAACAAATAATATAAAAATATACCTATAATCGTGTTTCCAGCTATACTCTATAATCTAATAATTAATACTGAATAAACAATAACCTATATGTAATTGAACGACAATGTAATTGCAACTGTCATATGCAATTACAATGGCAGTACGCACCTAACAACATGACACGGTTTCTCTACTTGACCGATAGATGACACTAGGGAAGAAATTAAGAAGCGACATCTTGTAGATAGATTACAGTAGACCAATCATTTACTTAATTGAAAAAGGAAAAAACGATTCGAAACACAAGGCAGAGCCTCGATAAGAAAAAGCAGATGGAGATGCCTAGCAGATATCCTATGCTCCCAAGAGGAGTAATAAGGACAAAAAAAAAAAAAAAAAAAAAAAAAAAAAAAAAGTAGAAAAATAATATCCCGCAAGTGGTGACCATTTTCGGCTTCGCCAATTCGTGCTCTTTCCAATACATTTTCCATTTTTGCGCCACCCTGAATAACATGGTAGAAACGTCTTAGATTTTTTATATTTTTCATAACTTTTCGTAATTTTTTATCGCTGTTCTGTTGTGTACTGTTCCATTTCCAATTCCCCAAGTTTTCTTCACAAAATTCTGAAATAAAAATAAAAAATATAAATAAACTATATCGCGTTGCGCCACCCTGTATTATGACTTTGTTTCAAAAGTAGGCATTACTCTTACCATAGAAATAATAATTTTGTTCATAGGATTGCATCTGGATGCTATTTTCTATTTAAGTTTACATCGAATTGTCTTTATTTCAGTCTTCGCAAAATTATCATATTATTGATGTAAATTAAATATTTTTTTTTACATAATTATTTACTGAGCTAAAACAATTAAGAAACTGTTGAGTTTTTTAAAGCACACGTTTACATAATAAGTAATAAATTAAAAAAAATTATTTAATAAATTATTTTAATAATTTTCAAAACTACATTCTTAAACAATTCATACATCAATTCATGGTACATATTCAATTAAAGTATCACATATTAATATGCAATTCTTATCAAATAAATTTTTAACATCAGGTGTAATAATTTTTTTATTCGAATTTATTGTGAGTTACAATAAATTTTTAAAATTTTTCAGATTACTTATCACATTTTTTAGATTACTCTTTTCTGAATTTTGATTCTTATTGAATTAATTCTTAAGCAATTTTGAGTTGAACCATTATTATACCCGTATGACTGTAGGTCAAAGGGTATAATAAATTTGCCATTACGTTTGTGAGTTAGGATCTTGAAATTTTCGCAAATTCGTTTTTTTGCAATAGCCGTCATCGCTTTTTAAATCCAGGCATTTTGGTTCATGGGTTTGGATAGTTGTCATACAACTTATTTTTTAATATGAGCATTTCTCTGTACCTATTACAGCTGCGTGTCTGAAATTTGCAAAAAATAGTTTAGTGTAATGGCTAAAGTTACTGCAAAATTTGGTTGGTCTACTGCAAAGTGTTCGAGTAGCTGCCATACAACTCCTTCTTTTATATGAGCATTACTCTACATGATATAATTTTTATATAACGGACATACGGGTATCCCAGAGTTGGCACAGTCTACTCTACTACACCCTTCCTCGTTATTCATTAAATTGATTGTTATTATTATTAATGGTTATAAAAGCGGTGCGATGACTTTAAAAGTATTAAAAATAAAAAAGTATTCAATGTTTATTGTTAAAATTGTTTTTGCAAAATGCGTTGAAAACTGTTTTAATAAAATTGCGCAATTTTTTGATTTTATGTGTATATTGATGAAGGTTAAGTTAACGCATCAGTTATCAATGGACTCTAGGTCAGTAGTGCAACTTCACTTTACTTATATATAGGAAAATCTATATATCAATGTGTTTCTAAATTCAGTTTTGAAAAATTAGTGTATCACTATGAGAGAGATTGGAGTAATATGGAGTTTGGAGGAATATCTTTCTAAACTTCTGAACTTCCGAACTTTGGATTCACAAAAACTTTGAAACAAGGACGTTCCCAGATATTAACTACTTTTTCTTTGTTAAACTGGGTTAATTGCAAAAAAAGTACCCTACGTTTGCAAAGTCCATATCCACATTAATCTACGGTAGTTTTATATATAGTACATTCATTATTACTTAATAATAATAATATTAATACTTAAATTTATTTAAAAGCCTAATTTTAATATGGTTCTAAAAAACAATTTTTATATCTTAATTATGTACTAAAAAAAAATAAATTACATTCATTATCAATCAATTTGTAAGTAAAACAGTAATTAAGGAACATATAAAAGATACTATGACACCAGTATAAACAATATTTTAAATTTAATATTTATTTAGGATGTTAAAAATTATTACAGTTGTAACACAGTTTTTTTTAAACTGATATATAAAATCTGTTATTTTGAGACCACCTGTTTTAATAAAAAAAAAAAACAAAAAAATAAAAACAATTTTAATAATAGGCCTTTTAATGATGCAAGTGTTATATGAAAAACCTTCTCAATTTAATTTTATTTATAAATATATATGAATGAAGTGAAGGTCAAAATATCTTGTGAATATATTAATGTTGATTTTTTTTAATGATTACTTTACATTTTACGAATGATTATGTATTTTTTTCCTTATATATACCTTCATTTCTATAAGTTATAAGTGCATATAAAGTTTTTTATCAACTGCTTTTTTGGAAGCGTTTCTTAAACTTTTAGTTTCTTGATGGATTATATTTTTAATAAGTCGCAAATGCGGAGATTTATGACAAAATTGTATTCATTAGGATTCAAAATTATAATTTCTTAATTTTCGGCTTGATTTCATTTAAAAAAAAAAAAAAGGCAAAAATATTTTTTTAACACGAAATAAATCAAAATTAGAATTGCCGCTTTTTCCAGAAAATTTATACATATATATATGTGTGAAAATGCCAGATTCTGAATCAGGAGGGATTTGATAGTAAATAAATATTTTGGAAAAAGGGAAAACCCTGATTATGAATCCAATTGTAAAATCCATCCTAATTCAGAATCTCACGTAAACATATACATATGTAAATATTTAGGAAAAAGCGTACAACCCTACTTTTGAATATAACCAATAACAAATGTAATTTTCACAAAATTTCTGAAAAATAACAATTCCATTATTTGACAAATTGAAATAAAATTAAATTGGCTTAATTTAAAATTTTTAATATTAAATAAGACCAAAATTTCAAAATTCGTGTTTTGGCGCTATTTCAAATATGGTAATGAAATAAAATCAATTGGCTTTATTTCATTTGGCCTTATTGCATGTACCCAAAAAAAAATATAAACTGGAGGATTTATCTCAAGGAAATTATCTCGAAGAAATTTTGTTGAAGTTGATTAAATATATAGATTTTATTATTCATTTTTTACTTTTAAATTTATAAATTGCATTGTCGTGGTCGTTTACGTAAGGTCTTTTTCAAAAAATTCAATTGGTGTAAAGCTGTGCTTAGCTCCCATAGGTGTAGTGTGCAACTTTAACACACCAAACCCCCAACCCTTTTTAACCAAACTTTAGACATGTACATCCAAATGTACTTCTTGGTTTTGAGTATAGAGATGTGATAGGATGATTGAAAATTGAGTTTGGGTATATAGCATTATGGGATGATAGGCAAATTGGAGTGCATATTTAGAAGAAATATATTAATATTCTTCTTAAATTTTTCTAAATTGTACACATATGTATTATCAACTTTGGGAAACACATTTTACTGGACATGATTCTATATCCGCGATGATCGTGCATTTCAATTTCCTTTGATGAAATTTTACGTAAAGACTCACTATTATATGAAACTCTGAAAGAATGAAAGTTTTTGGTTACTTATCTAATGCAATTTATAAATGTTGAATTATTCATTTTTTCCTTCTTCTACTAACTTTTACTGACTTAGGGGGAAATATTAACAAATCGTTTTTATCCTTCACGATCAATGACCAAACGTTATTCATGTAGTCTTACCCAATCCTTTGCAGTCAATTATCTCAGTTAAAACTTTTGTTCTTATTCTCTAGATTCTCTTCAATATGGCTATCAGACCTACGGTCGCAAGAATTGAATTTAAAAATTTTTTTTTATTTCTGTTTGGTTTTCACAACGTGTGATTGGATGGGTCTCAAGTGCTTTACGACTTCTATATTCAAGATTCTATATTTCTACATTCTTTGAACCTATTTATGCCTTATTTTCCTTATTTTAAATCATATCATATAACGAATAAATGTACAATAACGAATCGACTATCAAATAAAATTTATATAGATTATAAAAACTGTGAAAATGTTACTTAATATATCAATAATCCAACATTCTATATAGAACAAATGAAATTCGATTTGTATATTTAGTAGAACCAATTAATTTCCAACATATCTTAAATGTTTTGATGTAAAACATGATATTAAATATAAACTTTAAATTCAACTACAATTATATACTAAACCATAGACTTAATTCATAATTAATTTATATAGTTATACAAACATACAAATTGTATATAAGTAGACATATAAAAAAATATGAACCTATGTTTATAGTTGTATACCTAGTTATAAACTCAAAACAGAGTACATATACACGCTATTTTTGCCTTAATTTGTGTCTTACCTCGCAGTTACATTTGACAATTATTTATGAGTATTATGTGTGTATACGAGTGTATGTATTGACATAAAATAAATTTGTAAAAATTTTTCATTTGCTTTTTTTAGCGAATTTTATTTTTAGATGCATAGAGACGTAACGATTGTATGAATTTTTAATTATAAATACAAACAAGTAATGAAAAGAACCAAGGATTTTAAAAAAAGGACACTTTAAAATCTAAATAAATGGTTATAATAATTTTTTAGAACTTGTAAGAGAATTGATATATAAGAATAATTATAATAATAAAAATAAGAGAACCGTTTTATTTGCATTCCTTTAAGAAGTATAGGGCATTACTCGGCTGTATAGCTATTGTATAAGATTATGAATGCATAAATGTTCATTTTGTGCGCCATCTATTATCTTAAACAAGAGTTACTAATATATTTATATTAACTATTATTCTATATTACGATAGAAATAGTTTATATTACGATATAATTATACAATTTTACGATATTTTTTTATTAGATATTATCTAAGCGGTGTTTCAACCCGAGACCTTGCTCATTCGTCAGATTACGCCACGAAAAACAGTTAGCACAAGGTAAAATATAACGTTGGAGCTTCGATTTTTGTATATTACTTCATATTACTCCAAAAATTATTTGTAAAGCTATTCAAGTTCAGCAGGTGTTTAAAAATAGCAAATTTTCAGTTTTTTACTCCTTACAGCTCCGGAAACGAGAGCTTTATATTAAAAGCTTTTGTTAAAAGACTCATACTTATTTTCTGAGATCTAACTGCACTTAAGTTCAAGTTCCTAACTCAAACCGATGAGCGATTAAGAGTTTTTGCAATAATTGATTTCCTTTGAATTATCGTATGGCAACCCTATACATTTGTATTACATATACATACATCGTTTAAAGTTTTCAGATTTTAGAAAATATTTTTTATAAAATTTTTGTTATTGTAACAATTTAAATACAGAGTTTTTTCGCACTTTAGAGAGCTTTAACTCCGTTAAGGGTTGGGCGACAAAAAAAAGTTCTATACCGCTCTTTAACCGTATGTTAAAGTTTTGTAATGGATGGACGAACGAACAGAGTGAAACTATATGTATAACCTGCTAATAAGTAACGAAAAATAAATATATAAAAGTACTACCATAAATTCTTTAAAATTTTAAGAACAAATACAAATTGTTAATTATTATCTCAAAACTCAAAAAAAAAAAACAATATGGATAACGATCGTTTAAAACAAAAATTTAATTACCAGTTTTAAACTGCTTTTATTTTGTTGATTTTTTTTATTATTTTTATTAAAAAAAATTACATTTTTGTGAATTTCTTGTAAAAATTCGCAAATACCTTTTTTTTTTTTTAAAAATAATAAGTATGTATAAAAATACTAGCAGTTTTTTCATTTCTTACTTACTAGTATTTTCTGAGTACTGGATGTTTTTTTTGCAAAAATAAAAACAAGTTATCATTAACATTAACTTTGTATAAGGCAAAAGTTAATGATACCGCACACAGTTTTTTTAAAAAAAAAAAAAAAAACTGGCCTAAAATTGCAAAAAAAAATTGCAAATTTTATGGCATGCTAGAGATTTTGATATAATTCTGATATAGATTTGTAAGTGCAATGTTTTGTAAAATATTTTTAATTCAAAGAAACATAAAAATAAAATAATTCAAAAAATGCTGTATTTTCTTTTTTAATTATTTTAAATTTATATTCTATGAAATGTTTAAGAACATTTTTTTAATAAACATTAAAATTAAATTTTTTGAAGATAACCATTTTACTTAATTATACTAGAAGATTTGTAATATAATATGTATAGAAGGTTCAGAGATATAGGAGTATCCACAATTAATTAAATAAAGGGTATTCACATTTTTCCAATTTAAAATTTATGATATTATGATTGAGAATTTCAAAATCCTTACTAAAATCATCACATCCGTTTAAAAGACATATAAATTTATTCTGAACATATTCATATATACAATTATCTCCAATTTACAATAAAACTTCATTTTACATCAAGTATTTAAGATGTGTCTAGCAGCATTAATGTAATGTAACGGTAAAAATATAATAGGGCTGCTAATAGATCCTATCTTCAGTACGCTTGTAGTATTACATTGCCTTAACAAACTTGTAATTAAACTTTGATTGATTCTAATAAGTTATATAGGAAATTTTACGAAAATCTTCTGTCAGTTATAAGAATTAAATAGAAATTTTCATCCGTAAGGACACATTTAGTTTTTTTTAATTATTTTAAATATTAGGCTTTCTTTTAAGTTTAACATCATTTGCAATAAATATTTTATAAAATTTATTTCTAAAAGGCGTTAAAAAATTTCAAATTGCAAATGTCATTACTGTCAAACTCAATGTCAAGAACAATACATAACAGAACTTTAAAGCCGTTTTTAATTAAGTGTGGAAAACAACGAAAAGCCAAAAACATCTTTTGTGCCATCTAGTTGTATTAAAAAACAATAATTATACAACATTTTATTAAAAACTATAAATTAATTAAAAACTTTAAGTTTTCGCCATTTTAAACATAACATCTGGGAAATAATTTTTTTAATTTCTTGATAAAGGAGCGCCAGGTGTAATATTTCTTTAGTTTGTCCAGGATCAAAATTAATTATTATATTCATTTTAATTAATGATGTCAATGGCACTTATAAATTTATAAAATTAAAATAAATTATTAAGAAGTATTTTTTTTATAAATATAATTTTATGTGTTCTTAAAATATTTATGTCCATTAAAAAGTCACTGGAAGATAAGGGTTAATTAAAATATAAAAACAATTAAAGTTTAATGTCAGTCGTTTTATGGTAATGTCCAATTAAAAAACGATTCTGAAATTGATTTTATTAATAATCTTTTAAAATTTTCCCCTATTTAGAGGGGAGGTCATAATTTTAATATCTGTACTATCCACACAGTTACAAATTGCTGGAATTCTTTTCTTATTAAAAAAGTTATCTTTTGATATGCATATTTTTCATTTTATGCCATTTATATTTTGCTTCATTCATTACGTAATTAAGATTGTAATATACATAAGGATAGGCATATACAAGCTGTCAATGTTTGATACTGTGGGACGGGCCAGTAATTTGTAGTAATCATTTTCAACCTCAACTTGTTGATTTGTAAAAATTTTGAACAAAGAGTTAACTTTAATATAGTTGGAATTGCTATTGAACGATATGTTTGTTCCATGCTGTCCTCTATTTTATTTAACACGTATTTAAAACCTTCTTTATTGAGGCGGAAAATGTGTGTTAATTTAAATAATTTCTTTTAAATCCTGTTTATAAACAATACGTATAAGAATCAGGAATTTTAAAGATATTTGAATTGTTGTACGATGAATTGATTCCTGCAATGCAACAAATCATGGATTGAGGTAATTTTTCCATTCTATTAATTCATATCCAGTTATTTCTTTTCCTGAGATTTTTTGCCTTTCCGCTCCTTTAGTTATGAAGATTTAGTTTCTTATTAAGTAGTATAGAGCATTCATCAAGTTTCTATTTAGACTAGGCTTCAGTTTTTTTAATTGTTATATTCACTTAGGTGTTGATTACTCGGCTTCCTATTTAGTTGACTGAATGCTCTTTTGTTAGAGTTATATAATTAAAAAAACAAATTTTTTTTCGGCTTCAAATACTCTTTGCATTCGAATTCGCCATTTTGTTTTTATTAAGTTTTAATGTGAAAAAATTTGCTCTATACGCAAGCTGAAGAATGTAAAAATATTTAAGATCATTTACCGCTATACACATTTGCTTAACCACTATGTGGCCGAATCTATTTCCAACTGAATCAACTTTTTCCCAAAAAGCGGAAATAGATAAAATCACTAAAAGTATCGATTTGTATCGAAGTATCGATCAAATTAATGCAAACTGTGTATCAAGATATTTTTGCTTGTAAGATTGTATCAAAAAAAGTACAATTGTATCGAATTTTCTATCCCCGTTACTCACTTATTATTTATATTAATGTTAGGAAGTTTATAGATCATACCCGAAGCTCAAAGTCCTTAAAAAAATTTCCATTATAATATTTTAAAAAATTTAATTGTATATTTGAAAGTTAATCGATTTTTAATCGTTTTAATTTATTTTTGGTTCAACTTTAGACCAGACCCCATTTTGTTAGAACTTAGAGCTTTTAAGCGAAATTAATTATAAATACAAATAGCGGTAAATGTATATATATACTTTTTACATAATTTGCATAAATATTAAGTAATTAATGTACATAAATTAAATGAATGTCTAAAGTTTATCTTGTACTTCATGTGATGTTTCAAATTTGAAGATTACATTTCTAATCTAAATTGAGATCAAAGTACATTTCATTTGATCTTTAGGCTCATTTTTGATCTAAACTCTACTTTTACATCCGCTTTCTGGATGTTTCTAAATATTTAAATTCAAGAAAATGAAATATTATTTAATTAAATGGAAAAAAACCATTTTACCTCCATTTTAAATAAAGTGGAAAGAATATATTACTATTACTATATACTATTAAACTAATTAACATAAATTTTGAAAAATAAAAATTCAAATTCTTTCTTAAAGTTTATTTTTATGATTCTGGCACGTTTTAAAAGGAAGAAATACTTAGAAAAATTATTAAACCTGTACTTTATACACTAACAGAATATAACTTCAATGAAAACATTTCTATTACCGAAGATTATTAAAAGTAGAGGTGTAATTAAAAATACTACTATTGACGTCAGCAAAATTTCTTGTACCAAAAGAATTCATTTTTAACTGGTTGCGCATTGTACAAAGTGAGTTTATTTTTTACATATTCTTTAGATTTAATTGCGATAAATAAGAATCAAACACAAAATAAGCGGGAAATACCAATATTTACTTTAACACCAAACTTTCTTCTATTTAAAAATTAAATAGTGCTATTTAAACATTTCTAGGGTGTGCCATAAGTCTAAATTTAATTTGCCTGTAATGTCATTTTGTTACATTTTATACAAATTTTCGTATTATCATTTGATTGTATTTCATTTGACTATAATTCATTTCACCAGAATAATTTTGTAATGTAATTGAGATGTAAATGTTATTCTGGATTTTAAGGATTTTTAAAGTTGGTTTCAAAATCTAAATATTTGCGTTTAGTAAAATATTTATTTATTTATAGGTATCACATATGTCAAATGAAATACAGTCAAATGAGAAACTGTCAAATGAAAAGCTGTCAAATGATAACACCTCTGATAGCCTGAGTTCTACAGTTACAACCACAAACAAATGAATTTTTACACTTTTATAGAACAAAAAAATTATCTTTGTATAACTAATTTTAAACGTTGATTATTCAGTACTGAAAGAGTACTTAACCGTTTCTGAAGTTCCGTAATACTTTATCTTTTTATACCTAATAGAGCGTTACTTTAATCCAACAATCACCAACAATATTAGTCGCCAGATACAATTTGAGGAATTATATGAAAGCGGACATTTTTTTATTCATTTATGTAGATACTTTTTTTTTATTCCTTTTCCACTCTCCTTTTAAGGAGTGCAGGGCATTCACAAAGTCTATTTAGAAAAAACTAAGCTTCCGTTTCTTTAATCGTTATATTCATTAAGCCGTTGATTAGTCGGCTGTAGCATTTGGATAAGATTTTGAATACACAAATGCTAATTTTGTGCGTCATTTATTATCGTAAACAAAAGTTATTTTTTAGGATAATAGATGGCGCACAATATTTTTATACCCGTATGACTTTAGGTCAAAGGGTATAATAAATTTGCCAATAGGTTTGTGACGCAGAGAAGGAGAGGGTGGATAAAGACTCAAGTGTAAGGATCGGATCAGAATCGAAAAATAAATCGATTTAGATATGTATGTCCGTCCGTCCGTTACCACGATAACTCAAAAAATAAATGAGCTAGGATTTTAAAATTTTCATAAATTCGTTTTTATGCAATAGCCGCCATCGCTATTAAAATCCAGCCATTTGGTCCACGGGTTCGAGTACCTGCCATACAATTTCTTATTTTATATGAGCATAGCTTTATACCTATTTAACCTGCGTGTCTGAAATGCCAAAAATAGTTTAGAGTAGCTGCCTGTACAAGGTTCGAGTAGCTGCCATACAACTCTTTCTTTTATAGGAGCATTACACTACACCTCTACACCTAATAAAGATGTAATTTTGCCAAAAGTAATTAACCGGATGATATAATGTTTATATTACGGTCATCACACGCGGGTATCCCAGAGTTGGCACAGTCTACTCTACTACACTTTTCCTCGTTTTTTATTAGTTATGATCTGACCGGGGTTTGAATCAAAAACTTTCTATATGAAAGGCGGTGTCTTAGGTAGATATGTATATATCATAATGTTATATATTGAAATTTTAAATAAATTTATTTTAAACATGTAAAGACTGAAACTCTGTGATTATATTCATTATAATATAAATATAAATTTAATAATTTATTTAATGTGTCATTTATTTGAATAACTAACACTGAATAACTCATTCCCTTCCCGAATGAAAAGTACTGAAAAACTACTTCCATTCACCACTGAAATTGTACTGAAAACTTATTCGATTTATTCCTGAAAAAAGTACTGAAAAACTACTTCCATCCACCACTGAAAATGTACTGAAAAACTACTTTCATTGACCACTAAAAAAGCACCGAAAAACTATTTTCATATACCGCTGAAATAGTATTAAGAAACTACTGCTATTCACCATTGAAAGAGTACTGAAAAACTTCTTCAAGTCACTACTGAAAAACTACACAACAAGTGCTGAGAGTAGAAGGACTTTTAATGGTTTAGTGCAAAAGTGATAAAAGAAGGACCTGCTTCCAATCAAAAGTGAAGAAGTACTTTAAAAGCATTTCTATCAGTTATCAGGGTCAGGCACATGAAATGGAATTACAGTCTGAAATAAAATACAATCAAATGATGATAGGAACTTGTGATTGTAAAATTTCTGACCATTGCAACTGTTTCTTTGTTTAATCCAATGAAGGACTATTGTTATATTTGAAATAATTAACTGTAGGTCGATTTTTAATTAACAAAGGTCAATTTCTCTACCCATTTTGTTAATTAATTTTAAAGTTTTAAGAATTGTTTCAAAATTGTTCAAATCAACTTTTAATATTTAAATTTTTTTTAACAATCTCTTTTTTTTTTTTTTTAATTTAATTTTTATTATATTTTATTAGGTATTAAAAATATACTTGTATAAATATTATATCAAATTCAATTCTTCCTCATGGTAATTTAATTTAATTTAAAATAATATTAGAATTAATATAATTAAATAATTTAATTTTCTGTTTAAAAATAAAAAAAAAAACTGAACCCATTAAATATAGGTTTTTATATCCAAACATTTTTTGATTTCAGAATCAACTCATTTTCTGACTAAATATATAAATTTATTAATAATAAATTTTATATAGTATTAGTTTGAAAAAACTAGAAAAAAACAAAACCATTTTAAACATTAATTACCATAAAAATATGTATTACTTAATTTTAATTGAAATATAAGAGAGCTATAACATAACATTAATTAATTATATAATTTAAAAAAAAAAAAAAAAAAATGTAAAATACAAAAAAAAAAAACCAAAAACCAAATAAAATTATGACTTGAAATAAAACAAGTATTAAAAAAATAAAATTAAATGTTTTAAAAATTTACAAACATTAATTGGACTTTATGGTAAAATCAACGAATATTAACAACAGGTTTTTAGAAATAATTTAATGTCATTTTTGTTTTTAGTATTCCCATATGCAAGGTAATAACAATTAATGTACTTTAAAATTCTTTTATATTCGGAAGACATTGATTAAAAAATAGTCTTTAATGTTATCTTTTTAAAGTGTTTTATACTTGTATATATATATTTATACTTTATTTATATTTATACTTTAACATATGAATAGATTAACACATTACCTACATGTATAATACCATTAGATTAAACCTATATAAAATGGCCTAAAACAGTATTGAATAATAAATCAAATGTGAAACAAAATTTGGATTCCTTTTAATGCCATACAAACGTCCTTTAAAGCAAATCTAATAAAAGTGATTTGATTTTTGCAATTATTACAATTTTTACATTTACATGTTTTTGCGTCTAGTTTAAAGTTTAATAATTTTTACTTAAAAATTCTACATAATGAACTTCTTTGCTTCTTTTGTAATAGAAATTATAAAATTTATTTGAACTTATTATAAACCCTGTACTATAGAACCTATGGGATAGTCGAATTGTCTCAGATTTAAACCCAGGTCAAATAATATCTAATAAAAAATATAATTTACAATTTATATCATAATAGTTTAGAAAATCATTATATAAATTAAATGGCAGGTATACGTCTGAAAAAGAAAGTCTGATCCACTCGCTTATCACATTGAATTGTATGTGGGTAGGGGATTCTATTAAAGAATCCTATTAAAGAACTTGTAAAATAATATGAAAAACTTGTTAAAAAGTTTTTAAAAGTTAAAAGAAACTTCTATTAACATGAAGGTAGCGTTACCATATACTCGTACTTCTAAATATATATTAATTTCAATATTGATTAAATTGTCATGTTGGTTCAACTTTGATATATGGGTAGTCTTACCATACTCTTAAATTTATATTAATTCAAATATTAATTAAATTGACATGTTGTTTCGAACTTTGATATATCGGTAGTCTTACCATACCCTTAAAAATATATTAATTCCAAATTAATTAAATTGTCATATTCCTTCGAACTTTGTTATATCACTAGCCTTACCATACTCTTAAAAATATATTAATTCCAATATTGATTAAATTGTCATGTTTGGTTCGAACTTTGATATATCGATAGCCCTACCATACTCTTAAAAATATATTAATTCCAAAAATAATTAAATTGACATGTTTAGTTCTTAATTTACCATTTTAGACTAAGCACATTATATAGGCTTATAAAAATTATATTAATACTAATTAAAAAACAAAAACTATTATAAAATTGTATTAATATTAATTAAAAATTAAAAAACAATTCAAATACAATTTTTATAACTCACAGATTGAATTATAAAAAAAGGAAAATTATAATTTGAAAAATCATTACATAGTCGTACGCATTTAGCTATCATTTAACTATCTTAATATGTAATTTGAGATATAATTACCTACTTTTTTATAACTGTCAAAAAAAAAATTCTTTTCCAATCAATTCTATAAATTAATCTGTGTTGCCATGGTAATTATTTAAACATATTAGTACAGACAGACACTTATTAAATTTATACTGTGAAATAATTATAGAAAAAAAAAAAAAAAAAAAATGACGAACAGATTAGAAAACATAAAATAGTTATTTAAAAAAAAAAATAAACAAAATAATTAATTAATATTACATACAATAAAAATGTTGAATTAAAATTATATTAAAACAAAAATATTATGAAATGACCTTGAAAATTAAAAAAAAAAAAGTTTTAGGTCTTTTTTTTCACTTCTTCATGTGCAAGCAATAAATAGAGCATTTAATGTATTTCACTTTAACTCTGTGTTTTTTTTTTATTCAATTACTCTGATTTTTCTTTAAGTTTTTGTTTATTTTTTTTTTTTTTACTTTTTATTTTGATAAATTCCATAAACCTTCAAAATATTTACTAACGCTATTACAATAATTTTTTGTATATATTTTTTTTTTTTCAATATTATTTTTTTAATTTTAATTTTTTTATAAAGTGTCATTGCTTAAATCATGGTAATAATTAAAAACGTAAAACATCACAATTAAAACGTATTTTACTAAAAACGAAAAAAGATTATCCATACGTGGTGTTGCATATGTAGGACTTTAAACTAAGTGTGTTGAAGTTTCTCAAATATATTTTAAAAAAAATATTGAAGGCTAAAAATTACAAAAAAAATTTTCTTTAATATGTTAATTCATTTGCATTCCTAAGATTCCCCTTGAAAAAATTTTATGAAACCCGGTAATAGGACGAGCTGTTAAGGAATTTACATAGGCCTTTTTCTAAAATGACAACAATTTGACAATCATCTGTTGATGACTTTTACATTTAATTTAAAAAAAAATAATTTCTGATGAATTCTGCAGTAACAGTAAAATATATGAGGAATTACGATATCTGCTGGCCCACATGCATAAAATGCAACCGGCCCTATAATAAAGATGTACTTAAATTTATATAAAACATTAAAGAAATAATAATAATAATAATGCGATGATCTTCATAATATTTTGACAATTAAATGTTTTCCAAAATTCTTATTTTTGTTTTTCTAACAGTTCAACTATTAGGCTAATAAGCATGTCTATACCATAGATACATGTTTGCAAGGGTGTCATATTATATTCGTGTTATTAAAATTTATCTTAATGAATTCCATATGCAATTTAAACATGAGATAGTACTAGGGTTTACAACATGTAGACGCGTCTTAGATTTTCAATAGATACAATTTTGTTTTGTTTAATAATAATTTTGTATTAGAGTTATATGGTATTCTATATCTGTGAGTTATATTATTCAATCAAATTATTTGTTCGTATATTCGTATATTATTTGTATATTTTGTATTTATTTATATTGTTATATTCATGTTATATTTTCTTTCATTAAAAATACATAATTATTAATTATTGATTAAGCCATTAAGCGTTGGGTTAAACGGCGAATGGTAACTGAGTCGATTAAACAAAACAAGATAAAAATTTTTTCATTTTCACTAGGATTGGAATAACAACCACTTTCGTTTTCACTGTGCAACTCAGCCGATTGGCGCGTCAAAAAAGTTTTTGAATTTGTGACTTTGACCAATGCGTGATTTTGACGTTTATGAAAAGTACCATATTATTATTAAAAAAATATTTGACGAATCAAAGTCGAAAAAGTCGAAACTATAGTTTGTTTAATGTAATATGTTTCTAAAAGTAGAAAAATCAAATAATATATTAAGATTTCGAGTATATTTTGACAATAATTTTAAATCATGTAAAATTGGACCCAGGATAACTATAGCATATCATTTGACAAAACGATTTGATACATAGATAGATCATAGACTTCAAACTTAATATTTTTAAATAATTAACTGTTTTAAAAAAAAACTGTTATCTAGTTTCACTGTTAAAATTTCTAAAATTCTGAAACTATTCTAGATTCGGAAACGCTTATTTTTTCAAAGCTTATTTTAAAACAAACGCATAAGCGAAGAAAAACAATTGAATTTATTATTTTGCTAATTAAAACAACTTAGATATTTGTATTTTGAAAAACATAATTTAAAGTTTATTTATATTTTTAAAAATGTTTTTAAAATAATTTTTAATTACAAATATTAAAAAATTTGTTATTCACCGTGATAATGACTTGTCTTTATGACTTTTATATATTTACGTGGTACATTTATATCTTAAATCTAGAAGAAATACAAAGGGGTGAACACTTTGGGTTTTCTTATACAAATAATTGTAATAATTTTAATGGTTATCTTAGAATTTATTTACAAAACAAAAATATAAGTGAATATCTATAGAAGATCTGATAAACAATATACTAAATATAGGTTTTACTTAATTCGAAAATAAAATATTGCTTTATCATGGAAAGTTTAACTATTTTTAACTTAGTTTTTAAGCCTATTAATATAAAAAAAAATTGTTATTAAAAAAAATGAGAAAAAATAGGCAAGAAACAATAAGTCATGCATGCAAAAATATTGTTTATCTTAATTTATTTCCATTAAAAATTTTTCATTTTCAAAACGTAATTATGAATTAATTATCTATTATTATATTTAAATTGAAAACTAATGAAATATCAATTTTATCTATCTGGTTGTTTAGAATAACAGAATATATTAAGTGGGAAAGGTAACCCTTTTTAGTCCGGATTAAAAGCTGTAAATTTTTCTTCAGTTTTTAACTACGGATTTTATTTATAAAAACATTCAATTTCCAAGGTAGTTTTAAAAAACCCGACTTATATCAGTTTTCCTTCTCAGCACCCTTTACAGGTCATCTCAAAATTTTAAGTTTCCGACTAATACCCTATGGCAACCCACTATTTGTGAAGGAGGAGGGGGAGACTCAAAAGTATGAATCGAATCGAATCCATTCGTCCGTCCCCACGATAACTCAAAAATAAAGGAGCTAGGATTTTGAAAATTTCGCAAATACGTTTTTATTCAGTAGCCGTCATCGCTATTGAAATCCAGCAATTTTGGTCAACGGGTTTGAGTACCTGCCATACAACTTCATATTTCACATGAACATTACTTTATTATACATAATAAAGCTGAATGTTTAAAATTTTCCCAAAAGTGATTAACCAGATGATATAATGTTTATATTACGATCATACGGGTATCCCAGAGTTGACATAGTCTACTCTACTACACTCTTCCTCATTTTACATAAGATTAGATTGAAAATATTTCTTACAAAACTAATGTTATAACAATTAAAATATGGGGCTTTTTTTCAAATTTTGGAGGTCTGAAGACAGTAAATGTCGGGCTGTGGTTGAAATTCCGTTCTTATATTTCACATAACGTAGAAGTTTGGTAAATACTATACGCACAATCAGTGTTGAATAGTCTTATAATGTGATCTCGAATAGTCTTATAATGTGACCTATATGTGAATGATGTGAAAATAAATTTCATCTCATGTAGTTTGATATTAAAATTTAATTTTAAACATATTTGAAGTTCAAACATTTTATTCAAACAGCTTTAAAAAAATTTTGAATAGCTTGTGAATATTTAGAAATTCAATTTCATTTCCTTCTTAAATCGATCTTGAATTGATCTTTATTATAATGTAAAGCTATTAAATATTTAACTTCCGTTTTCAGTACAATACAATATGCTCTCTAATATTTTTCCATAAATCTAAAATACAATTTTCAAAAGAATTTTGACCTATAAGTGTACAAATACACTAGAAATAGTATTTTACAAGTGTACACATTGTTTTACACCTAATTGTGAAATCCCTTTATGGGTTTTTTTTTTTGCATTCCCAGAAAATCCTCTCTGGTCAACAACTTGTATTGCTCCTTGTTTGTTTTTTGTGGTTTAAATTACATATAAATAATGTAAATCAATTATTTACATTTGTTTCAAAATCAGTTTTTTTTTAAATATTATGATTTGTTAACACAAAACTTCAAAAATAAACTTTTGAGTGATGATTATTTTCCAAGAAAATTCAATAATAGTAAAGAATGACATAGTAAACTGGGGGGAAACAACTTTTAATTTAAACATGTATGAAAAGCGTGTAAATATGCACATTATTTACACTTTATCTTACTCATTTTAGCACATTTTCAAAAATTTAAAAAAAACTGTTTACATAGTTAGATTCTGTCTAAAAAAAAAAAATACAAATATTAAAGTTCAATTATTATATTTTTAACATGTGTTAGGGTGCAATAATGTTTTAGCTTCGATAAGTGATAAGAGCGTCGATAAGAGCAAAGCGTAGAAAACTATATACATGATTTAAATAGACGTGTTTTTATTGAAACGATGTTCTTATCACTTATCGCAGTTCCAACATAAACGCACCCTTAAAAATTGTTCATATTATTAAAGGACTTCCTATATAATAAAATTCTAAAAAATAAGATCCAAATTTTAGTGGAAGTCACAATTTCGTTATTGAATGAATTAGATGTGTTCATAGTCAGTAAAAGTTTTGCTCAAAAACTTTTCGGAATCTCCCTCATTCAAGGACTATTAGAACTTAAAAATTAAAAGTTTTTTATTTTTGAAAACCAGTAAAGTCTATTTTTCAAAATTAGTCACCTGTCTATATATTTCCAAAGTTTAATTTTAATATTGCAGCCTTTACATTATTTTTCGAAGTCCAAAGGGTATACTAAATTTGCCATTAATTTGTGACGCAGAGAAGGAGTGGGAGGAGATATAGACTTAAGGGTATGGATTGGATCAGAATCGAAAAATAAATCAATTTAACTATGTATGTCCGTCCGTCTACACGTTAACTCAAAAATTAAACGAATTAAGATTTTGATATTTTCAAGAATACGATTTTGTGCAATAGCCGTCTTCGCTATTAAAATCCAGCCATTTTTGTCCACGGGTTCGAGTACCTGCCATATAACTTCTTTTTTTATATGAGCATACTCTATAGTCTATACCTATTGAAGCTGAGTGTCTGAAATTTTGCGAAACATAGTTTAGTGTAATGGCCAAAGTTTTTGCAAAATTTGGTTGGTCTACTGCAGTAGGTTTGAGCAGCTGCCATACAACTTCTTCTTTTATTTGAGTATTACACTACACCTAATAAAGCTGTATGTTTGAAATTTTGCCAAAAGTAATTAATCGGATGATATAATGTTCATTCCAATGTTGACACAGTCTACTCTACTACACTCTTCCTCGTTATATATATTATATATATATATTTTTACCCAAAAATTCAGTATTAAACATTGTGAAGTTTTGGAAATGTGCTTTTTTACAAAACCTATGGTTTTTTCATTACCTGTCAAATACTATAGATGCATATATAACAAATACACCTGTAAACACATACTCGTATACATATAATTATTTAACAAAAATTTACTTTTCAATCATTTGATATTATTTGAAGAAATTCTTACCTAATTAATTTAATATACTTTCAATTTTAGATGAAATAAAAAAACTTTAGAAAATTAATTTTACTTAGTAATAAACAAGTAATAAACAATTTTTTTTAAAAATTAGAATAGCGTGGAATACCAAACAAATATTAATATTTTTTTTTCTGTAGTATTTCTTTAAAGAAAATAAACAGACTGTGACTGAAGGAAGGTTACTTTTAATATGAAATATCTTTTTAAAAAAAAAAAAATTAAATTTTTTCGTAATAGAAAAACAATTTTTTTTTCCAAAGAGTCAGAATAATGAAAATAATTATAGACATACGTATGTTTGTATCAATGTGTACTATTTTTTATTTAATTTTTGTGGGTAGTTTTTTTATTTTGTATATATATATATATATTATAAATATTTATAATTTAAAGGTGCAACATATAAATTTATAAGAATTATATATGTAATTTAAATTTTAAACTGATTTCTAAATTAATTATTATTTAAATTAATAAAATTAATAATATTAAATTATAAAATATTTTTATTATTTAATTTATAATTTATGTTACTATAATTATTTATACATGGTGTAGGATCATAGTTTTAATTACATATATAGTATAGAATAATATATTAAATTAAATTAATACATGTATTAAGAAATTTTAGTATATGATTAGTATATATAATTAATATTAAATTTTAACTTTGGAATAGAATGTGTAAAACTGGATACGTTGAAATCAAATGTCATTATTTCAAACAAATCATATACATATGCATGAACTCGTAGTTTTTATTTGAAAAAGTGAGATTAATTAACATTAAAAGACAGTTGAAGCTCATATTTATTCGATAGAATGATCATAATAATTTAGAAACAACAGTAAGTCGATATAATCAGCTTATTAATACCCTATATCTGAAAAATTCAAATTAAATTGAAAACATATAAAAACGAGGAAGAGTGTAGTAGAGTAGACTGTGTCAACTCTGGGATACCCGTATGACCGTTATATAAACATTATATCATTATTATTACAAACATTAATTACTTTTGGCAAAATTTCAAACATACCAGCTTTATTAGGTGAAATATAATGCTCATATAAAAGAAGGAGTTGTATGGCAGCTACTCGAACCCTTTGAAGTAGACCAACCAAATTTTGCAGTAACTTTGGCCATTAAACTAAACTATTTTTGGCAAAATTTCAGACACGTAGCTGTAATAGGTACAGAGAAATACTCATATAAAAAAAGAAGTTGTATGGCAGCCACCCGAACCCATGGACCAAAATGGCAGGATTTAAATAGCGATGACGGCTATTGCAAAAAAACGAATTTGCGAAAATTTCAAGATCCTAGCTCCTTTAGTTTTTGAGTTATCGTGCGGACGGACGGACGGACGGACATACATAGCTAAATTGATTTTTTTTTCGATTCTGATCCGACCCATACACTTGAGTCTATATCTACCCCCCCCCTCCTTCTCTGCGTCACAAACGTAATGGCAAATTTATTATACCCTTTGACTATATAGTCACACGGGTATAAAAAGTAATTTAATTCAATAAAATATTAAATTTTAACTTCATATCATCAATCATCAGAGCTTGTGCTTTTCAAGTACCTGTCAAGTACCAGTACCGCGATACTGAAAAAAGTACTAAATAAAATTAAAATTAAACGAGGAAGAGTGTAGTAGAGTAGACTGTGTCAACTCTGGGATACCCGTATGACCGTACCATATACATTATATCATCCGGTTAATTACTTTTGGCAAAATTTCAAACATTCACCTTTATTAGGTGTAGAGTAATGCTCATATAAAAGAAAGAGTTGTATGGCAGCTACTCGAACCCTCTGCAGTAGACCAACCAAATTTTGCAGTAACTTTGGCCATTACACTAAACTATTTTTGGCAAAATTTCAGACACCCAACTTCAATAAGTATAGAGTAATGCACATATAAAATAAGAAGTTGTATGGCAGCTACTCGAACCCACTGCAGTAGACCAACCAAATTTTGCAGAAACTTTGGCCATAAAACTAAACTACTTTTGCCAAAATTTCAGACACGTAGCTGTAATAGGTACAGAGAAATACTCATATAAAAAAAGAAGTTGTATGGCAGCCACCCGAACCCATGGACCAAAATGGCTGGATTTAAATAGCGATGACGGCTATTGCAAAAAAACGAATTTGCGAAAATTTCAAGACCCTAGCTCCTTTAGTTTTTGAGTTATCGTGCGGACGGACGGACGGACGGACGGCCGGACGGACAGACGGACGGACGGACAGACGGACGGACGGACGGACGGACGGACATACATAGCTAAATCGATTTTTTTTTCGATTCTGATCCGATCCATACACTTGAGTCTATATCTACCCCCCCTCCTTCTCTGCGTCACAAACGTAATGGCAAATTTATTATACCCTTTGACTATATAGTCATACGGGTATAAAAAACATAAAAATAATTATGTTAATAAGTAATTTAATTCAATAAAATACTAAATTTTAACTTCATATCTTTAGAGCTTCTGTTTTTCAAGTAAGTACCAGTACCGACACTTGAAAAAGTACTCAATAAAATTAAAATTAAAATGAAAACATAAAACTTATTTGAAAAATAATTTAATTCAATAAAATACTAAATTTCAACTTCATATCATCAGAGCTTGTGCTTTTCAAGTATCTGTCAAGTACCAGTACCGAGATACTGAAAAAAGTACTGAATAAAATTCAATTACTATATTATTGCTATTGGAAAAATTATTAGGTAGTACCAGTTCAAATACAATGACAGTACTGAAATTAAATCCGATAATGAGAGATAAAATACTGGAAAAATATGGTGGGTAAAATAGAATTTCTCCTGACCTAACAAAAGATTTCCTATTTCCGAAATTTTTTTTTGTGTGTGCGTGTATGTATCTATGAATACAATCAACCGATTTTGATAAAATGTGGGGTCTGTGCTTTCTTCGTCAATAGTAAGGTTAAATTTTAAATTGGCAAAATCAAACCACGGGATCGGGAGGCTCTCATACAAAAACACCTAACTTTTCGAGAAATCTCAAGTTCCAAACGATGGAATAAGTTCAAATTTGGTACATAGGCTATTGGTAGGTATACCCATGAAAAGTAACTAATATTAATTGTTTCTAGCATCATCAAGTTTAGGAGTTTCGGCATATTAAGTTAATTAATAATTCATCAAAATATCAACTGATTTTAATGAAATTTGCTATAAATGCTTTTTTGCCATAAGAAAGAACGGTTTCGCAGAAGGGCTAAACAAGGTGGAACACGGGATCGGTAGAATCCCATATAAAATAACCAAACTTTACAATCCAAACCACACTTTGCAAGAAGAAAGGCTAATACAATCCATTTCGGGTTTATTTCTACGTTTTTCGTACCAAATATAAAATTATTGTATTAGATAAGCAAATAGAATTGTGCAAATTGGAATTTAAGAGGGTTAGGTACTATCACTATGACAAAACCACGTAGATATAAGCATGTGATAAAACTTAATCCTGTATCATCGTTAATAATTATATGAAGAATTCGCCGCAATGAAGTAAAGCTATACGCAAAAACGCAGGTCTAGGAAAAATTATTACATAGACAAATGAATTTTAACATAGACAAATTCCTAATATTTTAGCAAAAGGAAAGGTACTGCAAATATAATATTCTTATATATTATATTTTCAGTATACGTTTCATCTGTTTTCAACCTTAGTTTTAACAATTGAACATTTAGCACATTACAATAACAACAATATTATATTAAATGGAGGATATAGTACACAAATAAGAAATTTGAGATCTAAGCGGTAAAACAAATTACAGAAAACAAGATGTAAAACATCGGTATTGTTAAGACGCATAATTCAATAAAATCATAACTCATTTGTTTACAAATTGAATTTATGACAAAATAATTTTTATAAAAGTAAACAATATTAAAAATTTTTTAAATTAATATATTAAGTATTCTATTTAAGCATAACAGCATTTTAAAAGCACTCCAAAATAGTTAATTTTTTCTATATAATAAATACAGGTTTTCCCATAAATCATTTGTCATAAATTTGTAAAATATTATGACAAATTGTACTCACTTCAAATATCTATATTTACTTAAGAAAAGTGCTATACACACAATGTTAAAAATAACATTAGTACTTTAGGATCATTAGTTTTTCATATTTTAAAAATGATTACATGAAATTATTATAACAAATTTTCATGTATATAGGGAATTATTAGTTAAATTTGTGAGCTCATATGGTTCTTGAGCGGGGCCGAATACAAAATACTATTTTTTATCTTAAATAAACTGTCTTTTATATTTTACAATTGCTAGATTTTTAAAAATGCTTGGTTTTTATACGCGATTACTTTAAGCATATAAAATAAGTAATTGATTACAATTAACATTAGGAAAATTTAGCAGACTGTTATACAAAGTATGCAGTCTCATATAAATGTAAACATATTATAAAAATTAATTAAAGACTTAAAAATAAAAAATTGATGATAAAAACTAGCTCAAGCTTATAAAATGGAATTTGCCCTAGGCCAAGTATATCATATTTCTTTAAGTATAAGTAATTTTGTAATTATACTTATACTTATATTCTAACAAACATAATCACTTTGTTACGCTGCAATTTGTTAAGTGCCGTTCTATTCTTTTTATATATATAATATTTATATTTAAAAAAAATTCAGAAGATAATATACATGTATTCAAAAATACAAAATTATTTAAATTTACGTAATCTTTCACACTCATTTCACATTTGTAACATTATCCGCCTAGAAACTCCGTTGCCATGATAAAATCCTTTTTCATACAGGTTAAACATCATATGTAATAAAATTTGACCAATCTTGTCCCATAATTTTACTTTAAAAAAAACAATAAAAACAAAAAAAAATTTGGCCCACCCTAAAAGTTAGCACGACAAATGTCTAACTTTGCCAAATAACTCGCCCCATATCTTTACCTGCCCAGTTATAATTTTAACCTGGTAGCTTTATTAGATTCATAGTTATCGAATTGACAACTTTGTATGACAGCTCCCCAAAAATGAAGCCGTAACATTTTGAAACTTCATATAGGTGCTTGTTCTATTATATAACTAACCGTATGTAATTTTCATCCTCCTAGTATAATTAGTTTTGAAGAAATTCAAAATGGTGCAAGGACGTTGTATTGTACGGCAGCTCCCCGAAGCCTTGGTTTGATTTTAACCAAAAACAATAATGAACCTAGAAATTGTCTAAAAAATAACTTTTGTGGATTTCAAAACTCCAGTCCTTTTAGTTTTGAGTTATCGTGCTGACACACGGACGGACGGACGGACGATCAGACACATATAGCTAGATCGATTTACTTTTCGATGCTGATCCGATACGTACCTTTCACACTATATTTAGCTCGTCTAAATCGATGCGTTACAAGCGGAAGAGCAATTTTAATATACCCGTGGCCTTATATGTATGCACGGGTATAATAATTTGAAAAAAAGCTTAAAAACAAAATACAAACAGATAAGAAATATTTTTTTTAGGATATTGTAACTAATAACATCATCTTAGGACGGATTTCCTTTTGTATTACAGTTGAAATTGATTACCTTTTTACACTAAAGTCGATACATAATTACAATTAAACGTTTAAAATAAAATATTAAGATTTCCTTTCATGTGCGAACATGTTATCACTTAACTTAAAAAAAAACATAAAAAAAAACCAATTATAAACGAAACTTGCGAATCCCAAAGCAGAAAAAACTTTTTCCCTTTGTTTTTACTTTGAAATTCGCAATAAATGTTAAAATAAATTTATCTAAAGTCAGATTTCTTATATATCATGTTCAACTTAATCAAAATTTTTATCAATACATGAAACACATACTAGTGCACTATTGCGCTATTTTATTTGTAAATCATTTACCGCTTAATTATAAACATAGGATAACTAAAATATAGTAAAGTTGAACTTTGAACAGATATTTGAGTGTCTTAAGTATGTCATCTGGGATCGGTATGTCATCTGGGAACTTCTCCAAACATGTTTTTATCATCTAATCATGTTCGTGTAAAATTTTATAAAATAAATCGGGTTAAATAAAGTCAAAATGTATAGGTATTGTGGGCTTAAATGAAAATAATAATCACAAAAATAGAAGAATAATAATCAATAAAGATAACTTGTGGAGCACTCACTTAAAAGTTCATACCAAAAAAATTTCGAATTATTAAAAGTTTCGCATTTAAATTTTTTGATTTTTTATTAAAGATAAGCAACAAAAAATATTTTTAAAATAAAAATTATTTGATTGGTATACAGAGTGCTTCTCTTTTGGTCATACACTATGTATGTATAATGCCATCAAAAATTCAACGCTCTTGTTGCTAATTTGCAAAGAGTGTGGTAGAATGATTTGTGAAGTATAACAAGTCTTGCCTTATTTATAGAGACACATATCTGTAAAGAAATTGCTTAACGTTTTACTTTTTTTACTTTTGTTTGCTTCTTAAAAGATCTTGCACGAGGTGTAATAAGGTTTCTCCATTTTGGCTGCATAAGGCATTGACCAAGAAGAAAGCGGGTGGTTTTTAATTCAAACATATTGGTTTTCCTCCACTGCCATTCTACGTAGAAAAGGCCCACTTATCCGTAAATGGCCTGCAATGACAGCTACTTGCCAGACGATGTCCATACGTTATATAATATTTATTTATTTTATCTCTTTTTGTAGTAGCTGGGCCATAACATTCTGGGTATGGTGCAATTACTTACGTTACCCTACTCTTGTTTTGATTTCAGTTGCTTAAAGTGACTTCTTTGTTTGCCAGTTCATAAAGTATAACAGAATTCAAGTGAAATCTAAGGTATTTTAAGAGATAAGGCTTAAGTACTGTCTCGCATAGAAAATATATGTGAAATTCATTAAGATCAATTTGATTTCTAATATGATGATATGTCCAGTTTCTTTCCTCAATTATGTTATTTATTACACATAAAAACTAATATCGTAGGCCTTTTTGTAAGACCTTATTTAAGTTGTTGAAAATTTCTTTACTACAACTGTCTATTTCTCTATTTTATATAAGTTACGAGCATTTAAAAAAATCTTATTTATTCTTAAGTTTTAGGTGCCTCGGTGTTGTAGTGAGTAAGCATTTGGCTTACTAACCAAGGGTTTTGATTCCCTTCTAGATCATAAAATATTTAATTAAAAAAATATTATTGTAAAATAATTTTTCTTTACAAAATCCCCATGGTGACCAAATATAATTTAAAATATATCCCATAAACAAAATAAATAATATTACTTATAAATTAATAGAAAGTATTGGAAGTGGGATATACACGACGGGCCACAAGTCCTAGGTGTTTGAATGGCACATTCTGTTCACCATATAAAATAAAAAAAGCAATATTAAGTTTATGTCCCATTATTTCGACCATTGAGAGCAAAATAGACTTCACCCACTCTTCAGAAACTTTGTTGATTCCCATTAACCCCTGAAAAACATTCTGTTAATTTAATTAAAAATCAAAACCAAATAACAAAATATTACTAATAAATTAATAGAAAGTATTGGATGTCGGATGCATAACGGACCACAAGGCCTAGGTTTTAGGATGGCACATTCTATCTTTCATATAGAATTACAACAACAATATTAAATTATTTTCCATTATTTCAACCATTGAATCAAATAGACTTCAGTCCATCGTCAAACAATTTTTATGATTGTCACGAACCCAGGGGTTTCATTAAAACACTCTGTTAACACTCTGTTAATAATAAAGATCAAAACCAAATCATCCTGTAAATAAATAATTTCATATGTTTATTTTAATTTTTTTTTTTTATTTTTTTTTTTGCACAAGCATTTTGAAATTACTGTTATTTTACTTACTATATTTAAAATTCATATTTAACACGTTTAACTCCATGACAATAATTTTTTGCATTCATATTGACATTACCCAAATATTTTAAAATTTTTAATTGTAATTTTCTATTGTAAAAAAAACAAAACAAATAAAAGTATAATCTCTTTTACAAGAGAGTTACAAGGGTAAAGGTAATAAACACTTTATCTATAAATTAAATTGTTAATGTATCTATTATATTGTTTTTGTAGGTACAATTACAGTAAATCGAAAAAATTTATTAAAAATCAGATTGGCGATTAACGCGTTAAAAAAAAAAACGTATAAAATAATAACATTTTACAATTGAAATTTGCAACAATTATTATTTCGTAAAAATTTTTTTCGTATTTATATATTTTCATTATTTTGTTTTTTTTTTTTTGATTTTCTTAATTAAGTTCGGCCGGTTTGACACACATCTGAAAATAAAAAAAAAAAAAACAAAAAAAAAGTGTTTTTTGCAGTATCTACGAATTAAAAAGATTTAAATTTTTATTTGTGTAATAATTATATTTTGTATTTATATTTATATATATGTATACATATAAATAATATGTTCATAAAAGCATATATGTAGTACATATACCTGAAGATGTAAAATGTACAACATGGTTTTTTTGCTCATTATTTTTCAATAAATGGTTTTGCAATGATTTTTTAAATTTTTTTTTTTTTTTTTTTTATTTCACTACTCATTCATTTTTTTTTTTTTATTATTATGTTTTTTTTTATTTTATATTATTTTTGCAGCAATTTCAATTCTACTCCAAATTATTACAAATTCAAGCTTCAAATAAAAATGCTGAGATATATTGCATAATTCTGTTCTTTGAAACAAGTTTTTATATTATTTTGTTGTTTTTTTTTTTTTTTTTTTTTTTCTTTTTATTGGTTTATTTTTTTTTCAATACGTTCAACTTTAATATATGTATATTTGTTGATTACATTGTGCATATTATGTTATGGGTATGTATGATTGTTTGATGTCATTTGGAAAGAAACCTGATTCTGCTTATACTTGCATTCTTGTATTACATATACGAGTACCTACTTTTATTTTTTTTAGTTTTTTTTTTTTTTTCTTTTTTGTATATAAATATTTAAATATATAATATGAAATTGTCCATTTGTATATGTGTCTATAAATATTGAATATATATATATTGAATATATATATATACAATTGCTTACTGATGCATTTAAGTGCATATAACGTTTATAACTACTTTGAAAAATTTAATTTTTTTCATTAAAAAAAATAAAAATTTTATATAAAAATAAATAAATACGAGTACATAAATTCGAATGCGAATATATATATATATAAATTTGGATATTTAATTGAATAATGTTCGGATACCCTATTGACCGATTTTTAAAATAAAATTTGTTCATAAAATACACAACTTAACTTCTTAAAAGATTTTACATTAAATACAAACACATTAAAAAAAAATTTTCAAAATGTCAATGTACACAGTGTATAATGAGTTTATGATTTTTTCCTATATTATTAGGTATTTCAATTTATGGTAAATTGTAATTTTAAAAAATGCAATTGAATGGTAATATATTACAAGTAAACTTTACATATAACATAACAGATGTTGCAGATGTTGTATTCTTAAATTGGTTTTATTCATAAGTTACAAGTTTTATAAGTATTGAAAAAAAATTGAAAATATTTCATTATATTAGAATTTGCAGAACTTATAAGAATTGGTTACACTTTGTGACCTTCAACTCTTAGCCAACTAATTTTGACACTTGTTAAACAGACTTTGAACGAACTTGAAAATTTTTAAACTAGAATTTATTATTAACGAATAGGTATAAGATTTTTAAAATTATAAAATTTTTTTTTTTTTTTTTTAAGTATACCATGGTCTTACACAGATCAATAATATAAATTGTAAATTCTTAGAAATATTTTATTTAAATATTAGAAATTAGAATTTAATTAGTTAAAATGCTGAATTAATGGAATTCTATTTGAAAATTTGCATGAATATTAATTAAAATGATTAGTAGTAAAAATAATACAACCATTAAGCGAAAGAAACTTAACGAAATCTTTTGCAAGGTACAGATTGAAGCTAAGCTTAAATTGTAATTTAGTAAAAGTCAAGGTGCTGAATTATTCAAATTCAATTAAAAAATTGGCAGAATGTGAAATAAATGAAAGTTAAATGCAAGACTTTTTTCCGAAACGTTTTGTAAGAAATAATACGAAGCTTGGCTTATATTGTAATTTAGTCTAAGTCATGATGCTAAATTTTTAAGATTCTATTAAAAAATTAGCAAAATATGAATTAAAAAAATTAGTCATAAAGTCATAACCCTTAAACGCAAGATTCTTTCAAAAATCATTTGCAAGAAATAATACGAAGCTTGGCTTAAATTATAATTTAGTCAAATTCAAAGTGCTGAATTATTCGAATTCAATTAAATAATTTACAGAATATCAAATAAAAGATTAGTATCATTACCACAGTCCTTAAACGAAAGATTCCTTCGGATTTCTTTTACAAGAAATAATACGAAGCTTGGCTTAAATTATAATTCAGTAATTCAGCAGAATATCAAATAGTGTGATTGGAACCCTTAAATGAAAAACTCTTTCCGAAACCTTCTGCAAGAAATAATACGAAGCTAGGCTTTAAATGTAATTCCGTAAAATTTTAACTCAATTGTACTTTAACAGACCTCCCCTGTCTGAAACTATTTAAATTTAATTTAAAAAAAATTTTTAAACAGCTTTAGTAGAAGTGACAAAATGGATTGTAATGGATGCAAAAGTGATACAGTCTTTTCTGTAAACTTTATTTCATTTGTATAATTGATGCGCTAATAAATAAATAAACTATAATTTCTTGTTAATACGTTTAAATATAAATGTTAAATAAAAAATTTTATTTATATATTCAAAGTAAATAAGATTATTTGTTATTTGTAAATAATAAATATATTGAATAATGATTATTTAAAAAAAAATATATTGTTTAAAATATCTAAAGCAACTTTAAAAACTTAAGAATATTAAGTTATATAAATATATTATTTAGTTTAAACAATTAAATCATTCGAAATTAAACAATAAATATTTTAATTAAATAAGATTTTTTTAAATAAGATTTTTTTTATTAAATTTATTGAAATTAAAATATGCATCATAAATTTCGGAGTCCATTTTGTATGTAAAAAATATAAATATTAAAAGTTGCATTGAAAACTATATAATGAGTTGAAATGAGTGAATAAAAGAATATAGTATAAATTAATAAAGATGTACCTATTGTACAAAGTCGTTTTATTGGGGTTTATATTAATAAAATTTTGCTCAAGAACTTGAAAACCCTTAAGGTATTATATATATTTATTTAGTTATATTTTCATTTAAGATTCAAGTTTATTTATAAGTTAATGGAAAGGTCACTTGAATTACGTTCCAAAGATTTATTAGAACTATATACATATGTATATCAAAGTATTCTTGTATGTACTTAAAACTTGTATTATTTTAATATAATTGCATTTGTCAATGGAGGGTTCCAAAAACAGGCTAATATATTTTATCAGCAGAGGTTAAATTATACTTTTAGTTGAGAATTCAGATTAAATGATTTTTTGAAAACTGTCCGTCTGTCCGTCCGTCCGCACGATAACTCATAAACTAAAGGAGCTAGGATCTTGAAATTTTCGCAAATTAATTTTTTTGCAATAGCCGCCATCGCTATTTAAATCAAGCCATTTTGGTCCATAGGTTCAGGTTGCTGCCATACAACTTCTTTTTTTATATGAGCATTACTATTTACCTATTACAGCTGCCTGAAATTTTGCCAAAAGTAGTTTAGTTTATGGCCAATGGTACTGCAAAATTTGGTTGGTCTCCTGCAGAGGGTTCAAGTAGCTGCCATACAACTATTTCTTTTATATGAGCATTACTCTACATGATATAATGTTTATATTACGGTCATACGGCTATCCCAAAGTTGGCACAGTCTACTCTACTACACTCTTCCTCGTATTCAATTTTTTTTAAAGAATTGAATGAAAATTATTCATACATATAATTGAATAATTTCATAAAGTCTTCTGTCTGGTATTTTTCTTCTGTAAGAACATTCAATTCAATAAGATTGCAGAAAAGGTGGAAAATTGTAGAAACATTGTTTAATGAAAAGTTTTTATTTTGAGATTCAATACAGCAAATCCTTTAAAGGATCGAAATAAAAAGTTGGACACGCTCGAACGGCTTGAAAATTTCCCATCAAGTATATTTATAGACTATTTAATAAACGGGTCGGTTTAAGGAACATAGGACTTCCACAATGCAAAATAATTTTGACTTAAAATTAACTTTTAACCTAATGATAGACAAAAGATCTTTAAAGATTAATAATTTTTAATATAACGTTTTATTTTTTAAGTAAATTGTTTAATCGTGTTATAATTTACTTATTTAATTTAATTGTTTCAAAATGATTTGGAAAAATGTAGAAAATTTATTTAAATCGTTATATAATAGTAAAATACGTTTTGTAATTCATTTTACAAAAAATATTCCACATCAATTTGTTATTGACGTGATTTTCTTTAGAAAATAAAAAAAGATAAACAGGAAATTGTTAAAATTAATACTAAATTTTTATTTATTTTCTTTAATTATTAGCTTAAGGTTAAATAAAATGTAATAATAATTGACACTTATTGTTTGTACTTGTCCCTAAATATTCATACAAACATTAATTTAATTTAAGATATTATTAGCTAATTACAAAAATACAATTTTAATTCACTTTTAAATAATTACTTTTTTTAACTGAGTTCATTAAAAAATAATTAATTATGAAAATGACCACGTGTTACTTATAAAAATAAAAATATAATAATCCATAAACTTGAGATAATCACGAGTAACAAGTCACGACTTACTTTACGATGATAGTGATAGTCTGGAATCTGGATAGACTACTATAATGAAAGGTTCTTGTACTAGCTAATGTTAAATGAAAAAACAATTATGCAAAATTATTAGATATATGTAATATGTATGCACTGTTAACAATTTTGTAAAAATATATTTAGATATTTATAATTGGGGATTTTAAAAATTAACATGTCAAAGCTGAAGACTAAGGGGGGGGCAAGGCAGCTTTGTTTTTTTTTGGTATTCTAAATGTCTTATCATTATCATTTAATAGGCTGAATAATGTACATATATTAATATGTCAAATATTATACGTCAATTTTTTTGACATTTATACAAATGACATATAATAGAAAAAAATACATTAATATTTTCAAGAAAAATTAATTAAAATTTTTTATATTTATAAAATATTTACATATTTATTTAAAAAAGTCCAAAATATTTTGCACTTTTTTTTGAAAATGATTTATTAGAAGAAGTAGGCAAACATTTCAAATATTTTGAGTTTCTATTTAATGTTCTTCTGAAGTTGTATTTATCAATCATTTATTTAATATAGTCTCTGAATTATTTTTAACTTTTTATTTACTTTTTATTTATTTTTAACTTTTTAATTACTTTTAGTTATAAAAATTATGTATTAATTTAGTTCGGAGTTCAAGAAAAGTCAGTGTCCATCATTCGTGTCGAGAGGACCGAATGTAGGAAATAACCAGAAGCGGGCGTCTTTTTTAGCCGATATAGAACAGATATTACATTAGACTCAGAACATCGAAACTGTTATACCACACATTTTCGAACATCGCGAATACTGAACGATGCGTTGAATTTTCCTAAATTAGAATTTCATTTAATAATTAATTTTAACAATTTTAACTAATATTCTAATTACCAAATTTTTTTAACATCAACTAACTTGATATAAATTAATTGACATATTATATTTTTATTATGTATACAAATATGAATTCTATTAAATTAGAAGTAGAGGTTGGAAAAAATATATCAAACCGTGGTGTTATTTATGAATTCCTACATTTATATAAATTAATAAACAAATAATATCGAGATGTACAAACTTTTTTATTTTGAACAAAAATAATATCAACTGTCATATGATATTAATACAGTTAGTACAATAAAACGGTAAAATGTAAAACCGTTAAATCTTAAGTCGAATTAATATACGCAACGACATTTTCGTTTTTTTAACGCTATATTATCAAAATGTTATTGCATTTCAGCTGTTATAAAATTATTATAATTTAATTTTAAAATAAAATTTTTCACTGCAACAAAATGTCAAATTTTAAATTTTATTGAGCTTTTGGCAGCAGAGTTGTCGCGTTTTTCAATATGTAGCGACATTTAAATGTCATATTTGAGGTTTCGATTCGAATTTAAGTTTAAATAGGCCTTGCAATTGTACATAACACTAAGTTTTTTGTTTTAGGTTTCTTTTGGGTATATTTGTGAATACCTCTTTTTTTAATTTGTTTTTATTAAAATTATTAAGCACATCCTATATTAAATTGTTGTTTTTACAATTTATTTCTAATTTTATATTTTAGTAATTAAAGTTTTTAATTAAAATTAAAAATTGTTTTCAAAAGTCTTAACAAAAGAATAGATGCACAATAAGAATAATCATTAATTAAAAAAAAAAAAAAACTCAATGACAATTGATAATTACTTTTTTTTTCTACAAAATTAGAATATTAAAATCGGTAAAGTTTTCTGAAATATATTTTATATAATTTATCTGTCGGTAAAGTTTTCTGACGTATATGAATATGCATTTAGTATGTATATACGTATATATATGCTTATTAACAAACGTGTTACATCTATATTATGATACATAAATAATGTATGAAACAAAGAGTTATAAATAAAAAATGCATCAGCAGAATAATGATTTTGTAAACAAGTATTTTAATTTTACCAAAATATTGTACTTAGGTTTTTTTTTGTTTTTTTTTTTTATCAAAATATTAACAACTAAAACAAGACTAACCCGATTCAAGGATATTCACTTGCTATATGTACAAACTCTTGAGCTCTTATTGTTGACTAACTGAAAACAACAAATCAAAAATTAAAATATTAAAATAAAAAAAAAGCTATCTGTTAAAATAAAAATAAGATAATATTTTCTTGGTCATTATGTGGGATTTTACACAAAAAAAAAAAAACAATTAAATGACCTTCTGATAACATGTCGCAAAACATTTTATTTACATGAACCTTATTTAAAAAAATTTAAATTTAAAAAAAAAAAAATAATGCAATATTTGTAATATTCCGCAAAAAAAAATAAAAAATTTCATAACTAAATCCAAAACGGAAATAATCTTATTTATTTTCACATGTTTTATAAATATAGTTCCTATATATTGTTTTTTTTTTTTTCATTTAACAGAGGGCGGTTTCATGACAGTAAAAAATGTTTAAAAATATTTGTTTTGAAATATCATAGCAGGGAACTTTTATCAGCTCCACTGTATTTTTTTGAACAAATGAAGTTCAACTTTTAAAACAGGTGTAATTTCCGCAAACAAGTCTATACATATTTTTGGACGTCTTTTAATAATTTAAATTAATAACATATATTAAAATAATAATTAATGTTTCATATCAATAAATAAATACAAAAAATATAAACTTAATAATTTAATTTAAAGCTATAACTCACAGATATATAAATAACTTATAACGGAAATTTTAAGTTATTGCATCTAGCGCTATAAAAAAAGTGCAAAATGCATCGTTCCATAAAACTTCTAACTGAACAATTTTTTTATGTAGCAGCGCTTCTTCAAGTAAAGCATTTTTCGAAGTGATTTTTTTTTTAAATTAAAAATGTAAAATTTAAAAAAAACAAGTGATGAAAAAAACCAAAGGTTTTTAAAAAGCACATTTTCAAATTTATATAGGATTTCTTACTGAGTATTTTATCATTTATTTTTATAGAAATATATATAAAAATAAATGATAATATTATAATTTAGTTATTTCATAAATTTATTAATTATGAATAATAGTGAAATCAATTCTTAGAACACAATCCCTGTTAACAAGTGCGAAATATAATGTTGAAGCTTCAATGTTAAAGTTTTTTTAAATTAATTTTGGAAAAACATACATATTGGTAACTAAGTTACTGTTTTATAAAAGCTAACTAACTAGGTATAATTCTAGGAGACCTAGTAGCCCTTCAATAGGGAAGGTTCCCAAATTTTTCCTTAGCAAACTTATAATGAATCTGCTCACCCCCTCCTATCCCCACCCTTCCTTTTTTTTAGTTTCTAGGAAATCAATTATGAACTCCACCTAAATTTGTGATTATGTTGAAATATCACAATGCTAAAGCTAAAAATTTTGTATATTTGTAAAAAAAAATTTTAACAGATATTCAAGTTACAGGTGTTTAAAAATAGCAAAATTTCAATATTCGAGACCTTATAGCTTCTAAAGAGGGGACGTACCAAAAAATTTTGTTAGCCGACTCCTACTAATTCCTGCAGGTCTAATTTCAAGACCCTAGGTTGAACCGTTTAAACGATATATAGGGCCAAAAATTTTGCAAAAATTGAGTTTTTTAGTAAATTTTAGTAGGTACCGTATCTCAACTCTAAACATTTTCCTTTTAAAAGTTTATAAAGCTTAAATCATCTATTTTATGCCGTTTTCAGATTAAAATACACCTAACAGAACTCTTGTTATAACAATTTAAAAATAAGGCTTTTTCCAATTTTGGGGGGCTGTAGCTCCGTAACGGGTGGGGCTATTGAAAAAAATTCTTGTATAAAATTATTTTTTAAGTCATACCTATCCATGGTTAAAATTTCTTTTCTCTATTTCAAACGATGTAAAAGTTTTTGTAAACAAACGGACAGACGGACGAACGGACGGACATAGTGAAACTATTTAGGCACATTTTTACAAAATTTTTTGAAAATGTGCTAAAAACGAATTTGATTAGTAGAAATAGAATTATTAAAATGTTTTTGAAGGCCATAGAAATTCTCTACTGTGTCCATAATTAAAATAAAATTAAAATACACAAAAAGTCACTCAAAATCAAATGTCATTTAATTCTGCTGCAAATCGCCCAGTACAACAATGCGCTGGACGTTTCACCGCTACAATCAAGTGTAGCGCTAGTTGCTACTGAATGCGATTAGTAGTTGAATCTTAGCAGAATTTAAACCATTTTTACATGTGAGACTTAGAAATGACTTACTTAGTGACTAAATATGTTCAATTCAATAAAATCAATTCTAATTATAAGAATATATTATGTCTAGTCCTTTTCTCCAGTTGTAGAATGTGCTTATGGTTTAGTCAGGTCTTTTAAAATAAGAGTTTAAGTGTTGCCACGTGCTAAAAAAAACAATTTAAATAATTTTATACATGCTAAAAAAATAAATTTAATTTCAAATTACATAAAACTAATTTTATATTAACAGCAGATTTTTTTACCGGAAAACGTTTGGAAAGAATTATAAAAATATTTGTTGTTATTAAAACTAGTTTTTTGTTAAATAGCGGAACAAAGTAATACGATACTATAGATAAGGAAATGGAGATTTTGTGGATCACTAAATTTCATATTATTGGCAATTTAATATCTTTCTTTAACATAATAATTATTGAAAAATGATATGTGTTATTGTGATCCTAAAAATAGCCTCTCTAAACTGCTTCTTTAATTATGTATAAATGATCTTTTCAAGAATTTTTATCATATTTCACTACTTATTTACAAGTATTATATGTTTATATATGTAAGTTGTTAATCTGATAAAAAATAGTTTTTTGTCTTAATTATTAAGGGATGCAGAATTATTTATTCTTTAGTTCATATATAAAGATTTGTCAATCGAGATAATGCAGTTTTTAAACATGGAAGGCAAAGCAATTTAGATGACATTTTTTTAAGATTCGAATGTACACTATGGACTGAACTCTTAAAATGATATGTATTTTTCGAACTTCACTAATATATCATATTCTTTATTTTTATTCCCATCAAAAAAATCTTTCACATGTAAATAAGCCTTGAGCAAGTATGTAATTAGAATATAAAATGTAAGAAGTATTTTTGCAAATTAGAATAAACATAGGTAGATGGTAACACTAATGTGAATTATATTGTTTTTAATGCCTTGGTCACAATGATCGCAGCCATTACACAGCAACGAAATTGCATAATGTCAAAAACATAGCAATCAAATTTTTCAAGAAAAATGCAAAATGAAAGCGTTAAAGTGACTTTTAATGTAAACAAAGTAATTAAATTAACATAATTAATTTTTCAATCATTTAGATTATTTTGAATTTTTTAACTTTATTATTTATATAATAAATAAAGTAATTTTTTTTATTTCTACATATTCTCCAATTTAAAGCAAAAAAGTAATAATAAATGTAATGGGCTGACAAAACATAAACAATTAGCTTTCATAGTAGAACTTAAAAGTTTATTAACTTTTGCGCCAAGGTTGCGTTAAAACTTTGTTGTTACTTTCATTGTATGCTTTTGTATTTTTTTCCAAATGTTTAACTTATGTAGTAGAATTTCAACGTTGTTGGCCCCACTCACTGTGTTCAGGAGGTAAATGTCAGAGGTGGCAGAATTTATATTTAAGTCAGAAATATGTATAAATTTGTTAAAAAATAATTGTAAAATAAGGAAATAAAAAACAAAAATAGTAATCTTAGTATTAGCTACCAAAGCTTTTTAAAAAGTATAATTTTGTTAGACCAATTTTTCTTTAAATATATAATTCGATCAAGCGATCATATTTTCTTAAAATTAAACTTTTAATAAATATGCTTTAAATGTAATCAGATACGTTAATATGTGATAATCATATAATTTTAAAAGTAAATTAAAATAGCCGGATTTAAGATTTGAGCCTTTATTTATTTAACAAAATAAAATTCTTTCGTTTTTTTAAGTAATGGAAATTCCCAAGATCATTTTAATAAATTAGTCATTTAACATATATAAAAATGCGTAAAAATATTTTAATATAATTTTACATCCTGTACAGATCATCTGTAATCAAACAATAAATATTAATATAATTTTAAAATAACAGATCTACTCTAATATAATATTTACTTCTATTTTAAATCAAAGTAAACTTAATTTATTTTAAATACATATATTGGATCTAAATACCTGACAGCTGGTTGGCATAGTGGTTGAAAGCCGACTTTTCATGGGTTCGAATTCTAGTGAAAGTGAAAAAACTTTTCTTGTTTTTCACTCGACTCAGCTACCGTTCCCCATTGGGTTCAAATTAATAGCTTATTCAATAATTAATAAATATATATCTCTAATAAAAAGTACATTAATATAACAATATAAATAAATACACAATATAAACAAATAATTTAATTGAGTCAAATAAAAAATATTACAATATAAACGAAAAATGCAACTGTAAATCTAAGACGTTTCTATACATGTTATAAGGCCTAGTACCATCTCATGTTTGAATTGTACGTGGAATTCAATAATAGTATGATAGATATAAAATTGAAGATTCACAGTAGTAAAAATTAATTATAGTTATTTACTTAATTTGTTTACATTAAACGTAACTTTAACGCTTTCAACATTTAGCATTTTGCTTGAAAAAATTGATTGCTACGTTTTTTGACATTTTGTAAGTTTGATGCTGCGTTATTGCTGCAATCATTGTGGTCAAGGTTTAATACCCATATATAAACAATATGATTCACATTAGTGTTACCATTTACCTATTAGAATTGTCTAATAACACGAATATAATATGACCCCCTGTTCCATCATGTACCTATGGTATATAGACAGGCCTATTAGTCGAACAGTTGAATGTTAGATTAAAAAAAAAAAAAAAAAAAAATATATATATAATACTAGCTAATACCCGGTGCGCGTTGCTGCGCCTCTCAATGGAGGTTTAATTGAATTTGATGTTACTGCTAAAAAAGTTAACACAAAACTTACACACGGTTTACACATGTAAATTTTAAAATGTGTGAAAGCAATCTCTTTAAAACGATTTTTCTAGGATTATTCTAGTAATTTTTGAAACTTTCTGTAATTCAAAGCAGTACGAACTACTTTCCAAATTTTGACGTAATTTACTTCCAAAAAAATTTTTTGAAAAATCGCAGGACCGACTGTTAACAGACTCAACTCCATTTTCAAGTTGCTTCACACATATAAAATTTGAAGTAAACCGGTCAAATCGTTTCTAATTTAGAGTTAAGTAACGCAAAAATCTATTAAAAGCCACTGAGCCCCACTGGGTTAACGGAACTACACTTTCTTTTTGGGCAAAGCAGTATTGCGCAAAATTGGACGTAATTTGCTTCCAAATCACTCAACAAAATTTTTTGAGGCTTTCTTTTTAGCCAAAGCAGTACTTCGCAAATTTTGACAATATTAGCTTCCAAAATTATTTTGACCGACATGGGTTAACAAATTTAAAATCTGTTAATAGTGTCAACTCAATTCTCACAGGGGAGCACGTATATAAAATTTAAAGAAAATCGGTCAACCCGTTTTTAATTTAGAGTTAAGTATTGAAAAAACCCAAAATTTTTTTCGGACCCAAAATTTTTTTTGACACCCCGTCGGCCCAACATGGGTTAATAAATTCCAAAACTGTTAATAGTGTCAACTCAATTCTCAAGGAGCATCACGTATACAAAATTTGAAGTCAATTGGTCAAACTGTTTCGAATTTAGAGTAAAGTATTGAAAAAACCTATAAAAAGCTTTTGGGCCGCAATGGGTTAATGGAACTCAACAAAATTTTTTTGGGGATTTCTTTAAAGCTAAAGCAGAATTTCGTAAAATCGGACAAAATTTGGACCCAAAATTTTTTTTGACTACCCGTCGGCCCGACATGGGTTAACAAATTCCAAAACTATTAATAGTGTCAACTCAATTCTCAAGGAGAATCACGTATACAAAATTTGAAGTCAATCGGTCAAACCGTTTCGTATTTAGAGTAAAATATTGAAAAAAACCTATAATAAGCTGTTGGGCCACAATGGGTTAATGGAACTCAACAAAATTTTTTTTGGGGCTTTTTTTTAAGCCAAAGCAGAATTTCGTAAAATCGGACAAAATTTGGACCCAACATTTTTTTTGACCACCCGTCGGCCCTACATGGGTTAACAAATTCCAAAACTGTCAATAGTGTCTACTCAATTCTCAAAGAGCATCACGTATACAAAATTTGAAGTCAATCGGTCAAACCGTTTTCATTTTAGAACAAAGAAGTTTAAATACTTGCACCACAGCCCCAACTTGTCGGTCCGTTAGAGCAAAATTTTTGGGCCACGATTTCTTTCCGTACCCAAAAACCCCTATATACAAATTTTCATGAAAATCGGCTGGGCAGTTTAGGAGTCTATTCGCTACATACAAACAAACAAACAAACAAACAAACAAACATACAAACAAACAAACATTCCCTTTTATATATATAGATGTGAATCCGTGTCAAAAATCTAAAAACTTTTAATTCAGTATGCGAAATATTTGCTACTAAAAAAGGATTGAAGCTACACACAAACAATTTTGTTATTAACACAATATTGCCTTAGAAAATGACTAAACGGCTAAACAAATTATCAATCTATTATAACAGTTGATTCTTCTGTCAAAAAGCAACGAACCCATACATATATACAAAATTTGAATACAAAGTTTATTGCATATAGAAAGTGAAGAAAAACCAAATCAAACCTCTTGCATTGCACCATAATGAATTAACATATCTAATCAACTTTATTTCAACGCGAGTTCTTTTTGTCTAGACATTTACAAAATTTGCCACACACATTTACAAAAATTTTAAATCAAAAGTCAGTATATAATTTCTTTTAATTAAGATTGTTTGCACTAAAAAAAATACCAATAAGGAAAATATAAATACAATTTTTTTAAAATAAATAAAATGTTTCATTATATTTGCTTTTAACACTTTTCTTACAATCAAAGATACAAAATTTAAAACTTCAAAAACGCTCGACGCTCTTTCGGTTCGAAAATAATCATATGCATGAATATACAAATTTTAATTAAATACTTTTTTATACATTCCAGAAATTTATACATAATTAATTATTCAAAAATTAGATATCAAACTTTACTTATTTTTTAAAGTAGAACATTTTTTACTACTGTGAATCTTCAATTTTATATCTATCATACTATTAATAAATTTAAATTATTTTTAAAATAAACTATAAATACTTATATTATATCCGAGTATAAATATTTGAATTTATTTGCCTTAAGAAAAGCTAAAAGATACAAAATCACAAACTTATCAACAAGTTAAAATACAAAATTCATAAGAGAAACAACGAAAACTGAAGCAAAAAGAAAATTTTTTATTTTTTGAACTCTTTTATTATAATAAATGACCATGACTTTGGATGTGTTCGCGAGTATTAGTCAACGCACTGCTTTTTTTTTTTGTTTTTTTTTTGCTATCTTATGCAACACTTAACAATATAATTCGGAAGTGACACACAGCATTTTTTGGTTTTTTTTTGGTTTTTTTTTCAATTATGAACTGCTAACATAATCGTAATTATAGATAGAGATGATTATGTTATGATGATCATAAAGGTGATCGTAATTAATTGAGAGTTTTTTTATTTTGTTTTCTTTTAATTTCTTATATTAATAATTGATACTGCTAAGTTATGTGATCAATAGATATATTCAGTAAAGCAAAAACGAAAAGAAAGCAAAAGTAAAAAAACGCTGATATTTCAAAATTAAGAGAGAAAAAAAAAAACCGGCAAAGAAAAGTGGAAACAGAAAACACTTAAAAAATTAAAGTTTTTTGTTTTTTTTTTTACATATAAAATATAACAACATGTACCTTTTGACTCTCATCTCTTTTGTTCAAAATCATTTGTTACAAAATATGCTATGCAATTTTACTTGGGTGGTCAGCCAGTTTGTCTGTAGATCTCCAATCCAAACGGTTGAAAAAAACTTCTTCACAGTTTCAGATAAAGTGTATGACTCAAGTGTATGGATCAGATCAGAATCGAAAAATAAATAAAAAAATTAGGTAAATTTAGTATACCCTTTTGACTAATAGTCATACGGGTATAATAATAAAATGGACAATATTTTTGTCATATCATAAACCCCCTTATTTAATATTTGTGAGCTGTTATAATCTTGTTTCTGAAAATTTTACTTTTTTAAAAATATCTCGTTTAGAAAACCTCGGTTTTTATTGAAAAATGCCGCTTTTTTAAAAAATCTCGTTTTTAAGGATTTTAGTGGGGAATATATAATCAAAATTATCAGCATTTTCCAGAATATAAAAAAATACAGGTTTTCTAAAACGAGATTTTTAAAAACTAGATTTCCGAAAACGAGCAATTTTAAAAAGGTAATTTTCTAAAAAGAAAATTTCGGAAACCAGATTTTCTGGAAAAAAGACTTACTAAACCAGAATTCAGACCCAACTTATTATTTTAATACACTCTCTTACATTCTACTGCCTTAAAAAATTTAACGAGTAGAGAACGTTTTATAAATAAACGTTCTTTAAATAATTCTACCTTATAATTTAAGTTTTCCAAAATATTTTATAATCTAGAATTGTTCTACGGGGAGAAAGTTTTAATATTTACCGTTACAATTAAACTAAGGCAATATTGTGTTATTAACAAAGTGCAACAGAAAAGAAACTTACCTTTTAATAAATTAGAATTATATAATTAAAATTAACTATTTCACAGTATTTGAAACTCAGTTTATTGCACAATTTATGCGAATCCTGGTTACAATATTCAAACTAATTTTATGCATTTTAAGCTATTTGTGACGTAGTTCAGAATCAGGATGACCTAAAATTTTCCTATCGAAAATTTTTACTGAGAAAATAAGAAAATACAAACATCTTTGCATAGTGAGTTAGACCTTTCTTGATCTGAAAACACCGCCCACCTTGTACCCATTTTCTATATAATAATTTTTTTCGAAAAATATTCCGGTACAGAAAAAATCTATTACCTAATTGAAAAAAATTTGATAAAAAGAGAATTGAAATTTAAGAAAATGTCATTTCTTAGAGCACTTGACTTCCTAAACTACTTTGTTTTGAAAATTTTTTGTAAAATTAATGTTTAACACAAAAAAAAACTAAGGGTCTAACGGCAAAATGTTAAGAAGATTCATTTATCAAAATATCAGGCTGCAAGCTAAGAAAGTGTTTTATAGTCATTAGTACATTTTTACATCACATGTTTGTTTTACATCAGCCACATCAATTTAATTATATATGTAAAATTAATAAGATATTTTCTTTTGTTATATATATATATATATAACATATATATATTCCGTCAAATTAACGGTATCTGATCCTCTATCTTTTTGTTCATTCGTTCATCTTAATTTCATTAATTAAAAGAAATACAGGATCTTTATACCCGTATGACTATATAGTCAAAGGGTATAATAAATTTGCCATTACGTTTGTGACACAGAGAAGGAGGGGGGGTAGATATAGACTCAAGTGTATGGATCGGATCAGAATCGAAAAATAAATCGATTTAGTTATGTATGTCCGTCCGCACGATAACTCAAAAACTAAAGGAGCTAGGATCTTGAAATTTTCGCAAATTCGTTTTTTTGCAATAGCCGTCATCGCTATTTAAATCCAGCCATTTTGGTCCATGGGTTCGGGTGGCTGCGATACAATTTCTTTTTTTATATGAGTATTACTCTGTACCTATTACAGCTGCGTGTCTGAAATTTTGCCAAAAGTAGTTTAGTTTTATGGCCAAAGTTTTTCCAAAATTTGGTTGGTCTACTGCGGTGGGTTCGAGTAGCTGCCATACAACTTCTTATTTTATATGAGCATTACACTACACTAATGAAGCTGGGTGTCTGAAATTTTGCCAAAAATAGTTTAGTGTAATGGCCAAAGTTACAGCAAAATTTGGTTGGTCTACTGCAGAGGGTTCGAGTAGCTGCCACACAACTCCTTCTTTTATATGAGTATTCCACTATACTTAATAAAGCTGTATGTTTGAAATTTTGAAATCGGATGATATAATGTATATGTTACGGTCATACGAGTATCCCAGAGTTGATACAGTCTACTCTACTACCCCCTTCCTCGTTTTCTGTATACTGTTCTGTTAGTCGGTATTGTACTGTTTTATAAAACCAAAAACCCAAAATTAATTCGAGTATTTAATTAGCATTGCTCATTATTTGGATAATATTGAACAATTTTCGTAGTTACGGTACCATAAACTGTATCAGCCGCGCCTACCAATTGTTACAGTTAAAAAATTAAAACCCATACCATATAGATTTGATTGAATCATATAAGTTTGATTGAAATTAAATATATGCAAATCACAAAAAAACATATTTAATAATATTAAATATATGACCTTCAATCTTTGCTTTAAATTTTTTTTGGAATTAAATTTGATATTTTTACGACATTTTTTAAGGATTTTTATTTTTATCAAAAAACAAAATAAAAATTAACAAAAAGTAGGCCATCACTATAATATTTATGAAAGCGAAAGTTTTTTGACTTATATTTTCTTGTTATTGCCATATATTACAAAAAAAAAATATTTCAAAAATGCACGAGTTATTTAAAAATTTGGTTTATTTATGATTGATTTCAAAATTTAATATAAGAATATAGTTCAGTATTTTGTAATATTATAACAGTAAAAAGTTTTTAAAATTAATAATATGACAGTTCTTGAAAGAATCTTATTCTTACATGTAAGGCATTTAATTTTTTTAAAATCTGAGCAGAGCATGAACTGTCAAAATAAAAAAAGTTTTTTTTTAGCTCTAAGCGCTTAGAGCTTGTGATTTGTGTTTTTTTTAAATCCGAGCGCGCTCAAAGCGTGTTCTACGTGCTCATTGGAAATATATCGGGCACGGCTGAGCAAAATGAAATACAAAGACATTTTAACGTTTGTTTAAGATTTTACTTGTAAAATAAAAGTCAAATTTTTTTGTTTATTTTAAGTTATATTTTTTTAATTTAATTTTAACAATTTAAAACATAACAAAAATAAATATGACAGTATTTTCAAATCATGTTTTTTTATTAAATCTAAACGTGCTCACTTTGAGCTCTGATTTAAAAAAAGAAACGCCTAGAGTAAACGCGAGACCCTAAGACCTAAGATTTTATGTGCAAAATTTTATGACACAAGATTTTAACAGTAAGATTCAATCAGAGAGTTTAATTTAAACTTATCAATATCACTCTTTAAAAAGAGGTATCTAAGATAAATTTGTTACATGTTTAATTTAAGATAATAAGCGCATATGCTAGAAACCAATAGATTAAATGCATTTTTCAAACTTAATAGGTGCTGAAATAAATAATATAGGAAGCGTATAGAAATGTCTTGAATTATAATTTCGAAATCTTGTGATAATAAAACTTTTGTTTTTAACATTCTTGCGTTTCTAAATTTTGACTGTTAAAATCTTGTGTCATAATATGTTGCGTCATAAAATCTCGGGTCTCAAAATCTCACGTTTTCGTGAAATTTTTCTAAAATATCACCACGAAAAAGTACAAATGCAAAAAATGGGTGTAGACACTTTACTGAAAATTAAATGCTATTTTGGTGAAATATTATGTATAAGGAAATAAGTTAAGAAGGTTTTTAGAGTTGGACTCAAAATTCGGCTGGGTGGCACAGTGGTTAGAGTGCCGACCTTTCATGCGAAAGGCCCCGGGTTCGAATCCCAGTGAAAGTGAAAAAACTTTTATCTGGTTTTCAACTCGACTCAGCTACCATTCGCCTTTGGGTTCAAATTAATGGCTTAATTAATAATTAATAATTATATATCTTTAATAAAAAATACATAAATATAACAATATAAACAAATACAAAATGTAAACAAATAATTCAATTAAATAATATAACTCACAGATATAGAATACCATATAACTCTAATACAAAATATTACAATATAAACAAAAATAGAACTGCATTTATTGAAAATCTAAGACATTTCTACATGTTATAAGGCGTAGTACTATCTCATGTTTAAATTGTATGTGGAATTCATTTGATCAGTTCTAATATATGAATATATCTCCCCTGTTCCGACATGCACATATATAGTCAGGCTGTTTAGCCTATCACAGTGAACAGTTAGCACGTAAAGGTGCGGGCAAAAAAAAAAAAAAAAAAAAAAAAGGATTCCAATATATTTTTTCGAAGCAGCAGCTCACCTTATATTAAATGCTTTATTATTTGTATAAAATAATATGATTGAAAAAATATAAAGGAATGTTACAGTTGGACACAAAATCAGAGTATACACTTTTTTCAGGATATTTAAATATGTTAATATGTTAGACTTCTTATTAGAAAGGGTTTTAGAATACTTTTGAAGGATTAAAAATTTTTTGAGTATGTTTAATTTTTTTTTAATAATTTAATTGATGAAAAATGTTACTTGGTAATAAAATGCAAAACTTTGAGACATGAGATTTTCAGAGAAGACATTTTAATACTCGAGATTTTAAAGGCAAGATTTTGAGTCGCAAGATTTTGTAGCTAACCATGTTTATACCACCTTAATATACTAAACGGATTTTCATTTGCACCTGAGTTTTTTTAAATATCATTTTCTATAGTATCAAAATATTTTCTTCACGTTTAATTTTTTTTATTTAAATTTTACTACTACTACATGGTGGGTCAAAAGTCACACCTGGGTATAAAAATGCAAAATTGGACTCTTAAATAGTCGTTTTGCATTACAGCACGCAAAGTATCAGACTCTATCGTCCTACTCACAATTTAAATACTGTGCTTTAGCTGCTCTATAGTTTGAGGCTCGGCTGAGGTTCACATATACTCGTTTTTTGACCTAATAGAAAATAATCCTAATAGAAAATAATCTGCGACAGTTAAAATTAAATCCCGAATTTCTTGATACAATTTGGACATCGAAAATTTCACTTAGAACAGTAATTGTGGCACGGGCCGTTTGTGCTGTTGCTCCATACTGTTGGTAGCAATTGCAGAAAGCTACAGGGTGCACAAAATAATAAATCGTAGTACGATACCACTCCTTATTTACTGTCACAGCTTATCAACTTTATTCCTTAAGAAATATGGGGCCTTATAACCCTTTGTGATGCCACACCACATTATGCTGTACATTTGAGCGAGTGTAATTGTCACTGGTAAACAACTATAGCGTTTATTATTATATTATTCAGTAATTTTGTAGGAAAAAGTCAGTTGTCAAAAAGTCAGTTTTCAATGGCCAAATTTGAATGGCCATTGGGAAAGTAACAAACAAATCATCTTTGCTCCGTTGCTCGTTGATGTAATTTTACATGTTAACAGCTGGGTGGTTAAGTGCCGACCTTTCATGCAGAAGGGCCCGGGTTCGAATTCTAGTGAAAGTGAAAAATTTTTCTGGTTTTCGACTCGACTCAGCTACCATTCGCCATTGGGTTCAAATTAATGGCATAATCAATAATTAATAATTATAAATCTTTAATAAAAAATACTTTAATATAAAAATATAAACAAATGCAAAATATAAACAAATAATTTAATTAAATAATATAACTCACAGATATAGAATACCATATAAGTAAAATATAAAATATTACAATATAAACAAAAAATAGAATTGTAAATATTGAAAATCTAAGACGTTTCTACATGTTATAAGGCCTAGTACTATCTCATGTTTAAATTGTATGTGGAATTCAATAAGACCAATTCTAATAACACGAATATAATATGACCCCCTGTTCCAACATGTACCTATGATATAGACAGGCTAATTAGCCTAACAGTTGAACAGTTAGCGCTTAAAAAAAAAAAAAAAAAAAAAAAAAGCTTTGATTAATAAAATCTGAAAAAACTAAATAAACGAAAAAGTTTTTAAATTTTTAACCACATGGTGACTTTTGGCCCATCCTGTATTTCACATTAACATATTCCATTAAAAGTTTTAAAAGTTAACAAACTGAATTTAATGGGTTAAAAAAGTAATAGAAAATATGTCATATTTTAATTATTAATAATACATGTTTGTGCGTTTTAGCATTAATAAACATAAAATGTTGATAATTATTATCTACTTATACGAGTTAATTTGTGAACTTAACTTTAAATTCAATATATGAATTTACATTGTATATATTTTATATATATATGTATATATATATATATATATATATATATATATATATATGTAATATGTATTTATTTTTACGTTGATTAACTTTAATTAAAAAACAAATCATCAACCATTTATAGTCTATTCAATTTTTTATATATTTTAATATACAGATTAAATAAAAATAAAAATGAAAACAAAATTGATAATAAAAGAAAATTAACTTTTCTCTGTTTTTAGTAAATATAGTTACAATCTTGGATCATATATACACCGAACCTTACAATACACCAAAATCTTAATTCAGTTAAATATTATTTATAAAAAAAAATATAAATACTATAGTTATAGTTATTGTTATACAAATTAAAAGTTATATTAATATATAATATATACGAGTATATATATTTTTTGTTTTTAAACAGGTGGTTGTAAAAATTGAGAGCTTTGATTAATTACATAATTATATATAGGTACAATACATATATATCTATATGAACTTATGAGTTTAATAGTTAGATAAGTTAATAAGTAACAAACTAAAAAACTAAAAATATAAAAGTTATTTTGCTGATGCAAAAAAAAAACAATAAGTATAAAAACAAAAAAAAAAACTAATTTTATTGATTTGGTAATGAAAGCACAACAGAAGATTCAATTATGATTTTCTATCTTTAGGTGTATAATAAATTATGTAAAAATTTTTGGATAAGCATGGTATTGATTTCAAAGCGTTAATAGTTTTAAGTACACTATAACTGTAATGTATATAATAAATAATTAATTTTCTTACTATTATTACCCAATAACTATTTGAAAAATATTTTATTAGGAAAAAAACTATTTCTTATTTTGAAAAAGAAATGTTTTGAAAGTAATTACTGCTGAAGATGTTCAAAAATAACTGACAAAATTAAAACAAGAAATATATTATCAATTAACTAATATATACAGGGTGGCGCAAAACGACCGATATGGTTTGAATGTTTAATATCTTTTTTTTTAATGGTTAATTATTATTATTATTTTTTGTTATACAGTATATTAATGGGGAATATTTTTAGCTTAAGTAAAAAAATTATATCCTGCAAGTTGTGACTATTTCGGCTTCCCACATTCGTGCTTTTTCCAGTACATTTTCCATAACTTTTCGTAATTTTTGATCGCTGTTCTGTTGTGTACTGCTCAATTTCCAATTCACCAAGTTTTCTTCGCAAAATTCTGAAATAAAAATAAAAAATATAAATAAATTTAAAAAGTTATTAAACATTCAAACTATATCGTTCGTTTTTCGCCACCCTGTATGTATTCTGTTAAATCAATTATGATTTAATAGGTATACAAGAAAGCCTTATTAACAGTATATGATTAGAGTTTTAAATTAATTTTTTTTAAAAATCGCTTATGATTTATGAACCTTAAGTATGACTTAATACAATTATTTTGGATAAAAAGAGCTTTCATACACTTAAGCAATAGTAAGCTTTTAAAATTAGACATATTAATCTTAAAGATATTGGAAGTTTCGAAGTTAAATTGTAACAAAAGAGTCCGTAACATAATTATTTTGTTTGTTTTTTTTTTTTTGTAATTAAAACAAAGTTTGTGTTAAATTGAATACAGATGGACAGTCAAAAATTCTTTTAAAGCATAATTAGTTGCATATGAAATTTAAAATAAAAATAATAGAATCGTTTTAAAAACACTGGTGAAATATTTTCTATGCGTACCTACCAATGCGTTGAATTTTACCACAGATTTCAATTAATACGTATAAATAGATCTTGTGAAGCTCGGTTAGATTCGATCATATAATATAATTTAGATATACTATACATTAAATATGTCGGTACATCATATAATATATTTTACCAAAAAAATAGACAAAATAAATATATAGAGATATAATATATAAGGTATATGCATTGAAAAAAAAAAAATAACAAAAAAAATTCAAGAAGAAAAAAATATAAAATAGCTATGAATGAGATATAATATTGGATTGCATAATTGATAATTGATATGTATATAATTGATATATATATAATTGATATTCAAACCATATCTATAGCAAGTTATAAATTTTATATCAACATAAACATAGTCTCATATAAATTTTGCCAAAAAATTCGATATGCTTTTACTTATTAAAAAATTGTTTATAATGCATACCGATCTAGAGATGATATATACCATGTGTCATACCAATTTTTAAAAAAAAAATTTGAATATCTTCAGAACGAATAGAGCTGGAGATTGACAATATATTAGGGACACCCTAATAATATATTAGGGTATTATTATACTTCTGTAAAGTATGATAATGTTATGGTTTCATTTTAGGATACCACATAAATTTTTAAACCGTATTGCATAGTGCACTTCAAAATTGTGCTTTGGCAAACCTGGAGTTTATTCGGACTAATTTTTAGCTTGGGTTAAACTTTAAATATGTTTTATATCTTATTTAGCGCTATTTTAACTTTATAGCCACCGATTTGGATCGTTGAATTTTTAAGACCATAATTAGTTCGCGCAAGTATCTAAAATATGACATGGGCAGCTATAATTTTTATATGTGCATTTGTTTCATACGAAAAAGTCAAGAAGGAAGACAGCTACATTACTTTTTCTTTAAAATTTAAAACTTATTATAAATATCAATTTCTTTCATAAAATAATTAATAATCAAAAAAAAATATTTCGCAATTCTTAAAAATTGATTTAAAATGTGTTAAATAAAATTTATTGAATATTGCTGATTTTATTTATAATAAAAGAATTTATAATAGTACTTAAAAGCTGAATAATCAACAAATTTAACCGTAAACATTTCTGACCTTATTAAAATATTTACAAATCTAATGAATACATACTTATGTATATTGAATGTCTAATATGAATATTTGCAAACAAAAGGTTAATAAAATTTATTTAGTTTTGTTAAAAAAAAATTGTTTAAATTAATATTACACAATTTAATATCAACAAATTTATAATAAAACTTGCTATATATACAAAATAATTAATTTTTATAATTTTATTTTGAAGTGTAATTATGGTATATAATTACTTTTTTATATTTTATATTTATCTTAAAATTTTTTATGTTTTGTTATAGTTAAATTGAATTGTAAGAATCTTTAAATATTGAATTGAAAAACTACAACCTCTTTAACCAACGCCTTACAATTTATAGATCTTCAATATATCTATGTCTATCATATTAAAATTTTTTAATTAGAAATGACTCAATTTTGTTTGCCCGCTTTAAGTAGCTCTCGATCATGACACTATCCCTAGTAACGATATAGAATCATCTTCCTGCCACTTCTGGGATTATAAAGTTTGTAAAGGGTGTTCAAAATTGAGGTATCATTTTAATTTTAATAAAAAAAGACTTTTTTTTAAATATTAAATATATTTTTATTTTTATTTAATGTCGAACAAGTGCCCCCCCCACCCCTCCTACTTCGGCAGGCTTCCAATTTTTTACAAAAATTCTGAATCACGTTGTTCAATAAACTGTTCTCAATAGTTGAAATCTGCTCGATAATGTTGTTTTTAAACTCTTGAATTGTTGTGGGATTATTGATGTACACTTTTGATTTCACAAAACCCTACAAAATCCAGATCCAGTTTCTAGAAATTAATCAGCCATCAGCTTGGTGGCTAGATTTATTGGAGCATTTTCTCTACCAAATTTTGTTCGAAATTTCCTAATTACATCTTGAAAACTTTTACCATTTTCAAAAAATGTTGTAATAACAAAAACACGTTGTTGTAAAGCTATTTGAGTTTTATTTCAGAGCCATTTCTTGGCTCAATTATACAATTTTTGTAGATTGCTTAACCACTAGAACGTTTGGAACGTTCAATTCATAGAGTAACGATTTTAGCCCTAGTCAGACTTTTCAGATTAAATGGTTTTCTAAATTAGATCACTACAGGTGACTTTAAATAAAAAATATGAATAAAATTCAATTTCTAAGTCAAGTGACACAAGTTTGTCTCCTACAGTCATAAAACTTAATAGTCTACATGAAAAAACATATTTCAGCTATCTTATAAAATCTTAACACTAAAAAAGTAATGTGCCCATAAAAGTAGACACTCTTTTTATTTACGAGTATATGTAATAAAATACGTAGAAAAGTACTTGAAATAAAGTAAAATTACGAAAATTAAATATTGTAAAAATTTAAATATTTCTTTCTAAATAATTTTTATTTACTTACAAATGTCAAAAAAAAAAACAAAAAAAAAGAAATAATTGTTCTTATGTGTGAAAAGTTGTTATAAAGTACAAAATTGAACGACCTTGCCAAATAAATATGACTATTTTTGTAAAAATTAAAAAAAACCAAATAATATCTTAAAATACAGATTTATATATATATATATGTATGTAAATGAGTATAAATTTTTTTGCATACATAATTATTATTTTTTTTTTTAATTTATTAAAAAATTATATATATATATATATATATAAAAATTGAATGATAGTAATCTTATACGTATAATATTCACCATAATATCTCTTAAACAGAACTATTAATAATCTGATAATGTTTGTTCTTCAATCGTGACATGAACTAGTCAAAGTAAAAACAAGTAATAGCTAAAGTTACAAATAATTATATTTATATAGGTAATGTAAAACTAGTACATGTAAACTTTATTTATTTGAATATTTAAGCGAATGTAATTCGTCTGTGTCATACAATATGTACTTACACAGTTTAGTAACAATTGTTTATTAAAAATATTCTGTTTATCAGGAGGTAACTAAATACATATATGTACGAGTACCTATAGATATAGTTTACTAATATACTAGAATATTTAGACAAATAAAAAATTGTAATCTGTAAGGGGTAATCTTCAATTGTAAGAATTACGTAATCTAAATAACTTTTTAATTTTAAATTCAGTTTTGATATCTGATAAGGTACTGTGTCATGGACCCATAGACTATAAGCCCATAAAGGGTGGTTCTAACAAAATATTTCAAATAAGATTTGATAACTCACCATATATGGGAGATAAGCGATTTGTATGACAATACAATTAATGCATAGCTTTAGGCATAATTCTGGTTGGATCTCAACCAGTGGCGCTGTAGTTAAGTACCGGGTGCATTAACTAAATTAGTGCGGGTTCCAGCTTTAGGTTTGCAGGTTAGCGCCATTTTTGTTATGAATTCCTAATTTTTCCTTAGTATATGGTCAATCTATTTATATTTCCTTCTGGCAATTTGTTTCACTTTTGGTTCATTGTTTGTTTGTATCCACAAGTCTGCAATTTCTTATTCTGTTCGATCAAGAATATTCGGCATTTTATACTGATGGAATTAGTGAGCAATCATGATTCGTAGTCATATATTAATGTAGATTTTACATAAGAATTAAATATTATATAAGAGGTGAAGTCTACCCAAGGCTAGCTTTGTTGGTTCTTCTTTGTTAGTGCCAATTATTATAATTAGTTATACTTTTAATGGCTGAATCGTCTAATTTGATTGGGTTATCATTTGCAAGGTGTACATACATAACTTTAGTTTTATATGTTTACATGTTAATATTTAGCAAATTTTGATAGTTGTGGATGGTTTAAAAAAGATTATGAATCTTATTCGTTATTAGAAGACATACGTTGTCTGCAAAGTCTAGGTTTCCTAAATATTTGTCAATCGAGAATAGATGCCTCCTAATCCTCTTTCAATACTGCAAGTGTCTCCCAGGATATCGCCTAATACGATGTTAAATAGTAGCGGCGAGAAGGGGCATCCTTGTTTCATACCCAAATTAGTTGTGAATGATTCACTGATATACCCACGTTGTCATACATGTTCTAAATTATGTTGATTATTTGCCTTGGAACTTTCCTATCAACTAGAGCTCTGAAGATATTACATTTATGTGTATAGAGTCGAGGACTATCTTGAAGTCAACAAATATTAAACAAAAGAGTGATCTCCACCCCTGTGTTTGTTCAACAATAATTTGAAAAGTGTTAGCTTGGTTCAGATAGCTTCTGTTTTGGGCGAAATCTTGCCTATTCGTAACTGAGCATATTTTGCGTTTTGTCTTGGAGCCTGTTTTGTATTTTTCCGGTTAACATCTTATCGATGGTGTTGAGTAATGTGATGCCTCTCCGATTGTTTCAGTCTAATACATCGCCTTTCTTAGGAATCTTGTTAATGATACTTTTCTTCCATACTGTAGGGATAGTATAAGTTTTCCAAGTGGTCGCAATGTGCGGCTGAATAAGTTCGGCAGCGATTTGTGTATCTAGCCTTAGGATATAGCTTGGTAATTCGTCGTGCCCGGCAGCTCTGTTGTTTTTCAACCTAATTGTGGCTGAAAATCAGATGTAGTTAGGATGGAGTTATGTATTTTGTTATATTCCGGGTTTTTGTGTTGGGAGATGCCCTTTCTTATTGCATATTTGGTATTACTCGCACGTTACTGATCTCCTCAAAGGGTTCCTTCCATCTTAAAGTTTGTTTACTTGCTTCTTTATTATTAGTTCCCCATTACGAGTTCTTCCGGCTGATTGACTTTGCATGTTTCTTTTGTTAGCTTATTGATGATATTTTAGACAGCTTTCATGTCGTAATTTTTTGCTGGGTAAATATAATAATAATCAAATATAAGTAATAATTTTTTTATTTAAACTATATGGTTAATTTGATTTCTATTAATTTAAAAAGGCATTTATATCGAATTTTACGAAATTATTTTGAGAGCAATTATCTCGGAAACGGTTGTTAGAAATAGGTACCCGTTCAGAAAACTGATTTGTTCATTATGAATTTCTCTATCACCACCGCTCTTCGTGACCTTTGAAACCCCTTATATGAAACAAAATTTTTTTTTTTCAATTGAGACAGTCTAAAGTTCTTAATATCTTTTTCTTAAATTATAAGATTATCTCAATTAAATTTTTTTTTTATTTTTCTTAAAGAATGGCTATTAGCAATGGTATATTGATAATATTCAATGAACAACTAATTCATACATAAACGCTATTATATAAAAAAAAAATCTTTATAGATAAATAATTTAAAATATTGTGCTGAATCATTAAAACCTATACTTTAGAATTTTTTTTTAAATACGCAAAATATGAATAACACTTTAATTTAAAGTGTGAACTTTTTTTTTAAACTTGTTCATAAATCAATTTCGGATAACAAAAGATTTATGATTAATTTTCTTATTTTAAACAATATTAAATCAATAATTTGATTTAAATTAATTAGTTAAATTAAATTAATTTGATTAAATTTTTTTTTTTTTGCAAACTATTGAACTTTATGCTTTTTCAAATATTGCTAATCAATTATAAAATTGATTTGATTAAATTTTGCAAATTAATAAAGAATTTCAATTTTTTGCTGATTCTGGACATATTTTGTAACAAATTTTACTTGAAATTAATTTCTTTTTATGAATGTAAATATGTATATGGATTATGTCTGTTAAATGGATTGGAGATTTCCTTTCGAATCGCACGATTCGTGTTCTTGTCGATGGATATTTATTTATCAAAAGATTTTAAAATAAATGCTGGTGTCCCTCAGGGATCTGTTTTATCCCCCAGTCTTTTCATAATATTTATAAATGACCTACTATCAATAACCTCCAATCCAATCCATAACATCGCAGACGACAGTACCCTTGTTGCTTCCTATGAATTTCATAGCCGCTGTAACATTAATCATCAGATTAATTCAACAGCAAAAAATTTCACTATAAGTGAATTAAACAAAGATTTAATTAAAATCCAAAAATGCTGTAGCTAAATGTTTGGGTTTCTTGTATCTGTGCAAAACTTACTTCTCATCCTCTGATCTCCTTAATATTTATAAAACTTATATTAGTCCGAAAATGGAATGTAATGCATATATTTGGGCTGGTGCTTCCATTACGTCGCTGGGATATCTCGATAAAGTGCAAAATAGAGCTATTCGTCTTATAAATGATCCCAGTGTTACGCTCACTCCACTCAGTCATCGTCGCACTATTGGGTCACTGACCTTGTTTTATAGATATCTTGTTGGGACTAACACCTGAAATCTTGTAGGGACTAACAGAGAAATCAAACAACTTATGCCTCCATTCAAGATTTTCCAACGGAAAACAAGGAGGGCAACAGATGCTCATTCCTACACAGTTGAGCTAGCCAGATTGCATATCTCGGCTTATGGAAATTTGTTTGTCATGCGCTCATCTCGTTTATGGAACCATATTAAACGAAATGTGTTCCCCAAAGTTGATAATATATATATGTACGGTTTAACCAAATTTAAGAAGAAAATTCACATCTTTCTTCTAAATATCCCATCAAATTTTCCCCATCCCCCATAATCCAGATATTCCAAATAACTTCCACCATAATCCTAAATCCTTCCATATCCTCATCCCTATAACCAAACAATACATTTGTATCACAGGTTCCCTGCTAAAGTTTGATTAAATAAGAATTTGGTTTTGGTGTGTTAAAGGCGCACACTACTCAAAGAAATACCGCATAGTTTCAATTGGTGGCTTTTCAGCTTTCCATTCCTTCATAAAAAAAAAAAAAAATATATATATATATAATATTTTTTAATTATTTACTTTTACTTTTTTTTAAGATTAATAAAAATTAAATTAATTTGTAGATTGCCCAAAAATAATTAAAAAAAAAAGTACATACAAAATTATAGTTTTAATTTTGATTTCAATTTTTGTAATACAATTTTTTTAATTTCATTTTATTCTCCTGTTCCTACTTATCTTTATACGCTTTATAACCAGAGACACCACATAAAAATGTATACATATACATTATATATATTTTTATTTTTAATTTAATATTACAATCATAATTCATATTATTATATCAAAAGATATGATGACTTAACATAATATAAACTATTAAATGAAACCTAGATTAAAATTATTGTTATTAATATCATAGAGATCGGGGGTAAAACTGATATTTCGTACAAAATAATATCTTTGTATACAAAATATTCATACAAACATATATACATAAACATAAAGTGTATAATCATAAACAATTTTGATAAGTATAAAAAGTGTTTATAATAATATGCTCCGTATGCTTTAAGATGATGACTTGTACTTTGTATAGCACATATATATATGCCGCATGAAATGCGTTTTTAACCTTGACTTAATTTACTATTAATATTTGAATACACGTACTTACATTTTTACATATATATATATACAGACATAAATGTGCAAACAAATATAAAAATATTAAAATGAAAATAAAAATTTTTTTACATACATTTATAAAAAGTTCGAAAAACTTTAAAGTATGCAATACTTTTTTTTTTTTTAAATCAAACTTATAACTACCAATGCATCCGATACTTAATCAACAAAAAACAAAAACTGGTTATTGTTTAAAATTAAATTAACAAAATATGCAACTAAATACATATCTGGTTATAATGAATTCAATTTGACCGAAATAATGATGCACAGTAATGCAATGGTACATTTTATTAATATCTATGCAAATTTTAACATATATATTTTTTTAATAAAAGCTGTCTTGAAATTACAACTCCTCACTAAATTATGTAAACAAACTTTTATATAATATAAAACTAAAATTTTGAAAAAGTCACTTAAGTTTCTATTTATTATTTTTCTTTACAGGTACTTATTATGGGATTACATAAACAGTACCTGAAATATGGTCGAACGGCTAGAGATCAATTATTTGTTATTAACACTGGTAGTGGGCATGGAAAGGGTAGTGTTGGAGATGGTATCAAAAATATAACAAATAAAGTAAACAATAAATCTAGTGGCTTTAATGATCGAAAAGGAATTAAAAATGATTATAAAATTAGACCTACGCCAATATCCATGCTTATTTCACAAGGAGCAAAAATAAATAATAGTAAGTATTGAATCAATTTATATATTATATACATATTTAAAAGATATTATTATTATTAAGTTATATATAATATTTGAAGTTTTATTTATCTTGAATCTGGCCAATGGCGTATGGTAAGGTGGTAAGGAAGCCGCCTTACATGTGAAAAGTTTCAGGATCAAACCCAGGTCAGATCATATCTTAAAATAAGATAAGATTTAATATAGATATTTAAATAACTCTTGTATAGGATAATAGAAGGCGCACAAAATTAACATTTGTGTATTCATAATTTTATACAATAATTACAGTCGAGTAATCAACGGCTTAGCACGTATAACGATTAAAGAAACTGAAATCTAGTCTAAAAAAAATTTGTGAATGCCCTATAGTCTTTAAAGAAGTGTAAATGGAGGGAAAACAAATGTTTGCCTGAGAAAGATCAGCAAAGAACAGGATGCAAGAGCTTGAGAAAGATTTATATATTTGTTTTTTTTAATGGGATGGTGGGATATTTCCCAACAGGTTCAGGGGAAAAGTAAATAAAAGCTACTTTATTTCTCCGAATTTTTCGTTTGATGCAATCTAAAATAGAAAGAGATACGCGACTTGAAAATCGCAAACCCAATCGCTACGAACGACTGCGGGCGCGTAATCCATGAACACGTCGGTCGTATTATCTTTTTAAATTTTTATAAAATATGTTAAATATAAATACTATATAAATTACATGTTCAAAATATTCTATTTGCACAATTAATAATTGTTTGAACCAACCTTTTAGAACAACTAAAAAAGTTTGATCTATCCAACATTTCCGATGAAATAGTAGATGATGAATTTATTAAGCTAAGCTCTCTACGTTTGCTTTATCCGGAAAAAAGTTAATTATCAGTATCCGCCCTTATTCGCTATTTCTAAAACGATTAAAAAAAATTTTTAAAAAAATTTTATTCTGAAATACAAATTTTTGACTTTTTACCATAAAATCTGCATTTGTTTTAACAATAACACGTATATTGTTGGTTTTAAGGTCATTAAGTGTTTTTCATTTATTAGGTAAATCAATTATTTAACATAACCCAAAAAAATGGTGATAAAGAAAATTCAAGTTCTTGAGGAAGTCGTCTAGTTGATTATGGGGAATTAATTTAGATCGATTCTTATATATGTATATCCTTCGATATATCTAGAACCTTCGCCTTAATTTCAATATGTACCTATATAATGCAGACAAGCTTTATTACCTAAATGTTTTAAATAATTATCACTATATATAAAAACAAATTTGTTACATAATAAATTTAAAATTAACTCCTGTTAATTAAGCTAACATTCAACAAATAAAAAAATCATATAGAGATACAACTATTTATATTATAGATTTATGAAAGAACTTTGTTGTTAAATCCCATCTGCAATGAAAAATCTTACTATAAAAATCAAAGATTTATTAGTATTCTAATTAATTTAACTGAAGTTTGAAGTGCACGTTTATATTAAAATTGCTTCTCCGTTTGTAACGCATCGATCTAGACGAGCTAAATATAGTTTCAAACGTACGTATCAAATTAAAATCAAAAAGTAAATCGATCTAGCTATGTGTGTCTGTCCGTCAGTCCGTGTGTCAGCACGATAACTCAAAAACTAAAAGGGCTAGAGTTTTGAAATTCACACAGAGTCTTTTTAGACATTTCTTAGGTTCGCTTTTGTTTTTCGTGAAAATCGGACCAAGGCTTCGGTGAGCTGACTAATTATACTAGGAGGATGAAAATTACACATGATTAGTTATATATTAAATCAAGCACCTATATGAAGTTTCAAAATGTAACGGCTCAATTTTAGGGGAGCTGCCATGCTAAGTTTTCAATTCAATAACTGTGAATCTAATGAAGCTACGAGATCAAAATTAAAACTGGGCAAGTAAAGTAATAGGACAAGTTACTTGACAAATTGGCAATTACTCGGACTTTTAGAGTAGGACAAACTTTTTTTTTATTTTATTTTGTTTTTATGGCCAGCTTGGCTAAGCTTGACATTACTCGAAACAAATTTTTTTTTTGGTTTTTTTCTAAATATTTTACTCTTTAATATATTTAATTTTATATAATAGCGTAACGGTTTATTTTTACATCATATTGGGTATGCACGGGTATCTAAAAGTTGGCAAGGGCAACTGTAATCTTTCTCGTTATACCCGTATGACTATATAGTCAAAGGGTATAATAAATTTGCCATTACGTTTGTGACGCAGAGAAGGAGGGGGGGTAGATATAGACTCAAGTGTATGGATCGGATCAGAATCGAAAAAAAAATCGATTTAGCTATGTATGTCCGTCCGTCCGTCTGTCCGTCTGTCCGTCCGTCCGTCTGTCCGTCCGTCCGCACGATAACTCAAAAACTAAAAGAGCTAGGGTCTTGAAATTTTCGCAAATTCGTTTTTTTGCAATAGCCATCATCGCTATTTAAATCCAGCCATTTTGGTCCATGGGTTCGGGTGGCTGCCATACAACTTCTTTTTTTATATGAGTATTTCTCTGTAACTATTACAGCTACGTGTCTGAAATTTTGACAAAAGTAGTTTAGTTTTATGGTCAGAGTTTCTGCAAAATTTGGTTGGTCTGTTGCTGTGAGTTCGGGTAGCTGCCATACAACTCCTTCTTTTATATGAGCATTACTCTATACCTATTAAAGCTGGGTGTCTGAAATTTTGCCAAAAATAGTTTATGGCAATGGCCAAAGTTACTGCAAAATTTGGTTGGTCTACTGCAAAGGGTTCGAGTAGCTGCCATACAACTTCTTATTTTATATGAGCATTACTCTATACTAGGGAATCCAATTACGATTATCGATTACCCGAGTACCCGAGTAATTGATACTTTATAAGCAAGTTCCGAGTAGTTGACTACTCGGAATATTTTTTTCGAGTATCGAGTATAATATTTAGACAAAAAAATGTAAATATTGCACATTCATTTAACTACATATTAATCAATCGAGTATCGGTATTCTATCGTTTTTTCTTCTTTTACTTCTATAATAAAGTTGCTTAGCAACCGTTGATTTTTAACTAAGTTTCAAATATCATACCTACATAAAATAAATAACATTTGTAATTTGAAGTTGTATGACGTAAAATTTGCAAAAAAGTGAAATATTTAAAAAAAATTTGTGAAATAAATAAAATAAATACTTAATTTTTTAATATATATAGCTGCCTTTGGTAAGTGAAGTGTTTTGAGTAAAATGTACTAAATTTCATGTAATAAATGCATATTTAAATACGTATAAATTTCAATTTTCAATTTTTATGTTGTGATTTTTTATTTTAGTGATTTATTTACATATACCCAAAAATGTCTTCGAAAAAATCAGAGGTATGGAAATATTTTACAAAAAAAGAGAAATCGCAGTCTGTTTGTAACATATGCAAATCTATAATTCAACGTCCGGGATCTAATACTACTGGAATGATAAATCATTTAAAATTACATAGCATATCTTTACAAAAAAGAAATTTGGGCGGCACAAATGAAACTGATGCATCTTCTTCGAAAAACACAAAATCAGTTGGAAATGGAATAATAAATTTCATAAGTCGAGAATCATTGAATGAAATATTGGCGAAATGTGCGACGAAAGATGGATTTAGCATCAAAGGAATTACTTCATCTGAAGCCATTAGGGGTTTCGTAGCAAGTCGTAATTATAAAATGCCAAAAAGTGAAACAACGGTAATGAAATATATAATGGATTTTTATAAAGAAAAAAAAGAAGAATTAATTGCGTCGTTATTAGAGCAAAAAAAATCTGGAGAGAGATTCAGTATTACTGTCGATGAATGGAGTGATATAAACGTTAGAAGGTTCATGAATATCACTCTTCATTCAGCAACAAAGCCACCTGTAGTCTTGGGTCTATCTGCAATAATAGGTTCTTGTGATTCAAATGCCACCATCGATTTGGTAAAAGCAAAACTTAAAGATTATGGACTTGAGATGGATAATGATATCGTCGGATCCACACATGATGGAGCATCAGTCATGGTAAAATATGGGAAAAATATTTTACCATTTTCTCAGTTATGCTACAACCATGCTATACATCTTGCTGTACTTGATGTATTTTATAAAAAAAGTGGGAGTTTAATTACGAATGATGATGCGGTAATTGATACAAATTTCCAAGATGATGAGAATTTAGAATATGATGAAAATTCAGCAGATGATGATTGTGTTGAAACTACCGAACAAAATGATGAGGTAGCTGATGCATTTGCTTTTGATGGTAACTTAAATTTACAAAATGATTCAGTTAGACAATTACCAATCTTTCGTGAAGACATTGGCAAAATTCTTGATGAAACACGAAAAATTATTAAATTTTTCAAATATTCTTCAGTTCGGAGCAGTGTTCTTGAAAAGCATATAATAGATCAAGAAGGCAAAAAGTTACGATTGCTACTCGATTGCAAAACAAGATGGAACTCAATAATACCAATGGTAAATCGTTTCATAAAAATATACGATTGTATACAAAAGGCTCTAATGGAATTAGGTCAGCAAAAATGTTCAGAAAAAAATATTAAAGTTTTAGAAGAAATATCACATGTTTTACAACCGGTTGAGCTTGCTGTTAAAGAGCTCAGTAAAGATAATAATAATCTTTTAAAAGCTGAAGGAGTATGCATTTTTTTGCTAAACAAACTAAAAGAAACAAATACGCAGTTAGCCATGGAAATGTTCACTGCTTTGAAGAAAAGAATTGAAGAAAGACGAAATGAGGATGTTGTATCACTCTTGCGTTTTTTACAATCTGGAAATTATCCTAAACCAGATATTAACTGCCATTTTACTTATTTAAAAAAAAGTTCTATTCATTTATTGGCTAAAGAAACCTTCAAAAGGCTGTTCAATGAAGATCCTGCAAACACACAGATGAATACAGAGTTAACAATTGAAAATGAAGAAATAATTTCAAATAATGGTTTGGTTTCAAATTATGATGAACTCCAAAAAACAATTGAATTAATTATGACTGTTCCGAAAGAATATAATGAGAGAAAATCCACATTGGAAAAAGAAATGAAGTTGTGGGAGAAAGATTGTTCAAAACGAGGTGACTCTATTGGAAAACTTTTTACAGCACTATTGACAATACAACCAACGTCAACAGTAAGTGAAAGAGTGTTTTCGGTAGCTTCAGCTTTTGTCACAAAAACCCGAAATCAGTTAAAAATGGAAACGGTTGACAAACTTGTATTTCTAAAGTATTATTTTTTAATTAAAAAATAGATTTAAAACTAAAAGTGTTGCATTTTATTTTAAATTTAATTAACACAACATGGTGTGGGTAATTTTTTCATTACCCGGGTACCCGGGTATCCGGGTAATGAAAAAAAATAAATACTCGATTACCCGGATAACTGAAAATACGATTATTTGGACTCACTACTCTATACCTATTGAAGTTGGGTGTCTGAAATTTTGCCAAAAATAGTTTAGTGTAATAGCCAAAGTAACTGCAAAATTTGGTTGGTCTACTGTAGAGGGTTCGAGTAGCTGCCATACAACTCCTTCTTTTATATGAGCATTATATTTTACCTAATAAATCTGGTAAGTTTGAAATTTTGTCAAAAGTAATTAATGTTTATAAAAATAATGATATAATATTTATATAATGGTCATACGGGTATCCCAGAGTTGACACAGTCTACTCTACTACACTCTTCCTCGTTATACCCGTGCATATATATATGACATCGGGTATATTAGATTTGCTCCTCCGTTTGTAACGCATCGATCTAGACGAGCTAGATATAGTGTCAAGGGTACGTATCGGCTCAGAATCGAAAAATTAGTCGATCTAGCTATGTGTGTCTGTCCGTCCGTCCGTCCGTCCGTGCGTCCGTCTGTGTGTCAGCACGATAACTCAAAAACTAAAAGAGCTACAGTTTTGAAATTTTCACAAAATATTTTTCAATCAATTTCTAGGTTCCCTATTTTTTTTGGTTAAGATCGGACCAAAACTTCGGGTAGCTCTCGAACAGCTAACTTTTTTAACTCCAATATTTTCATACAAAAATTTGAAATATAGCTATGCACCTTGTAACATGAAATTATATGAATTTTGTTTTTTTGTTTTTTTTGTTTTTTGTTTTTGTTACAAAAAGTAGATAACGATTTCGAGTTAGAATTTCATATGATTTAAATGATGCGTAGTTTATTTAAGATAAGAAAAAAATGAAAACAAAGATTTTTTTTAAGTAAATGGCTTCATAAATAATTTATATATGTATATTCATATAATATGTATATGTGTAATATTTTGAATGAATCATTTTATCAATATGATTATATGATGCTTACTTTGCTTAGGTTTAATATATTCGTGAATTAAAAATTAATTAAAAGAGATAGAATTGAAAAATTAGAGCTAGAGTTTTGAAATTCACACAAAACATTTTTTGGATATTTTTAAGGTTCCCTATTCTTTTTGGTTAAGACCAGACCAAGGTTTCGGGGAGCTGTCACACAACTTATTTAAACCAATATAAATTTCTTCAAAAGTAATTATACTAGAAAGACGAAAATTACACACGGTTAGTTTTATAATGAATCAAGCACTTATATGAAGTTTCAAAATTTTACGGCTTCATTTGCGGGGGGCTGCCATACAACTTCTTTGCACCAATATGAATTTCTTGGAAACTGAGTATACTACGAGGATGAAAATTACACACTGTTAGTTATATAATGAATCGAGCACTAATATGGAGTTTCAAAATGTTGCGACCCCATTTTCGGGCAGCTGCCATACAAAGTTGTCAATTCGATAACTGTGAATCTAATGAAGCTACGAGGTCAAAATTAAAACTGGGCAGGTAAAGTAATAGGGCAAGTTAGTTGGCAAAGTTGGACATCGCTCGGGCCAACTTTTGGGGTGGGCTATTTTTTTTTTATGGTTATTTTTTTTTATGGTTTTTTTTTTTTGTTTTTAAGCAAAAATTATGGTATGTATAATGAATTAAAATTTAATATTTTTTTTTTTTTATTTAATTTTTTTTAAGCAAAAATTATGTGATAATAAGCTAAATTTTTTTTTAACTATTTTACTTTCTATATTTTTTTTGTAATATTTATAATAGCATGTGGAAAATAAATAACGGTTAGTGGGTAAGCACGGGTATCTAAAAGTTGACAAGGGCAACTATAATCTTCCTCGTTTTTTATTGGTTTTTGAGTTTATAAGAATAATAATATTAGTTGTTTCGTCCTTTGTTCAATCTGTAGAACAAAGTAAGGACCCCACTGAATATACAAGATCTTCGAAAACGAATATTAGTAACCTCTAGATAATAGATAATTTATATAACAGTGCATATTTGTTTTCTATATATTTACAATAAACCTTTAAATTAATAAACTATTGACTACATATACCTTAGTTTTAAACTTATCAGATTTGCTTATTAAATATTTAATTAAAATGATAATAAACAAACAATATATATATATATCCATATTATATTTTTTTTTAAAAACTATTATTTACAATAATAAATATTTATAATTTCTAATATGTAATTAAAATATTATTATTTAAATATATCTTTTTCCGTAAATCATTTCATTAAAGTATCAATCAGATCCCGTTAAATGATAATTATCATTGACATTTTAACACCTTTATATTATATATTTACACTTTTTTTTTTTTTTAAATGAAAATAAACATATTTTTGTAGGATTAATATTTATTAAAATGACGTTATATATTAATGAACTCCAGCACTTGTTTATTTATTATTTTGTTATAATTTTCAATCAATTATAAATTTTATAATACAAAATTCATTAAGAGTGATTTTTTTGAACTAAAGATTGTTTTATTTTTTTTTTTTGTGTTAAAAACCTGTTTAAAAATACATTGACGTGCCGCGCCGCCTATATTATAGGTATATAAATTTTGTTTTATTAATATTTTTTTTTTGAAAACCTTTTGAGGAATCTTAAAAGTTTACACAAATAATTTATAAAAAAAAAAAAAATTGAAATAATGCGCGTAGCTCTTATATAAATATTTAAATATGTATATGCATATGTCATTCATATTTTTTTTTAAATATTTTGACTCAACAATCCTGTTGTAGATCAAGGTCTCCCAAAATACCGTAATATGTTTGTTTTGTTTTTTTTTTTTTTGATTTTTTTAATTTATTTTGAATAAAATAAGCATTTGATTTTTTTTTTTTTTTTTATATAAAATCAATTCAAATTTTCTTTTATTTTTGCTCCTACAACAAATGAAAGTATTTAGCACATCTTTATATCACTTAGCATTTAAAGAGTTTGTTATAAAATATATATATATAATATATATATATATAAATAAACATTATACAAAAATCTTTACAATTATTATTTTTGTAAAAGAAAAATAAAGGTCAAGAGCAGACGTTAGTTTAGATGATAAAGATAGAAATATTATAAAAGAAAAGATGTTGTAATGGAATGAAAATTTTATAGTGTCAAGTGTAACGGTAAATCCGTTTTAAAATAAATAACGAAAAAAAAAACAAAAAAAAATGTAAACAAAAGGTAAAAAAATGTAATAAAACTGAATATGTTTGTATGTATGAATATGAAGACTTTAAAAAAAAATTATTCAAAATTGAACTAATTTTTATACTTTGTATAGTTTTTTTAACAAGTTTAAAATTTAAAATAATGTCGGTATTAATTTGTATATAGTATTAAATTTTTAAATCTTTTTTATGAACCATTAAAGTTATTGATAAATATTTATTAATTTTGATAAATAATTGTAAATCAGTTGCATTATTGAAATGCATCTTGAAATACAACTGCATACAATTTTAAAATATAAAAAGTATTTAAAAAACATAGATATCGCAAAAAAAAATAAATTTCATTGAAGAACTTTTTTTTGTGTAACCCCACCCGTTACTGAGCTACAGCCCACCAAAGTTAGAAAAAGTCCTATATTTAAATTGTTATAACACGAGTTCTATAAAGTATATTTTAAATCTGATAAAAACACAGCTGATTTTATATTTTTTGTATAAATATATGTAAAATATGTGTATAGGGTTGCCATACGTACTTTCTGAAAGACTTAAGTTAGAAACTTGAAATTTTGGAAGAAGTTGGATCTTTAGATATTAGTATAAGTTATTTTATGTCTCCGACTCTTTAGAAGCTGTAACGGATCGAAAATAGAAGTTTTGCTATTTTTTGACACCTGTCTAAATATTTTTAAATTTTATAAAATTTTAATCCCAATTGCTACATTTTAACATGTTCTAATGGTTTTTCTTGAATTTAAAGGGGTTTAAAATTTTTACAAAAATTTCCTATCTTTAAAAACTAGTTATTTAGGTACCTGTGAATATATTGAAGATCTAACATTACATTTCAATACATGTTAACATCTTTTCTTTATAACTTTATTGGGTTTATATTTTAAGTATGGATTTAATTATTTTTTCAAAATTTATATTGAATTAATGAAATAGAAAAATTATAATATATTATAAATCTGAAATCATAAATTATAAATTATAAATCATAAATCATCATCATCTTAATATTTAATCTGTAAATCAAAAAAATTGAGTACATATTACCAGGACAACTACCAACCGATTTTCATAATAACTTAAATAATAGATATTCAATACAGAATGCACACCATTTTAAATATTTTTCCAACATTTTCTAATTTTCCTTTTAAATCATGTAAAAATATTTAAACACATATATATATATATATCGATCTTTTATCTTTGTTTCTTGAAACCCGGTACATTTTTGATGGATGTCAAATTAACCGTTTCGAAAAATACCTGTCAAAATTTTAAATTCGATTTTTATTTTAATCCATATTGCACCATTCTTTACAACTGCGCTATTTATATTGTCTTTAAAGCCAACTTCCCATTTTGCCAATTTAAGTTATACAAGTGCCGCCTAACACTCGAAATTTGAGCAACAGTTGCACTTAAATAACTATTTATATTTTTAAACAAATAATTGAGCCGCAACCGGCAATATTGTGACCGAATAAGCCTATTAATATGTACCAGTCTACAATCAACATATAAAATGAATAAATCACTTGTATATATCGTATTATTATATGAATACTCAATATTTTTATTCACATTCCTTTTCACACAAATTTTATTTTATAAATTAATAAGTATTTTGTTATTTGACAAAATTATTTTATCAGACGTAAACCTTAAGAACTGACTAATAAATTCATGAAGATGTTTTTTTAATATCAATGTTTACTAACTGCTCATAAATCAGTTATCAGAATAACTATAAAATATATTTATAAATATTATAAAAAAATCTTTAAAGTTAATTTAATTGATTCTTTTAATAGGTTGTTTTTCATGACTCATAGCTCATGAATTAAAAATGATTCTCAACACTTGAAAGTTAACAATCTCTTAATTTTAACATAAGAGTTGAAAAATTAAGAATTAGGATGTTTATTCATATACGATGTATACTTTTGTTATTCTAAAGATTATTTTACAAAAGTTTAATTAAATAAATTATACAATAACATATATAGTAATGGTTTTATTTTTTTAGTAAAACATGTTTGTGCCAATGTATCAACTATTAATCAATAAATTTTTCAAAACGTATCCTGGAAGAGTTCACAAGAACAACAAGATATCTTTTTTTAAAAGTTCAAGGATGAATTTTTTCTTACGGTCCATGCAAATTATGAATTGAATTGGGATTTTTTTTTTCAATATATATAAATTTTATAAATACTTTAATTCAAGTTTTAGAAAAAAAAATGCAATTTGCGCTATAATGCTATGCGCTTTGAACGTCACGTACGCGAACTTTTTTTTTTGAATTTTTTTCTAGAACTGAATTGCAAAAAAACAAGTGATGAAAAAACCAAGGGTTTTTAAAAAAGTACATTTTCAAAATTATATTGTGTTAAAAACTCAGTTTATTTTTGGAAATATATACTGTGGGGGATATATTTACTATGGGGGATATATATACTATAGAAATATATACTAATAAGTCATTGCTTACTTGTAAAAATAGTAAATTTTTAATTTTTAAGTCCTAATAGCTCTTCAATGGGAAAGGTTACCAAATTTCTCAAGAATCTAATCTCACTCACCACCCCCTCCATCCCTCCATTTTTTTAGATTCTAGGAATTAAACCAAAATTTGGAATTTTACTTAGAATTTTACTATCTAAGCAAAAAAGGATAAAACTGAGAGACACTTTCTTCAATTTAAAGAACCGCTTGTGAATTTAAGAAAAATCTTTAACATATGTTAAAATATAATGTTGGACCTTTAAATTTTGTATATTAATAGAAAAAAATTTGGACAGGTATTCAAGTTACAGGTGCTTAAAAAAAGCCAAATTTCAATTTTGGACCCCTTACAGCTCTTAAAAGGGGGGCGCAACAAAAAAATGTTCTTAACCGACTCCTACTAATTTCTGAGGATCCACCATCTCCCAAAATTTCAAGTGTCTAGCTTGTGCCGTTCAGAAGTTATGTGGGACCAAAACTTTTGCAAAAATTGAGTTTTGGATAACGGTAAATTTTAGTACCGATGGCAACCCAATGAATAAGTTTTTTAACAGTTTGTAAAGCTATCTTTCGACGTTTTCAGATTGAAAAAATATCTCATAGAATTTTTCTTATAACGTTTTAAATAAAGGGTTTCTTCCAAATTTGAGGGGCTGTACCTTCGTAACGGGGGGGGCTACAGAAAAAAGTTCTTCCATGAAATTATTTTTTTTGCAATACCTACCCGTAGTTAAAATTTCTTCTCTCTATTTCAAACGGTGTAAAACTTTGTGTAAACATACGGACAGACAGACAGACGGACAAAGTTTAAAATTAAGAAAAACCTTTGACACTGGTTGAAACTTTCGTTTTGGAGCTTTCAATTTTGTATATAAATAAAAAAAAATATTAACAGGTGTTCAAGCTATAAGTGTTTTAAAGCTAAATTTATAGCAAAATTCAAGGTTTTGGACCCCTTACAGCTCCTAAACAGGGGCCGTAACAAAAAAAATTTTTAACTGACTCCTACTTATTTCTAAGGATCTAGCTTCTCCTAATATTTCAAATTTCTAGATTAAGCCGTTCAGAAGTTATGAAGAGCCAAAAATTTTGCAAAACTTAGTATTAGATAACGGTAAATTTTAATACCGAACGGTAACCCTATACATTTGGCTTTTAAAAGTACGTAAAGCTTATAAAATCAGCTGTCTTTTATCGTTTTCAGGTTGAAAATATACCTTATAGAACTCTTGTTATAACTATTTAAATATAGGGCTTTTTCCGACTTTGAGGGGCTGTTGCTCCGTAACGGGAGGGGTAATAGAAAAAAGTTTTAACATTAAATTATTTTTATTGCAATACCTGCCCGTTGCTGATATTTTTTTGTCAATCGTACGTAAAAAGGGACGGACGGACGGACGGACGGACAGAGTGAAACTATATAGGTACATTTTTACAAAATTTTTTGAAAATGTACTAAAAACAAGAATCCTGGTCATAATACACGGATCTTGTTTATTTTTGTAATATTAACTATACAATAACTAGAAAATCTCCTACAATTGAAAAGGTTCAAAACCACTATTAATTATTTTACAACATTTTAAATATGTAAGAATCTGGTTGTAAAACCTCTCGTAAATTTGTTTTTTTTTTAATTTTACTTTTTAAATTTTATTTTCATTGTAAATTCAACGGAAAAAAACATTTAAAAATAAAAGTTCTGGAAAAATACGGAGATATATATGTGTATATTTTTTGTGTTAACTAATTGCTTAACGATTAGACTGATAAGTCCGTCTGCATCATACAGGTATATCTTGGAAAAACAGGAAAGGTATTCTATATAGAAATATAAGGATATAGTGGATAATGTTGTAAGGCAAGGAACTTGAAATATGTTCATATATACATATGTATTCTTGTTATAGAATTAATTTCAATAAATTTATACTTGATTATTAGCGTGTACATGGTTTTAAATGAAAAGTACAAAAAAAAACTCGTAAAATGATTCTGGTTATTGGATAAAATCTTAACTTTAGATCTGCAATATGAAACATTGTTCCAAAATACTGGTTATCAATTTGATCAATTCGAATAATTTGTATACGTAAAATGTAATGCAACTTTTACGATTCAGAAATTTGTTATTTAACTGAGTTGCTGTATACGGTGACTTCGATCAAAACTCTAGTGATGGTGTAAAGGTCTTTTTGCTATATAAAAAATTCCAATTTACATGATTTTAAGCCTTAGTACACATATTTTCGGTCGCAAAAGATGACGCAAAATGGATGCCTGGAATTCTAAAGTAGGAGTAGGAAATACTTTACATCTCCAAATCTATTAATAATTCTCATATATTTACTGGAGCACTCAGCACCGATCTTCAATATCTGGATAAGAAACAAAAGAGAGCTGTTCATATTATCAGTGATACTAACGTCACAAAAGGCTTAACGTCTTTAAGTCACCGCCGTAATGAAGGAGTTGCTTGCCTATTTTATAAATATCTACTATAGGTTATACTTCAGAAGAAATTAAAAATATTATGCCAAAAATCAAACTTTACAGCCGTAACACAACCCAAATTGTATAAGTTGACCTTTCTAAAACCCAAGAATTGCGAAACACAAAAGGGGGTAATATGTTCCTCGTAAAACCTTTACAGTATAGTTTGAGATATTTTTAAAAATAACATATTTTGAATTTAATAACTGACTTTATGAGAATCATCATGTATTAAAAATACATTTTTACATTATTTAGAAAAATATTTTAATACAAAGTTCCCTTACGCAAAAACGGATTTTATATAGTGATGTAAAGACCATATTTTTTAATAATGTACCGGTTCCTTACGATAGATAATTGAAAGAAATATTTCTTGAGTACAAAGAGCAGATAGCAGAGAAAATTACAAAATTTTAAAGCAAACATAATTGTAATATTCTAGTATTTATGTATACTTTATATTATCACTTTAAAATTATTTTTTAAATTGCCTTTAGAAATGTCATCAACTGTCATTAGATTTTATATATAAATCTATTTTCTTGAATAAGTTTTGATATTAAATTAAAATTAAAATTTAAAAAATAGTCTATAATTAGATTTATACAGTAATTTAGTTTTTAGAAAAAATTCCACTCTACCATCAAGTTAATGTTAATTATTAATGCTACCATATCAACAAATTAATGATAATTATTTATTAAAACAATGACATTTAAAAATAGCTGTAGGAAAAAGTGAAAATAAAAATAAAAATTCCGATGACGTTAATATGCATAATTATCAAGATTAATTATATTTTTAAAAATATCCAAAACTTATCATCAAGTTATCGTTTTAACTTACAAAAGCTAAAATATTCATGCAATGTACATCATTGCGATAAATAATGACGTTAATCGCATAAAACATGACGAATAAAATTAAAGTTCTTAATGGCCTAAAATTGAAAATTATAATCCAGATTAAAATATTTTTAAGTCTAAATTTAATTCTACATCAATTAATTACAAAAACTAAAATACATGTATTTAATTTAAATCAAGATTTCTGTAAAAGTCCGCTAAACAGGAAGTAATTTAATTTTTACGATTACTAATCTAAAGAAATAAAACAATAAATGCCTTTATTCAAAATTTTCCAACATTAAACAAGGAGTGCGATGGATGCTCACACCTACATTGTTAATTTGTTGAGATGGCGCATCACGAATCATGGAAATTCGTTTGATATGCGAACGACGAGGTAGTGGAACTATATTCCATCCTATGTTTTCCCTAAAATTAGAGATACGTATGTGTACGACTTAGATAAATTTAAGAACAACATTGAAATTTTCCGCATTCCACATAATCCTACAATCCTAAATATCCTAACTCCAATTCCTTCTAAACTTCTGTTCTTGTAACCCACAAATTACAAATTTCTATTTTTGTATCACAGGTCCCCCCCTTAAGTTTGGATTAAAAAGGATATGGTTTTGATGTTTTAAAGTCGCATCCTATCTAAAGCAACACCACATAGTTACAATGGGTGGCTTTCAAATCTTCAACAACTAACTACACCCTGAAGCTTAACTGATTTAGCTGACCCAGACCAGCTTCTATTAATAAAAAATTTACTTTATGCAACTTTTGTTCGATTTCTGAACGAAACCATATTTAGGGTAAATATGAGATCATTCTGATATCAAGTTTTTTTAAATATATAATTCTAAAGTAAATATGTTCATGCAATTTATGTTAAAGTTACAAATACTTCAATACAAAATCGTGTTAAGTTTTTTGTTTTCAATAATAAAGTACAAATGATTTACGTAAATAAGAAGATTAATTTTTTTATTTTATAATAATTAATTGTAATAACAAAATAAAAACAAAATTATACAATTAAATTACAATTGTTTTCACGATTACTTTGAAACTTTATAAGAGTTCAATTTATTCATTAATTAAATAATCTATATTGCATAACAAATTGAAACAGATTAAATAATTTAATTAATGTAATATATTTAAATAATAATTTTCAATAAAAAATGCTATGAATTATAGATTAACAAAATGCATTAATGATTATAACAAATTGAAAGAACTTATTTTTTAAATAATCCAACAAATTATAAACTTAAAAAATTACCGATTTTTATCCGGACTCACGGTAAAAAATTACTTTAGTTAAGCTTAATTTAAATAACTTTAAATATAAAATCTCTTCTTATTACTGTATTAAATTTATTTAATTTTATTATTATAATATAAAAATAGTGTTAATATATAATAAAAGTGAACTAAAATTGAAAAATAATATCAATTAAAAAAAAAACAAACCTGTTTTCTAATGCAAAAGATATGTGTAAGAAGTAAGAAAGAGACCCTATTAAATAAATAATCAAAGAATTGTAATGGAAAATTATTAATAAAGTAAACACATATCTTATAGGTTTTATAGAAAATATATGTATATATATATAGGTTTTATGCAAAGAATTAATAGTCAATATATATCTATAAAAGTGTCTACTACTTTATTTCAGTTTTATTAAATACGCTTTAAGAGAAGAACTGAACCGGTTTAAATGAATTTAAAGATTTGCATTTAACAAATCCGAAAATGCTTAAACATTGAAATGATACCTTATATTAACATGTTTCAGGCAGACAATTTAAAACTCATAAAAAATATTAAATTGATTCTTTTTTTAAATTTATTTTATATTTAAAAATTCTCAGATAAACTTTTGAAAGAAATGCATCTGCAATATGGAAGTTTATTATTTGAAATGGTAAAGTACTAAGCCTTTTGATGGTATGTCCAACATTAATAGGTGCATATAAAAGCAACATTAATTAGTTTTTAAGATAAAAGCATTTTAAGGAAAAATTTTAAAATTATTTTTAAACCCTATTACCTGTCAAACCAAGGAAAAGAGATCCTCCATACAAAGAATAACAAAAATATCCCATGTTATATATACTTTTATAAAATTATAAAATCTGAGCACTGTAACAGGTCATATAAAAATAATCAAATTGTTTTAATTCAAACCGTGTACAGAAGTTTTGTAAACATTCGAACGAACAGAGAACTGAAGTAATCGGAAAAATAAGTTGCCTTTAATAAAAAAATTATGTTCCCTACTCCTCCATTTTGTGTTTCTTTATTTATTTATTTATTTATTTATTTGTAGTACCAAACAAATGTAAATATTGCCTCATATTATGGTAGTTCATTTAGCATTTGAACTTCTTATTAAGCTATTATATTATACACTATGTTGTTTTATATTAGATATATTCGGGGCATAAGGGTTTGAACCCTAAACTTTTCGATTGAAGTCGCCATTTTAGAATAACAAATTAACTTTTAATTTCTCTAGGACTTAAATCCAAGATTGTATGTTAAAAATTTTACAAATTTTAATTTTTAAACATTCGAACATTGTTTGTTAAGCACATTAACTTGTTTTTTAATTTTTTGGTACGTTTTAAGTCTTTATTTTTGAAATTACTTTACGTCATATTTCGTTATATTTTTGTTTTCAATGTTTCTCAATGTTTTTTTTGTACATTCCTTAAAATCAGATAAGCAACAATCCTTAAAACCTATAATAATTACTTTTGGCTTACAGTTCGCTACATGTTAAATGATAACGTTAGATTTAAAAAAAATTTGACGTTTACATGATTTAAAATGGCCAAAGAAAATTTGACAGCAGCTTAAACACAATGTTTACCTAACGCTTAATGAGATTTTTTTTTTTAACTTGAAAATTATGTAAAAAATTTCAAAAAAAAAAGATTAAATAATTTTAAATCAATAAATTTACATAAAATAATGAAAATAAATTAACGGTATTATTATTTTTCTACTTAGTATGTATATTGTATACATCGATACAGGATATTTTTTTAATCAGTATTTATATATGACATTTGTGACATGACGTGTAAATAATAGATTTTGAATTTAATTGTTTTTGATTATCAAGTATAGTTTTGATGCTTAAGGTAAGAGATTCATTAACTAGTATTTTGTTTGTTAACTTTGGGTTGGGTACAAAATCTCGCGTTTCAAAATATCGTTTTTCACAATCTCGCGTTTCAAAATCTTGTGTTTCAAAATCTCGTGTGTCAAAATCTCGTGTTTTTAAATCTCGCGTTTCATATTCCGGAAAAAGCGTATAGTTCTGCTTATAATTTCAATCCTCAAATCACTTAAGAATCTCGCATATACATATATAAACATATTCTATAATAGGCGTACAATCCCGATTTTCTACCTAGTTAAAAATCCCTCCTAATTATGTTTTTGCATACATATTAAAATATTAAGACATTAAAAAACATTTTAAAAATAGTGGGGGATGCCGCTTCTTCTCTCCGAATTACGTTTTTGCATACGTATTTCAATATTAAAACCGCCCCAGGCTCCCGTTAAACAAATTATTAAAACCCTGAAACATATATATAGTATTTCAACTACAAAATTATAAAAAGCGCGAGATTTTGCAACACCAGTTTTGAACACAAGATTTTGACATGCGAGATTTATAAAAGCACGAGATTTTGATACACGATATTTTGATTCGCAAGATTTTGATACGTTCACGTTAACTTTTTCTTATAACAATTCATTTTAAATTTATAAATTATGCAATTCGTTGGTTCTAATCTGAATATCAGTAATTTTTAAGAGAGCGGTAAAAAACTTTGCAGATCATACATGTTAAATAACTTGTATTACCTAATATATACCTATAAAATAAATCAATCAAGTCCCTATATAATGTAGCACGCAGATACATTTTAATAATAAATATATTTCTTGATTAATTGATATCAATTAAAAATTTTCCACTTTTTACCCCTATTTTATAAAAAATTCTACAATATCATCAAAATAAAATTAAAGAAATACGTCAGAAAATTTCAATTCTGAACCGGAATTAAAAAGTGTGAAAATATTACGTTTTAAACATTACATTTGAGTAAATATGTTACAAAGTTTATTATTATTTATTATATTAGTAATTGTTTAATTTATTAATTAATTTATTTATTTATTTTTTTTTTTTTTATAGATAGACTTGCTGTGATAATAATAGGGATAATTACATTAATATTAGGGATCATATTATCCTCAATACCATGGTTGGATTATTTTATATTAAAGGTAAAATAAAAAATTTTTTTTTTTTATAATTTCAATTCCGTTTTAAAATACCAAAAAAAAAATAATTGTTTTTTTTTTTACAGAATTTAAGACTATGGAATAATACATTAAGTTTTCGATATTGGCAAAGGCCAGGTGTTATGAGATTAACAAGAGTTTATCTATTTAATGTTACTAATCCGGAGGGATTTTTAAGTGGTGAAAAACCAAAAGTAGAAGAAGTTGGACCATTTGTATATAGGTAAATTTTTTTAAATTTTTTTAAAATAATATTTTTTTTTAAGTAATTAATTCTAATTGAACTTTTTATTCATCTTAATTTACTAATAATTACTTAATTGTTTGTTTGCAATTAAAAATGAAAAAAAGTAAAACAAAGTTATTTTATTTTAGAATTTTAGTTATTTTAGTTAAATTAGTTAAATATATTTAGGATACAAGATGAGATAATAATAATTATAAATGATAAATTAACAGGTTTTCACCAATAAAGTGTATATATATGTTCTTGACGTAACTTAAATAATATATATATATATATGTATGTACTTAAATTATAAGTTTCCTCATGTGATAAACTAATTTATTACTTGCCATGAAACATAAGATTTAATGGATATTTTAATTGCTTTAATATAAATTTTAGAAGATTTTTAAAACTACATTTAAATTTTTAAAGATGAATTAAAAAAAAAATAAAACAATTTGAGCATTATATAAAAGCAATTAGCTTATGACGCACATTTTGTTTAAAATTTTAGTATTTGCCGAAATTTCGAAAGTTTAAAAAAGAATATTCGAAATTATTCTTTACAAAAAATTATAAATCGTTAAACTAAAACGTTTAATTAAAATGTTGATTGTGTACAAATTCTAAAACTTAAAATAAATTTTGTTAAAAATGTTTTAATTTTTCTAAGAACAGTTTTTTTTTGCTAACAATATTATCTTAAACTTCAAAGAAGATTTTGTAAATTTTAAGAAGAAAAAAAAACACCAATTTATGTGATAAATGAGTAAAAATCATTTATATCGAACTCTAAAGAATAATTTAAAAAACCTATACAATATTTTTTATATATTTCATTATATTTTGTACTTCTTTTACATCAGCTTCCTTTTGTTAAAAAAAACTTAAAAAACCTTTAAATAGAATTTAACTATAATTTCATTTTTAATCATTTATTTCAATATTCTTTTATGGAGATTGGTACGAAATCCTCCAAGGCTTTTTTTCTAAAGTATTTATATATGTATACTCTTTTCACATGAACTTGGTAATTTTTCACAAGAAATTCTCAAATTTACAAGTTAAATTGATCTTTTTTTAATCAGCCCCGTTGTTACTTGGGATTTAGTAATCGGATCAATTTAGGAACCATATTTTTAGAATTATCTTTTTTTTTTTCTTGTTTTAGTTTATATTACAGAATTTTCAAATAATGTTAGTTTGACTTCTAGGTCCCAAGATACGGGAGCTTTTTTAAAAATAGGGAGAAATTGATTTAAAATAGACCAATTTCATTGCAATTAGTTTAATTTGAAAAACAAACCAAATTTCTTTAAGAAAAATCATATTTTATGTAAAAAAGGACCAAGTTTATTCGAAAAGAGAAAATTATATTACTAGGGAATCGGAGGTCTTTAAATATTGATTTAATATTAGTAATTCATAGGAAAAGTTAAATGTTTTAAGAGTCTAACTAAATAAGTCCATACAATTTAATTATCAATGGTTTGAGTACGAATTCCCATCACAAATTCCCAATCATTAAATCCCAATAACAAAATCCTAAACTCCATAAGACCAAATTACCAAATAGTTGGGTAAGAAATTCAAAAAAAAATCCCCATTTTGTAAATAACCCATCACTTTTTTTACTTTAATGCTTTAAGGCATATTAAGCGCATATTACTCTGATTGTAAATTCAACTCTAAAATCATTACTATTAGTATACAATGCTTTCCATATATGAATCCATTTTGTAAAATAATGAACATTGATAATTTCTAGTTTTTGGATTCTATGTTTAGAACTTAATTTTTGGGATTTTTATGCGTTCCCCTTATCTTTATTCTAAAATCACAAACTAGGAATATGTTCCTTTATACTTAACATAGTTGTGATTGTATGGGATAGGATAGGGATGGAAAAAACGGAGGCTTAAATGCTAAATTCGTGTAGAATCCGTTAAGATTCGCCTAAAATTTTGGAAATTTATAAATATTAAAATGTATATGATTAAATAGAATTATTTAAAAATAGTTTGCTTCTTACAGAAAATTCTAGGAATTTATATAGATTTTACGCTTCATAGTTCTAGATAGCTATTTATTATATCATTTTGAATACAGGTCCATTTTAAAAAAAAACTTGTTTTTATTTTAGTACTGTCTTATTTTAAAAAACTATTCAAGAATCTCTAAACTCTCTATATTTCAAATTACTTATTAGATTCATATCTCAATGACTGCAAATATCTTAAAATAATGTGTAATAAGATTCTTTGTAAGATTTGAAGGTCAATTAATTTCCAAAAAAACCCAAAGATTTGAATATTAATGGATTTTAAGAACAATGAACTAATTTAGTATGCACAAAGTGTTTCCCTTAAAAAATTTTTTTATCAGATTCTTTTTATTATTTTTTTTTAATTTATTTGTCATAATTTTTCCATTAAAATTTCAAATGAAAGTAAATTATATACAATTAAATACATAATTTACATTATATATTAACACTTGACAGTCAAATGCATTATATTTAAAAAAAAAAACTTTACAAAGAACATTATTAAACTTCATTAAAATATTATTACATGCAATTAATTTTCATTCTTGAATTTAAAATAGTTATAATTTTAAAATTCAATTTTTTTAGTTTTAATTTAAACTGCCATGCAACAACTTAATTTAAAAAAAAAAATAAAAATTAATAAACATGTTTAAATCATGACAATTAAACATTAACATAATATTTTATATGTAGTTCTATAAATAAATTCAATTCAATCTTAACAAAAGATTTGTTATATTATTAGATATAGTCTAATTAGAAGTCTAGAATATAATCTTTTGAATTTCGACTCCAATCAAGTCAAGAAAACCAAATTCCAACTCGAAATTCAATTGATTATTTAATAGAGGCATGCAAGGAAGGTTCCGCTTTAATAATTGGAAAAACTTACTAATTATTTAAACAAATTATTTGGCTCAGTGGTTAGAATGCTGACCTTTTATGCAGAAGTCCCGGATTCAAATCCTAGTGAAAGTGAAAAAAAAACTTTTATCTGGTTTTCGAATCGATTGGATTCAAATTATTGGCTTAATCAATAACTCATTCAATTATACACAAAATATATACGAATAATTTAACTGAATATAGTATAACTCACAGATATAGAATACCATATAACTCAAATACAAAATTACTACAATATAAACCAAAAGAATTGTATATATTAAAAAGCTAAGACATTTCTACTTGTTATAAGGCGTAGTACTATCTCATGCTTAAATTTTATATAGACCCATTTGATCAATTCTAATAATATGAATATATACTTCCCCCTGTTCCGAGATGCACATGTATAGTAAGGCTGTTTAGCCTATAATAGTGAATAGTTAAGTAAATTAAAAAAGAAGAAAACCTTCAGCTTTCAAAGCTTTCTTTGTATCTCATTCCCATTGCATAAACCACTTATCACTGATCAAATTTTCAAATTGTAATTTCCTATACTGTATCTCATTAACTTAACAAAATTATCAAAGAAGGTTAAATAATCAAAATGAGAAGTTAAACCATCATCTTTACAGTACTGGCACATAATTTAGTTTTTTTAATACAACTTTAGATAACATTAAAAATTAGTTATCTATGTTAAAATTCAACAGTAGAAAATTAACAAATTTAAAGCATGTTACTAAACTAAACTACACTATAATATTTGTTTTATTTTTAGAATATTTTGAAAAAATTTTGAAAAAATGTACCTATAGAGTTTTAATTTGTCCGTTTGCCCATCCGGGTGTTTACAAATCATATACAAAATAAAGAAGTAAAATGGATAGATATTACAAAAAAATCCATTTCATGGAACAACTTTTTTCTATAGCTCCATCCGTTACGAAGCTACACCATATAACCCAAACCCCATAATAACCCAAATTAAATAACCAAAATTATATCGTAATAGTTTATACGGTAATATTAAATTATATTTATTTTAAATATGTATATATATAATAATAACTCTTGTGTTAGATAAGAGATGGAGCACAAAAAAAAACATTTGTGTTTTTTATAATTTTATACAATAGCTACAGTAGAGTAATCAATGGCTTAGTGAACATAACAACTAAAGAAACTGAAGCTTAGTCTAAATAGATTTGGTGGATGCCCTATAACCCTATCGAGTGAAAAAGGAAAAAAATTTAAATTTCCATTTTTCATTAAAAAATAATATTGAAACTCAAATATTATATTTCGACACATGATAACAGTTTTCCTTAATTATATAGAGCTGGGTTTCAAAAGAAAATACATAAAATATTATTAATTAATTTTTCATACACTCTTTATAGAAAACTATTAGACCGATTGTGTAGTGATTCGGACGTCAATCTTTCAATAGAAGCGTCACGTTCAAACTGGGTTAAAAGTGTCAATGCAATAGGGCCCCAATCTAAGGATGCATTTATATATATAAAAAATTATATAAATAATTTTAATAGAGGTATTTATATTGGAGCATCGCTTTGATCAACGATAAGCGTAATTTATAATTTTCTACGCTATACTCCTATCGACGCTCTTGTCAGTTGTCGCAGCTCCAATGAAAACGCACACTTATAAAAAAAGATAATTTATATTTCCATAGCTTATATCATAATATAAAATATAATACCTGCCAAGGAAAAGCTGACCCACTCGCTGACCCAAATTATATGTGTTAGAGGATCAAATATAAATAAATAATATACAAAAGCTAGAATTGAGCATTGTTTAGTTTTGCTTTTTTTTTTAAAACCTTTGGTTTTTTTTCATTATTTATTTGATCTAAACTCTTTATAAGTCTGTTTAAGGCATAAACTAAATTTGAAAAAAAAATAAAAAAAAACTATTTAATATTATATATTAAAACTTTATATTACTGCAATATGACATTGTAAAAATGAATTCAAGCATAAAAGAATTTTTATGTAATACTAAATGAAATATAAAAGCTACAACCTAAACTTATTTAAAAAAATTAAATGATAATTGAAACTATATATACTTATCTGCTTAACTATTTTCAAATATATATAGTTATATACTTAAATTAATCTTTTAATTCGCCTAAATTAAAGAATTAATTTTTTTTTTATTTTTAATTTAAGAATCTATAAAATTTTAATTGATTTTAAGCGAAGAACTCAGTTTGTTTTTTTTAATTAAATAAAATTAAAATATAAATTAAACCTTTAATTTTTTTTTTAATTTTAATTTAAAAAAAATATCGGAAGTATTTGATTAAAAATTGTTCATTGATAAAATATATATATATTATTGGTAAATTTTTAAATATGCAGCCATTTGGAACTTACATTATTTTTAAATTATCGAATGTATAGAAAAAATTTAGTTGGTTATATTATTTTAAATATAACTAAAATGATATTGAATTTAATTGGAGAGTTTAAAGTTGTCTTCAACATAAGAATCTCATAATATTTAAAATAACAGTATATTAGTTTACAATCATAAATTAATGTTGGTTGTTGTTGTAGGCTTTTTTTAATAATTATAAATTTTAAAAAATTAATAGAGATTTAAAAAATAGAAAAACTACTAAAGCGTCATAATTTTAATAAACAAGTAATAAAAACCAGAATATTCACTATTCAATCGATATAAAGAATGTTTTGTAGCGGAATTTAATAGTTTTGTTATTTTTACAATTTGGATATGAAATATGAAATTTTAATAGAAGGAGAAGGAGTGGAGAAGTGTTGAAGAACATGCTTTAGTAACCAAGGCAGTGTGGGTTCAAAGTCTACACAAGTCATAATATTTTTTATTTAATCTCAACTCTAGTCATCAGAAAGTTTATATTTACATTCTTGTATCTATATATATAAATTAATAATGCGTTCAAACATTTGAGTTCCCGACATCACAAATCATTTTATCGCTGACGCTTATAATGGCCTAAAAACTGTTCTCAACCTCCAAGCAGAGCGGCCTAGAACCGTCATCCACAAAAAAAAAAGTTATGGAGCTTGTCAAGATCTTTTCAATGGTACCCCACTTGATAGTATATACTTGACTTTAATATTAAGGGCTTATAAACGGTCTCAACACCCAAGCAGGGTGACGTAGAACCATTAACTTCAAACAAAAGTTATTGAGGTCGCCAAGATATTTTCAGTGATACTCAACATTATTATATATCGCTTTCTTTTATATTAAAGGCTTTTAAGCGTTATACGCTCCCAAAAAAAAGTTGTCGAGGTTGCCAGAGCGACCTGGAACCATAGTCCCCAAACAAAAGTTGTTAAGCTGGGTATAATTAATGAAATTCCCTTATAACTTATAAAGTTCTAAAAGACCTCCTTTTAAATCAATTGGGTTATCCTATATAATTGGTCCACCGGTCAAGATGGCTTCATTTTATAAATGTGAAATATGCTGGCTCCGTAAGTTTTATTATGTTTTCCTCTTTAAATAGAAAGATCCCATCTACCAATTTGAATCTTTTTAAAAATAACCTTTTTGAAAAGAACAGAAACGAATCTGATTCAACTTACATCCTTATTTACTCGAAATCTTCTGTAACGAAACCTACCCAAACTTAGTATGCGTCCTTTCAAAAAGTTTAGGTATAGCGTCTAGAAAATTTTCAAAAAAAAAAGAATTCCAAGCAAACAATTTATTCTTAAACTTGCAAATTATTAACTTCCAGATATTTAGTGTTAACACATTTTAAAGCAACATTTTCTTTTTCGTTTTTTTGTAGGGAAGAGATGGAGAAAGTAAATGTAAATTTTTATAACAATTTTACAGTATCGTATCAACATAAAAAAATTTTACAATTCGTTCCTGAATTAAGTATCGATAAAAATACTAAGGTTATTACACCAAATATTCCTTTACTGGTATGTATCTAGAAAAATATTTAAAGTTATTGCAATCGAAGTTATAAAAAAATACTAACTTATAAAATAAAAATTAACTTTTTTAGACACTGACAAGCCAAAGTAACGATTTAAATTATTTTCTTGCGAAAACGTTATCAGTAATACTAGCAGCAGCTAAATTTAAATCGTTTGTTACAGTAACAGCGGATCAATTGGTATTTGGCTATGATGATCCATTAGTAACGCTTGCTCATCGATTTTATCCACGGCACAGGCGTCCAATGTCACAGATGGGACTTCTAATTGGGGTAATAACAATACATTAAAAAAAAAAAAACAAAATTAAATCGATGGTTCAACATCATTTTATATAGGTTTAATTGCATAATAATTTTTTTTAAATTTATTTTGGTTTTTCCATTTTTAGCGCAACGGTACATTAACAGAAGTCTCAACAATTAATACCGGTTTCACAGGCATGCAAGATTTTGGATACTTAGATCGTTTAAATGGTCTTGATCATATTCCACATTGGAAAGGTACTCCCTGTGGCAATATTAATGGTTCAGAAGGATCATTTTTTCCACCACGAGACATCACCAAATCTGATCGTGTACATATATATGATAAAGATTTGTGCAGAGTTATACCATTAGTATATAAAAAAGATGTTAACAAAGATGGTATGTTTTAGATATTACTTTTTAAAAGAATAGTTTCTTTTTAATTTGATTTTTTTTTTAATATTAAGGTATAAATACAGCATTATATGAATTACCAGAAGATGCGTACGGAGATTCAAAAAATAATGCAGAAAATCAATGTTTTGATGAAGAAGATTATGAACCAGTCAAAGGATTACAAAATATTAGTCCATGTCATTTTGGAGCACCTGTATATATATCAAATCCTCATTTTTATCAAAGTGATCCTAGTCTTGCAGATAGCGTTGAAGGTCTTAAACCAAATAAAACGTTACATAGAACTTTTTTTAAAATTCAACCAGTAAGTAATCGGTTTCGTTTTATAGAAAATACCATACATCAAATTGTATTAGTTTATTGTCTCTGAACAAACTTCTATCTTCTACCTAAACTTGTATACTAAAACTAATAGAAAATTAGTGCAAAATCCCATTAAGGATTACTTGATAATCAAATTCGGTCATATTTGAAACAATTGAATGTCTTTATTCTACAAATATTTTACTTAAACACAATAAGAACCAAAAGTTTATCAATAGAATGTAGCACTTACGAGTTATACAAAAAACAAGAAATGAAACAACGTAAGTCGATTTCACCGACGCAGTAATATTCTACACCTTAAGACAAATGAAATTGACAGTTACAAGAATCCTCACCTGAACTCATCTCAAGAATATTAAGCAAACCGGACAGAAGTAATTTGAACCTAATTTCAATTTTTAATCTTTGATAATCACGGTGATATGTTTGTTAGGTCATGAAGGAACACCAACTCTAATTTATCCCGAATTAAAAGAACAAAAAGAAAACCGAAAATAAAACTCTTATACCAAATTTTAAATTGCTATTTTAATCAATTTCAAAAATCTGCTTATTAGGTCTTGGGAGGCGTGTGATACCCAAGACACAACTTTAGTTTACTTCAAAAATCAGGAGTATAATGAAAACAGTACAAAACCACTCTCAGTACTAAATTGCAGGTTTCTAGCGTAGTTCATTTCGAAAATATGTTTCTGATATCTTGAGAGGTTCGTAGGAGGTACCCTAACAACCACTCTAATTAATGCTCAAAATTTAGTGACATAAAAGAAATATTAATTAATTTCAAAGATAAGCTTGTTAGTCCAGGAAAAGTGCGTGGAAAGTACGAGAACCATCGCAAAAAAATTCCCAAATTTCGGGGATATAATAAAAACATGGAAGAACGCGCTAGTACCAAATTTCAATTTTCTATCCTTATTAATGTCGAAGATATGTTTGTTAGTGTTTGAGAGCTGCGTGGGACCACCAGAACCACCATTGCAATTGATCCCAAATTTCAGAAATATAAGAGAAATAGTAAAAAACACCCTTTTATTGGTCTTTATTGATGTCGAAGATATGCTCGTTCGTTCTGGATTCGATCAAAAGCTTCCAGGGTTTTGCCGATTTGAATTTATTGATTTTAGTTATCATTTTTACGGACGGAAAGACATCGCTAAATAGACTGAGGAGGTTTACTGAGCAAAAATACATATTCTTTTCTATGTCTAGTTGGCTTTCTTTTGATGGTTATAAACACTCTTTAATTATTACTTAATTTGGGGAGTAATTGTAAAAAGACTACAATAAAGAAATTTGGCATCGATTGTTTTAATAACGAATGTAGAGCAATGTAGAGCTTAACTTACGATCACGTCGAATAAAGAGTAAAAGCAAGTATCAATATTCTTACAAATCTGATAAAATAATTAGGTCTAGCTAGTTGCTAATCCAATCAATCGTATTTTTCCCTCCTTTTCTAAGCTACACAAATTAACATTTATAATTCAAACCAATTAATATTTATTTTTTTTATAATTTAATTACAGAAATTAGGAGTTCCATTAGAAGGAAAAGTCAGAATTCAATTAAATTTTAAAGTTAGCAAAGCGAAATATGTTAGTTCAGTTCAAAATTTTAGAGATTTTATTTTTCCAATAATGTGGCTGGAAGAGGTAATTGGTAATTTATATATAAAAAAAATAAATTTAAACCTCAATTAAATACATTTTTAAAATATAATTAAATAAATTAAAAAAAAATAATAATGAAAAAATTTTTTTTAATTCATTTCAAATACAAAAAGGGTATAACTGAATTAACACCATCAATTTGGCGATGGATATATTTGGGTACAGTTTTTGCACCCACATGTATACCAGCAATCTCATATGTTATGATTTTATCTGGAATATCAATGGTAATCTTTATATTCATTATAACATTTAAAAGTTTTGTATTTGCACAAGATCCAACATTAGAACTATTAGAAATGGGCAGACGTTCACTTAGACGTGGTAGCAGTTTTATAATACATCAACAGCATAAATTTATGATACATCGAGAAACTTACACTTTATTAAAAACTTCACCATCTGATAATAATGTTATACCACAAAATGAATTAAATATTGGTCTTAATTCACCAACTTAACATCATAGTATATTATATTTTTTTTTTAATTCTATAGTTAATTAATTTTTTTAATTTAAAAAAAAAGCAGCTACCATTAAAATTATCATTTTTTGACATTTGCAAAATTAATTTATAAAACTTAATTTAAAAAAAAAACAAAATTCTAATAAGAAAGTAACCAAAATGATTATTATTAAAAAAAATACAAAATTGATTCAATTTTTAATTAATTACAAAAAAAAATGTTATAAATTTTAATTATTTCAAAAAAAAAATTGTTATTATCCTGTATTAAAATTCGGTCATATCTTATCCGTCAAGTTTTTTTCTAATTTACTCTACTTATTAAAATATATTTCGCTATAATTAAAATATTTATAATTTTTGTATTAATTATGTTTTTTAAAAAAAAAAAAAAGAAACTCAAGTCAAAACAAATTTTTATACTTAAAGAAAAAAAAAAAAAAAAAAAAATAATTGTTTTTAAGTAAAATTTATTATTAAGAGGAACAAAAAAAACAAAGCAAAGTTTTGTACGAACATAAATTAGTTTATTTTTAAAATTTGCTTAAGTGACTTTAGAATGATTAATTTAGTTTCTGTGCACAGTATTTTTAAAGAAATTTTCCAGTTTTCTCTTCTTATATAACTGAAACAATATATAACACATATATTGTTATGAATGTACTGCCAAAGACCGCCTCTTGTAATCTAGTTTTTAGAAAATCTTGTTTTATTTTAATCCATTTTTCTTAAACATATTCCGGAAAAGTGTTAATAATCGCGATTTTATAGCCAACTCATATAAAAAATAAAATAAACCGCTATTACATAAAAAGCGTAATGTAAAATGTCTAACCTATATGCATGCGTAATATTTCTATCAAAATACGTTTAATATATAACTGTATAAAATACGAAATTTATTCAAAATTAAGTAACTCGTTATTGTGTTAATAATTTCTAACGGGATTTTTGAAGATTCTAATATTTAAACGCAAAAATTTAATTATCTATCAGTTAGAAAGCTAAAGTTCGGAACCTAAAACTTTCTACGGCAATGTTTTAGCTCTTACTTGTGTAACAACTTAGCTTATTATATTTCATATAAAGCGGTTGGTAAAAACAACACCAAGAGCGGAATTTCAATTAATTAGATATAAAAAAAACTTGATTTTAAAAAACATGATTACGATAGACCGGCTTTTGTAGCACATCTAACTGTTATCGCCTTAATAAAACAAAATGGAGGTAAAAATGGGAGCATAGCACACAATTAATTATTCTATAATTATATAGATTAGATTACAATATATTATATTTATATATGTATATTTAAAATTTACTTTTAATATATACATATATATTTATATAAAGAGAATTTAACTATATTATATATATTATTATATTTAACTATTATAAACTTCTTTATTTATTTAAAAAAAAAAAAAAACATAATTTTGGTGCTTACCATATATTATAAATATAGATCATATTGGTCAATAATGCAATTCCAAAAAAAAAAAAAAAAAATTAAATAAATATGTACATATAATATATTCTAGGTAGAAAAAATTTAAAGAAAATATTTACTTTTTGGTATACATAATGAACCGCATATAGTCTTGTAGATAGTCTTTCATATTCAATTGTTAATACACATATACATACGAACCTAGGGAGATTCGTATGATGTCAGTGTGTAAAAAACCAAAACACAAAAAAAAAAAAATTCCAATCTGTTTTCCTTTTACGAAAAATTTTGTTTTCAATGAATTTAATTTTCGGCAAATTTTTGGGTCCTTTCCAAACATAAAATACAGATTTTCAGAAAAGTTTAGATAAATTTTAATCTTCAATCCATTATCTCTCTATTATCCATTATTATTCATTATGCCCAACAATTTTGTCATTCATTTAATCAAAAAATTTAAATTAATAAAAATAGTACGATGGCAGTCAATGGGTTAAATGATTTGTAGATTTATTAACTTTGCTACTTATTTGTATTTAAATTTTAATAATTATTTAAAACTTGTTCCAACATTTGATCATTGGAACCACAATAAAATATAAATTAATATTATATTTAATATATAAATGAATATTAGGGAATATTTGATAGCTACTGCTGGAAAGTTGCTATTAAAAAGTTACTTGTTAAGTTGTTAGTAGCTGTCGTTCTAGTAAAATAAATACCTGCAGCACTACAATTTCTTCGAAATAATTTTAATTAATTTTATGATCTTCCAAAGAAATACATTCACACAAAAATACTTATTACGAATATTTCGTGTTATTTTTATATATTTGTGATAAAATTGGAAAATGATTCTGGTCTTGGAAAGTTATGAATTAAGCTGAAAATAGATTAGGTTGTAACATTGTTTTAGAAAAAAATTATCCTGAAAACTTTAAGGCTTGTTATGTCAAGAGTTATTAAGTTAGAATAGATTTTTTTTATAATTATTACAACTTTCACTATCAATTTCCTTTCTCGTAACATTCCTATTCTGATCGCTTTGAAAACAAAATTTTTTTATTCTAATATTAATATTAAATTAAGTACATTATATAAAATCTGATTATATCTTATAAAAGAACCCAAGAAATTAAATTATTATTAAATTGGAAATCATATTCATTATTTTACTGATGCATATTAGCAAAATTAATCCGTGATCCTAGTTTTATATAAAATTAAAAATTTAAAGGTTATTTGTAAAAAAAAATTTTTTATAATTTGGTGTTTGTAAAATACTATTTTTAATATTATATAATAATAAATAAATAAAAAAAAAGTCTGTGATAATTACATACTAAATAATATTAGTTTAATTATTTTATTTTTCATTTTTTTTTTATATTTAATAATTTTTCAGACTCAATAAATAATAATATTATTATTATTATTATAATTTATTTTTTTATATCATAAATGTTATAAAAAAAATTTTGAACCTGTCCCTGCGGGTGTGGTTCTTTTTATTACAAAAATTCTATATATTTTTTAAATTTATCCTAATTTCCTATTTTTATAATCGATTGTATTTCTAATTTCTAATGATATTTATTTCGTTTAATGATTTTTTTTTTTTTTTTAAATGTCTTCCCATATTCCATGTTTTTTGTATCCTTCTATGATTTTATTTATTTTGTCTCGTGTGTCCGCTTTAAGTACATCTGGGGTGACTATGTCTTTTGATTTTGGGCATTCATATACTATGTGATTGATGCTGAGTTTGATGTTGCAAGTGTTGCACATTGGTGGGTTTTCTTTTTTGTATATGTATTCTGTTAGTGTTTTGACCCTTCCTAACCTTATTCGTGTAATTTTTAGCCCTGTTAGTCTTGCCATTCCTTTCATAAGTGTTGTTTTGTTTATTTCTGGTTTGTGTAGTTTTAAAAAGCATGTCGAGTTCTGCCATATTTGTTGCTTATGGTTTTGGTAAAGGATCGCAATCTTTTTCAGCACTTGTTGTGTATTTGAGTCGTGTGTGAATATTGTTGGACTCAACGTTGCGTTTTTTGCTTCTCTATCCGCATGCTCATTTCCTTGAATACCAACATGTCCTGGCACCCAAGCTATTTTTATTTTCTCTTTATATTTGATTAATTTGTTTCTTATATTTCTAAAGTTGTTTTCGTTGTTGCTTGAATTTGTTATTGCTTTGATTGTAGATAAACTATCAGTATATATTATATTTTTGCTGTTGTTTCTTATTGCTATGTCTATTGCTTTGCTTACAGCTATGGTTTCTGCTGAGCATACCGGGCTATCGAAATTTGTTTTTCCTATTGTGTTCAGCTTGTTGTTTATTATTATTGCGTATCCTGTACCATTTTCTGATTTTGAGGCGTCAGTGTATATTTGATTATATGTTTTGTGTTTTTGGGCTATTTCTTTGTGTAACTGTTGATATGTTTCATTTGTTGTTGAGTTTTTTGGGTAGCTGTCGGAGTAATCTATTATGTTTTTTTTGTAGTTTATCCAATATGGCTCATCTTGGGTGTTTTCTATGGGGTAGTTTATTTCTATTTCTGTTTTTTTTGTTGTTTCCACTGCTTGTTCTATTGCCGTTAGGTATTTTGTATTTTGTTGGATGTTCATTTTTATTTTTTCGTGTATCAGGGTGTGGTGTGGGTGTTTTGGATTGTTGTATCCTTTTACAATTATCTTTGTTGCAAGCAGGTTCCGTCTTTCGTCTATAGATGGCCATCCACCCTCAACTTGTACAGCTTCGGATTTCGTATTATTTAGTGCTCCAAGAGCTATCTTTGCTGCTCTATTCAGAGCATCTTGTATTTTACTTTTGGCTGTTTTTGCCGCGAAACCATATATCGAGATTCCATAATCTATTTTACCTATTTGGATTGATTTTGCAATTTGGTTTGCTATTTCTATAGGTGGGCCACAACTTTTAGAACATATCATTTTTATGAGACTGTTGTTTTTGTTTACCGCTTTTATGATATTTTTGATGTGGTCATTATACTTAAGTTTTTTTCCTATCGTGATTCCTAGTAGCTTTATATTTTCTTGGTACCTTACGTTTTTTCCCGTTATTTTTATATGTTTAGATTTACATTTTTGTTTTTTGCAGAAGTGCACTGCTTCAGTTTTATTTTCTGCTAATCTTCCTCCTGATCTTTTTAGCCAGCTATTAATGGTTTTCATGGCTCTGGAGATGGTTTTGTTTCTTTGGTTTTGGGATCCTTTTGCTAATAATATGATGTTGTCTGCATAAATTTTATGTTCTAGGTTGACTATTTTCGCAAGCATCTCATTTAGTCCATTGATATATATATTGAAGAACTGCGTTGATAATGGAGATCCTTGTGGAATCCCTATATCAAGACTGTTTGTGTCTGAGTGTACACCTTCTACACTTATCGTATATTTTCTGTTGCGTAAGTAGTTTTGAACGTAGTTGACGATTTTATGTCCTGTTTGCCAGAGTTTTAATTGGTTGATTATTGTTCGACTGTTAATTTTATCAAACGCTTTTTCCAGGTCTAGGGACACTAGATCTATGTGTTTTTTTTTTCTTAAGTTTGTTCCTATACTATGATCTATTTCTTGCAGGGCTGTTATTGTACTTCTCAATCTTCTGAATCCATGTATTTGCTCACCAAGATTGTTTTCAGTGACCCAACATATTCGTTTAGCCACTATTCCCTCCAGTACTTTTGAGAGTACTGGGAGCAGTGAGATAAACCTGTATCCATTAAATTCCGAGTGATCTTTTTCTGGTTTCTTTAATGGTATAAGCTCTGCCATTTTCCACGCTTGTGGAATTTGACCAGAACTGATGATTTTATTGTACAAGCTTAGAAGTCTCATCGTGAAACAGTTCCCTGCTTTCTTGATCATGTTGTAAGTAATTCCATCTAGTCCTGGTGCTGTGCCTTTTTTATGGTTTAGAGCCGCTTTTAATTCATCTATTGTTATTTTGTTGTTTGTGCTATTGTTCGTTGTATTATATGGTGTGTTTTCTTCTGGAATTTGGTTAAGTTTGGTTCTATTGTTTTGTTCCTTATATTGTGTAGCAAAGTAGTTGGCAATTTTTTGCTTGTTGTCTGTGTATGTGTCGTTGATCTTCAAAGTGATTTTTCTTCCTGGTTTATTTCTTTTTATTATTCTACTTGCTTTTCTCCATGTATCGGAAACATTTTGGCCGTCAATCGAATTGGCAAATTTCTGCCAATTGTTTTTTTTTGCTGTTTTTATGGCTATTTTGAAATCGGTGTTTGCTTTGTTTAATTTTATTTTGATATCCCGATTTTCAGGGGCATTTATGTTGAGTTTATACAATTTCTTCCTTTCCTTTTCGGCTATTTTAATCTCTTTGTTGTACCAATAAGGCTTGTTGTTATTGACTTTTTGGTATACCCTTGGAATGGAAATGTTTCCCGCTGTCCTCAAAATTTTCGTTAAAATAGCCGCTTCTTTGTTTATATTGTCAGTGCGGAGGTGTTTAATTAGTAGCTCTTCTACTTTTTTCTTGTATTTTTCCCAATCACCGCCTTCTTCTTTAAATCTTGCTCTTCTCTTAATAGGTTCGGTGCTGTTTCTTTGATTATTTGTTAGTTCAGTACTCACTACTATCGGCGTATGGTCTGTTCCCCTGGGATTATAAACTGTTTCCCATGATGTAAATCTTGCTGTTCTTTGATCAGCTATTGTGATGTCAGGACAAGTTAATGTTCCCCTGGTGTTTATTAGCGTGTAGCTGTAAGGACAGTTTAGTAGTGAGAGGTGTTGGTTATCGTATAACCATTTTTCTACGATGTTTCCTCTGACCGTTGTGGTGCTGTCACCCCATGTCATGCTGCGAGCATTAAAATCTCCCAGTATAAAACATGATTCACTGTGTTGTTTAGTGATACTGTCCAGTTCTTTTCTTGTGAGTGGTCTGTTGTGATCCATGTAGATGTTTGTTATTTGCGTTTGTTTCATACCTGGAATTCCGGCTTTAATGCTGATGGCGTCAAATGTTGTATTTATTTGTATTTCTTGAAATGTAATATCATTTCTTACTAGGAGGCCGACACCTCCAATGCGGTTGGCTGACATTTTGAAAATGCATTTATAATTCTTATATTTGTCTATTGAGTTTTCGGTTTTTATGTTTGTTTCTTGCAGAGCTATTATAGCTGGTTTATGTTGGTGGATTAATATGTCCAAGAATTCATTGTTACTTCTGAATCCTTGAATGTTCCACTGTAAGATTATGTTTTCTTTAACCATTGTTTTATATATCGGACATATCAGATATGTCCGTTGAAGTATGCTCTGTTTTGTTACATTTTTTTCCTATTTTTTTTTTATTTTTTAGTTTTAATTTTGTACCAGTTGTGTTTGTTTGTCTGATTTCTTCTGTTTCCATGTTTATATCTTCTTTTGTGTTGATTGATTTAATTTGTTTAGTAATAATTTCTTTTTTTTCGAGTTTTTTATCTTTTTCGTTTATTTTTGCTTCATTTAAATTTTGTGGTTTTTCTATTATTTGTGCTTGGGTTTTGTTGAATTGTTTAGTTGCTTTAGGTTTTTCTATATCTTGTCTATTTTGGTTGTGTATGATTTTATTATATGTAGTTGTTTGGATTGCCGGTGTATCGTTTATAACTTTGATTGCCTCTTTTCGTGTTATTTTACGGTCTGTCTTAATTTTTATAATTTCTTTTTCTCTCACGTATGTTGGGCAGTTTCTATTATTTGCTGCATGGTCTGTGTTAGATATTCCGGCTTGATCACAATTTATGCATTTATATATTTTGCAATTATTTGTATGTTTTTCCGCTTCATTTTTATTTATTTCTTCTGCGCAATTTACACATTTCGGGATGGTAGCTCTACAGTGTTTTGCTCTATGGTTCAATCGTTGGCAATTTGTACAGCGCATTGGAGCTTGATAGTACCTTCTTACTTGTAGTAGCAAGAAACAGATTTTAATTTCTTTAGGAGGCTCGGTTGTATCAAAGGTAATATTGATTCTTCCATTGTATCCTTCATTTTGGTTTTCTTCGGTTTTTCTGTTTTTGAAGCGATATATGCTCACAATGTTCGAGTTTTTAGCTTTTAATGCCGTTAAAATTTCTTCGTCTGTAAGTTGTATTAGATCTCTGGAATATACTGTACCTTGACTTTGATTTAAATGATTTAAGTACTCTATTTTTACATTTATTTCTCCGAGTTTGCTTGTTTTGATGTACTTTTCTGCAATTTGTATATTCGGAACTTCCAATATTACGTTACCGTCTCTGTTGTACTGGGCTTTGTATTGTTGACTTATTTGTTCTATTAGTTTTTCTACTATTATTATATTATAATTTCTCATGACTTTGTTTGTCTCTGCGGCTTTTATAATAATGAACTTTGGTTCCAGTTTTTTAATGTTATTCTTAGGTAACGCTGGAAACTTGTATTGTTGATTAAATAAATCAAACCCATTTTCTTCTTTTCTTCGTTTACCAGTCGGAATCACTGTGAAGTTACCTTCACAGTCATTCTTCAGGCTACCGAAGGAGTTTTGACTCCCTTCTGGAGTCCCCATATTTGAAAGAACCCCTCTCCTACTGGAATTGTTTACTATTTTCCCTGAAAATAGTAAAAATTCCGTGCCTTGATGTCGTATAGGCTGTAGTAAAGCGGTTCTTAGTTATACTTGTCTTGATTATATTTAATAAATAAAAATAATAAGACTATTTTTATTTTAATTTTAAAAATTATGTTACTTGTTTTTTACTAATTTCGTGCAAATATTTTGCCCAAAATTGTTTTACGGGAAATAATATTATTTTATTTTGTGTATGTTCTTTTCAAAACTAATTTTTTATATTACTGTTTTTAATTTTATTTATTTTTGTTTTTGCTCATGACCATGTGGTCTTTATATCAATTGTTTTTATTGTTCACTATTTGTATTCCAAATATTACAATACATATAATTTATACACCCAACTCAATTTATTTGTATTTGTATTTTTTTGTTCTTTGTAAAATTTAAGCGTCACTTCGCGAAACCGTTATTTTTTTTCTTCTTTAATATTAGAAAAATTTTAGACTTTATTTCAATATTTAACTATTAAATTCAATATTTTATATTAAAATAATATTCAAATATTATAATTTATATTATAAATTTGTAATTTATTGAAAAATATCTTTAAGAAATCAATTTATTAACAAGTAATTTTAATTGTAAAAAATTGAATGAAATTAATATGAACCGACACCGATTACATTAGTACAGAGACTGATAATAATATATTCAATTGTATTAACACTATGGTTACCATGGTTATTAAATAATAAATTTTATATTTGAATTCTAAAACCATGTGACCCATCAGAGTTCAAATATTTCTTTGAGGTGCAAAAGCAATAAGGTTTGACTTTAAAAACAATAAAGAGCTGAATCCAATCCAATTTTGAAGTTACCTTCACAGTCATTCTTCAGGCTACCGAAGGAGTTTTGACTCCCTTCTGGAGTCCCCATATTTGAAAGAACCCCTCTCCTACTGGAATTGTTTACTATTTTCCCTGAAAATAGTAAAAATTCCGTGCCTTGATGTCGTATAGGCTGTAGTAAAGCGGTTCTTAGTTATACTTGTCTTGATTATATTTAATAAATAAAAATAATAAGACTATTTTTATTTTAATTTTAAAAATTATGTTACTTGTTTTTTACTAATTTCGTGCAAATATTTTGCCCAAAATTGTTTTACGGGAAATAATATTATTTTATTTTGTGTATGTTCTTTTCAAAACTAATTTTTTATATTACTGTTTTTAATTTTATTTATTTTTGTTTTTGCTCATGACCATGTGGTCTTTATATCAATTGTTTTTATTGTTCACTATTTGTATTCCAAATATTACAATACATATAATTTATACACCCAACTCAATTTATTTGTATTTGTATTTTTTTGTTCTTTGTAAAATTTAAGCGTCACTTCGCGAAACCGTTATTTTTTTTCTTCTTTAATATTAGAAAAATTTTAGACTTTATTTCAATATTTAACTATTAAATTCAATATTTTATATTAAAATAATATTCAAATATTATAATTTATATTATAAATTTGTAATTTATTGAAAAATATCTTTAAGAAATCAATTTATTAACAAGTAATTTTAATTGTAAAAAATTGAATGAAATTAATATGAACCGACACCGATTACATTAGTACAGAGACTGATAATAATATATTCAATTGTATTAACACTATGGTTACCATGGTTATTAAATAATAAATTTTATATTTGAATTCTAAAACCATGTGACCCATCAGAGTTCAAATATTTCTTTGAGGTGCAAAAGCAATAAGGTTTGACTTTAAAAACAATAAAGAGCTGAATCCAATCCAATTTTGACTTAAGCTGTAATTCATAAACCACAAATGATTCAGTATTTATTTTTTTAAGCGACTTTCGTACGTTTATAATTTTAAACAATACCTATTTAATTAAGAAATTGAATTAAAATGTATGTAAAAAAATTAGTTTATTGAGGTTTATAAATAAAGAAATTTAAGCAATGATGAGCTGCCAAACATTTTACAACCGGTTCTATAAAACCAAAAACTAAAAATCGTTTTATTTCAATAAAATATCGTTTTATTTGAATAGATTTATTTTTATTTTAGTATGCGTTAGCATGTCAATGAAGGTTGTTCCACGTTAGTTATTCTCATGAAGGGTTTTTTTTAAACCTTAATTTATGAATGAAAAGTATACATTGCACTATATTTTTTTTTTACAGCTGTTAGATAAAATTCCAAAATTTATTATTTTATAAAAATTTTTTAATTTTTCTAACGGGAAGTATATCAAAACATAGAAGGACGGTGAAAAATTAAAATTTTTCATACAAAATTTAAAAAATTGGTGCTTATTTAATAAAAAATTGAGAATTTCTCTCTCTACGCGATTGCCTGATAATAACCAGCAGTGGTTGTTTTTAAATATAGTGCCACCTATTAATTAGGTATCAACAAAATTAATTTGTTGATTCCTAATTAACAAACGGTTCTATAAACTACAAAAAATTTAACAACCGGTTCTATAGAACCGGTGCGAACCGGCTACAGCTCATCACTGAATTTAAGTAGACGCCCAAGTTTGCGGTTTGTAAAATCAAAAATAATTTACTTCTTAGATACTATTCTTAAACGGATGAAACATACAATTTTATTACACAGATTAGAATTTGATTCAAATGTAAAATTTATGTAACCTAGTATTGTGAAAATATACTCAATCAGTTTAGAAAGTATAGAAGTTATCAAGTTATATCTCAAGTCGAAGGAAAATTAAACGACAACTGTTATCAAAAACAAATTTCATATGAACACATATACTTTCATTACCAAATTAACAACCTTTGAATAATTGTATAAGAGTAAGCATTATAATGAATGGACCACTATGTCCAATACTTCTAGATTAAAAAAACAAATCTATATATTCTGGAAAAGTGGATGATTTTATATTCAACACTTAAAAACCGAAGGGGTGAAATTAAGTCGAAGCGGCTTATTTCCAAAAAAAATTTTCAAAAATAAAATCGAATGCAAAAAAAAAAAGAAATAAAGCCGATTGGACTTTATTACCAAAAACAATAGAAATTAAATTGAATTAACCCTTCCATATATTCCGGAAAAGGGAAATACACTGGTTTTGTACCTAACTCTTAAAAACCAGAATTTTTGGAAAACTTTTTACAGAATTTTTATAAATTAGAAGCAATTATAGTTAGTTATTAAATTTGGGTTACCCCCGGAATATTAACATATTTGTATTTGCAATTTATTATTTGCATTTTTAATATATAAGAATTGAATTCAGCATTAGAAATTAAGTAATTTGCTTAGTGGAAGTTTGGGGACGGTAATCAAAAAAGTATCAGTGGAAGAATTTTATCTTTACTTACTAAATTAAAGTTTCAATATTTTGTTTTGTCGATTCGACTTTATTTCACCCACCCTTAAAAACCATGTACAGGGTGGCGCAAAACGACCGATATGGTTTGAATGTTTAATAAGTTTTTTATTTAATGGTTAATTTTTATTATTTTTTTATTATACAGTATATTAATGGGGAATATTTTTAGCTTAAGTAGAAAAATTATATACCGCAAGTTGTGACCATTTTCGGCTTCGCACATTCGTGCTCTTTCCAGTATATTTTTCATAAATTTTCGTAATCGCTGTTCTGTTGTGTACTGTTCCATTTCCAATTCCCCAAGTTTTCTTCACAAAATTCTGAAATAAAAATAAAAAATATAAATAAATTTAAAAAGTTATTAAACTTTCAAACCATATCGGTCGATTTGCGCCACCGTGTATAAGTAGATGGATTGTATAGTGGCTTACTAAGTTAAAGTTTCAATATTTTGTTTAACAGAGAGCTTTAGAGCGACATCCTTCGAAAGATTTCTTAAGAATATATATACAAAAAAAAATTGTAAGGAAAGGATTTGAGATTGTTTCAAAACCACGGTATTCCCCTTTTTCCGGATTTTTTCAATATTTTTATACGGAAGATTCAAAATTTAAAAAAGGCAATTCTTCTTTATTTGTTTATTCAGTTTTTTCAATTTCTAAGGTTTTTAGTAATAAAGTTGGCTCGAATTTATTTCGTTCGACTTAATTTCACCCATTCCCCTTTAAAAAAAAAGAAAGAAAGGTAATTTCGAATATTTATCAATTTTTAATTATACATAATTTGTACTTACATAATATGTATTTTTTCAAGCAGAATTGAAATTGAAAGTTAGTAACAAAATAAATCAATAATGCTATAAATATTCCGGAAACATTCCGCAGTATCTTTTAATATACCAATGCCAATCAATAAAATATTATTTAATTAATATTTCAAAAAAGATTAATTGAAATTTAAAATTATATTAATTTTAATTTTTTAATCTGTCATGAAATTAATATAATTCCTAATGAAGTGTTATGAGAATTGAATGAAGTGTTAATAATTATTTTATTTGGGATTAAATTGCTACTTTTTTATTTGTTTTATTGGTCCAAAAAAAAAAAACTATAGAGGGCATATGACAATATATATATACATATAAATAAAAGCTATTATTTTAAAATTCTTTTTTAAAAAATATTATAAATACAAATACAATACACACATACATATATACAAAAATAAAGTCAATGAAAGTCCACATAAATCTTAATGAATATCTGACAATAAAAAAAAGGCTAAAAAAATAAAAGCTTTTTAACAAAGTTTTTTATTTTTATTTAAAAAACTTCAAATATTGTTAATATAATAGACTTTTTTATTATTGTTGTTGTTATATCAAGATGATTGAAAAAAAAGGACTGCTAAAGGACCATTTTATTGAAAATTTACGTTTTTTATATTGATTTTTATAATAGATTTATAAGTATATAATATATATATATAAACATATTTATTAACACATTTCAATTGAAATAAATTCATATAATATATATATGTATAAAAATTTCACCCTTATACACTTTTTTTTTTGTTTTTCTGGGTCCAACACAGCATCAAAAAATAAATAAAAATTAGAAATAAATTCAACCATGTACTCATACTTTGATTCCTGTAGCCTTAAAATAAGCAAAAATTTAAAACAAAAAATAAAAAAAAAAAAAACTGTATTTAAAGAAAAATAAAAATGGGTGTATTTTCATTGACTGCTCTGCAATACATATAATATAATACTAACTATAGGAAACAAAATAATAAAAACATAAAAATTAAAGAAAAATGGTCTTAAAGAATCAGAAGGTAAATACAAAATCATTATTTCCGTCTTTATGATTAAAATACGTCATAACCAGATGTCGCCCTATATATACTTTTTATTACGATTATTCTAACTGATTTAATGCTTTTAAGGATGTTCTTTATAAAAAATTTTTTTGTATGTTTTTGTTTTTAGTTAAATACTTATGTATATGTATATACGTAAGTATTTATATATATATATACAAATACAGTGATGAATATATTTATAATTTTTGTAATAATCTGTATCATAGAATTACCAGATGTTTGGAAGTTTTACTTAATGTAACTGTTTATTGTTATAACTTCTTTTTTTAGTCAAGCATTGATGTATTAACTGTAAAATGAAGAAACTGTTATCAAAGTTACGAAAACATTTGAAAAAATCTTAAGTCGGAAAGATTGAAAAAGAATTCAAGAGGAAGTAGAATGGTAGACAATGATCATACGTTTTAATTTTAATATATTGAATTGTCCTCTCACACAGAAGCACAAAATAAATTAAGTGTCATACAGCACATTTAACCCTTACGTTAAGACCTTACGTTCGAGAAATCTTTTTGATACAAATAAATGTATGTATTTGTAAATGATATTCTGACAACAGAGATTTTCGAACCAAGATCTGTGGAAAGCCACCCATAGAGCTTATCACTTATCACTTGGAATCTTAGCTGGATAGAGAACGCGCTAAAAATTAAACATATCAATCGCAAAAAAAATACCTTGATTTAATTTCCTCAAAATTAAAAAAAAAAGGGGAAGGATTACAACTTCATGAAAACGAACTGTGGAAAACGAAATGATTGAAGCAGGAAGAATCTGGCTGTAAATTAAGGCGCTTGCACAAAATAATGTTAGATAACAGGAACTTTATAGAAGCCTTATGCTGCCAAAGATAGAAGAAAGGGAAGAAAATCAATAAACAATACATTAATATAACAATATAAACAAATGCAAAATGTAGACAAATAATTTTATTGAATAATATAAATCACAGATACAGAAATACCTTATAATTCAAATACAAATTTATTACAATATATAACAAAAAGAATTTACTTATGAACATCAAAGACCTTTTTACTACATGTTATAAGGCCTAGTAATATCTCATGTTTTAATTGTTTGTGAAATTTATTATGATCAATTCTAATATTAATATAACATTTATGTGGCGGTTTTTCAAACGAAAAGTCTCGGGGTCAAACCCTGGTCAGATCATGTCTAATACAAAAAATATATAATTTATAGTATCAACTATAAATAACAGTTTAAATAATAATAAAAAATAAATTTAACAGCCACTCCAGAAAAATAAAGGCAGGCTCACTCACTTATCACATTTTATGTGGAAGGGGACTGTTAATAAAAAAATAACTTAATATAATATGTCTTCCCATTTCAACATGTACCCATGGTTTAAACATGCATACATGCAAACCTAAAGTCAAAGCAAAAGAATCGAATCTTGGAACTCGAAATCCAGAAGAATAGTTCGGATTGACAGGCTGCAATAAACTGTCTAATAAAAAAAGTACAATCTATGTGATATTATCAATTTTCGAAAAAAAAATTAAGAAAACCAAATTTCCTAAATTAAAGCTAAAAATCTGGCAACTCCGTTATTGTCTTATATATACTTTATTACTATATAAATTACAAAATCACAGCATTATACACCAAAATTTTCCAAAATAAAAAAAAAACCAAATCTTACCCATAAAATAAAGATAAATTATTAATTTCTAAACTTGTACACTTTCCGAAATCAAAGATTGTTTTAAAAAAATCCTTTTGTATATACTTTTAACAATACATATTTAAATATTTATATACATATTATACATATTATACAATACATCCTTATATTTCTTTATGCTACCTACAACTACACTCGTTAAAATCCTCTTAATTTCATTTTTATATCATCAACTATGTCAAATCGAACACCAAGTGCACAAGTGCGTGAGAATAAAACAAAAAGAAAACAAGGAAAAAAAAGTAAAATATGTTCCAAATATTAAATAAAAGTAAAAAAAAAACGTTAAATTGTTTTTTTGCAAGGGGGTAAATATAAAAATTATTTTATTATTATAATTTTTCTTTTTTTTTTTTTATTTTTCTTTTTAATGATAGAAAATTTTTATTAGCACATTTTTAAAAGCCAATATAAATTTGTATATTTTTATTACCGTAAAATTGTTCTATATACATACATAAAATATCAATTCATTGATATACATGCATATATAATACAAAAAAAATGTATAAATATGTAATTTATTTCTATGTGTATAATTATTTATTTAAACGATGTTTAAATAACGTGTTTCAATTTTCCAGAACACATAAATAAACCAAAGAAATTTTTTTTTTTTAAAAGCTTGAAAATTATAAAAAGATAAAAATAAAAAGAAAAGATATCAAAAAAAAAGCTAATTAAATAATATCAAGGTTACTTTAAAAGATAATTAATGTATAACTAACAGGATTACCCGACATTACCTCGATAATGCTTATAGGCATAAAAAATATATACATAATACATATACATAATTGTTTAGCACATTAAGTATGTTGATGACATTTTTTATGATGGGACCAGATTTGTACAGATTAATGAGACATACTCAAAAATTGGTTTTGGTTTTTGCTGAGATGTTTTGTTTCTAAATAAAATGTGAAAACAATTTATGAAAAATCTGTAAAATGTAATTTGGTCACATGACGGAAAGCATCACGTGAAATTAATAGATTGATTGACAGAAAATGTTTATTGAGTTATCTTAAAAAAAAACTATAAAATGTTTATTGGGTTACCTTAAAAAAAACTAAAAAATGTTTATTGGGATTATCCAAAAATTGTAATAAATTTCTTGACTTATTAAAATTGATAAGTAAAGCCGAATTTACTTTTTTTTTATTTAAACGGCTGGATGATGGATAAACACAGTAATTAAAATGCCAACCTCTTATTTGAGTGGTCGATTTTGAATTACTATAAAAGTAAAACAAAACTTATCTGGTTTTCGATTCGATCCAGCTCCTGTCAACTGTCATTGGATTAAAAATAAAAACTAATTCCTGAAAAAATATTGAATATTTTTAAATATATACAAAAAGTAATAAAAACAATAAACAAATAATTTAATTTTAAAATTATAACTCACAGATACAGAAATAATTGTATAATTTAAAAATACATACATATAAAAATTATACCGGATAGTATTACAAATTTTATTTATTGGAATGTAAGAAATTCTACAGATATTAGAATGTCAAAAATTGGCTCACATATAAATTGTGTGCGTAATTGCGAAGTCCATACAAACAAGCTTGTTAACCTGACAGTTGAAGTAGTAATTTAGAAAATAATAATTAAAAATCTTTGGACGTGAGCTATAAACAACAATTAAAAATCTGAAAATTTCAAAATGATTTAAACTCAATAAAAATGTTATTTATAACATGAATTTTAAAATTAAACCAAAAATCCTGCAAGATTTTATATCATTCACTCACAGAATTTTACCTTTTATTTGCTAAAACGAAATGTTGTAATACAAATTGGAACTGTCAGATAAGTAATAAGAGTTTTCAGAGGTATTGAATTGTTCAGGAGCCCAATTTCCGACTTTAGCCTGAAAATTTTATTTTCTAATTTTTGATGCTATTTTTAGCACATTTTAAAAATTTTGTATAGTTAGATCCTCGAGAATCACCAAAAGTTTGCTTAGTAAGAATTTCGGAACAGTCCCTATTGGAGAGTTATTAGGACTTAAAAATTAAACATTTTCTTGTTAACAGGGTTTCTTGTGTATATTTGGATTATATCTGAAGTATTGATTTGACTATTAATCATAATTAATAATGAATTGAAGAAATATTTAAATTATAATATTATTATTTATTTTTATATATATTTTTTTACCATAAACTCAGTATGAAACACAATATAATTTTGAAAATGTGCTTTTTTAAAAACCCTTGGTTTTTTTCATCATTTGTTTAATTTATTATAATAATTTAATAATTCAATTATCTTTGTATTAAATTAACTTTTACCATTTATCATAATTTTGATCCATTAATTTTTTAAAGATCGTAATATAAGGTCCACTATAAGACTATATAACCCAGCTGCTAAATTTTATTAAAGTAAAAATAAAAAATAAAAATTGATTTTTTTAAAACTACTAAATTCTAAATTGACATTCTGTAAACAAATAAACGAATAAGGTGCTTTAAATCTGCCGAAGGCATTGCAAAGACAGTGATAACAAGCTAATTCTTAGCATACTCCCATACTAAAAAAAACACCTGCATGGGAAACCTATGGGATTTCGCAAATGAAATCAATATTTTGTGCTAAATCTTAAGCCTTCTTGTAGTAAACCTTTTTATGCGAATGTGAGCCGCTTCAAAATTATTTAATGTTTCTTAAAGGTGCTTGAGGTTTTTTTTATCTAAAACTTCAAAGATATTTAAATCTCTATATAGACCGTCATTTAGTACATACCAGGCAGCATTGACTACGTTTCGTAAAATTATATTCAGTAGGACTTGCATTTTGCTTTCATACTTTTAGAGCACACATTTGGTATAACCCAAAAATTTAATTTCATACAACCATATAGTTTGATAGACTCCAAAATCCAAATGGGTTTTTTTATTACATTTGATTCTTAGTGGGAATTAAACACTTTACTTTTTAGTTTTTGAGAAGTGAATAAACGTCGTTTTAATAATGGGTCCTTTCTATCATAAAACGAATAATTTCTTTGAAAAAGACCCCTTTTTGACTTTTTTTCATTATTTAAATTTTTGTTTTTATTAAGTTTCGACATCTGCAGTTTTGTTTTGTTAGTTTCTTAGCTGGGCATGCCTCATTGCAGTTTCGGCATCTAGGCATCTGTTATATATATTTTTTTGTGGACTCTGCCTGTCATATAGTTTCTAGCACAATTTACACATTTTGCTCTCCTTAAGCAGAATTTTTATTGTATATCCAAATCTCATATCTGGCATCTTTTGCATTGCGGGGTTGGTTTATTCAATTTTTTGATATGTTATTATTAACATTTAATGATTTAAACTGAATTAAAAAAAAAATATTAAAAATAATAAAAACATTCATTTGTTTGTACAATGTACAAATAAAAAAAAAGTTAATACAAATAATAAAAAAAATGTAAGACCAACTTCTGTAATTTGTTTAAACTTTTATGTTATTTTAGTTACTTTATACTTCTTCTTAGCCTTTACCGTTATCCTAAAAGGAAAATTCATTCAATTGGATACAAAACTGTATTTCCACCCCATAAGCGTTTCAGTACTTTTTTTTTATACTTAACAAATCGACAAATTTTTTCTTAAAAATAACAATTTATTATTTAACTGTTAGTCCCTTTTTAACCAAAACCCTTGATAAAAAATCTTTCCAAAACCCTTGGAAAATCTTTCAACTCTACAATAATAAAAAAAAGTTTCCAAATCAGAAGTAGAAAAATAAGGATCATGTAAATAAAAAATATAAATAAATCCAAAACTTTTCTTGAAAATTTTTTTTTTTTTTTGTTCTGTGTTCCCTCTCTTTTACACATTTAATGCAATACAAATACATCCTCATAAACTTCGTGCCCCAAAGGTTTTTATTTAACTAGCTGTCAAAATCAGAAATTAAATTTCCCTTTTTTTTTTTTAACTTATAGAAAATATGTATAATGTAAGTTTTATAATATTTATACAACAATAAAAATAATAAAAATAAATAAATACTTATATATATATTTCTTCTGTTATTTTTTTCGAATATTTTAAGATTTTTTTTTTTTTGGAATGGAGAAAAAAAATGTTTTTTTTATTGTTTTTGATTTGGTTTATAATCAATTATAATTTGAATCCGATTATAAGCTATAATACTTATAAATATAATTTTCATTATTGTTTTTATTATTTACAACGATAATTTAAAAATAAATATATAGATATGTATGTATATATATATATATTTTGACTTGTTTTAATTTTTTGAAAGTGTTGAAGAATAGAAAATAATTTATTTAGATCAAATAAATATATAAATTTTAATTAAATTTTCTTGAATATTAATATTAATAGAGAAGATGGAGTTTCATACTGTAGGTATAATATTAATTAATAGAAGATATACTAATACCGTTACGGTACATATTGATACCAGGTATAAAAGATTAAAGTTAACTTAAATAATAATTTCTTAATAGGATGAAGTTCTGGAAATAACGAAAATATTAAATATACTCTGTATATAAATAATAACAAATATTTTATAACTCATTTAAATGTTTTTACAATTAATCATATATATTCAAATACTTTATTTTAGTTTTAAGGCCTTGCACTGCCTCAAGTATGCATATACATATCATCAAATCACTATATATGATGTTCTCCACTAAAGTCAATCAAGCAATACATTCCAATCAAAAGTAGGAGTGAAATAAGTCTGCCCACTTTTACTCTTATTCTTCACAATTGTCCTGGATGGCATAATGAAAGAGGACTGTTCGTTAAAGAGAAAAATAAATTGGTCCTTAACCCAAAAGCTTAGAAGACTAGACTAAGTAAATGACATAGGCATTCTCTCGGACAAGTTCAGCAATTTACAGAGTACATTAGATCATCTATAAAATCTTAACAGCTTATCTTACAAGCATCTTAAAAATAAATCTTATGTTGGACTTAAATTCAATATTAATAAAACCAATAAAAGAGATAATATATTCAACCACTGGAGAATGTTAATAACTTCTACAAACTTGGCAGCCCTATATCATCCAGTGAAGGAGAAAGAAAAGCAACCTTTGGCAGATTGCAATCTGTATGGAAAAACTGACAAATATCCAGAATATCCAAACAGCAGATTTTCCGCTTATGTGTAAAAATCATCCTAATGTATGGTAGTGACGCCGGGCTATCTTCAAGTATAACGTAACAGTAGACTAAAGACATTCATAAATAAATTCCTTAGAATCATACGTAAGATATTATGGACTAGAACAATCACGAATATAGACTTATGAAACTTAACTAAAGAGCAACCAATAACGCATCAAATAAAGATAAGGAAATAGATTTGGATAAGCCACATGCTGCAAAAACATCAAAGATACATAGCTACCATGAGCCTCAACTGGAATCCAATCCGCAAGGCTCAAGAAGATTTGGTTGACCAAGTAACACCTGGCGCAAACCTTAAGAAATGGAGCTTAACTCAATAATTTTAACCTGACAAAGTGCAAAAAGACCCGTGTCTAATGTCTTGTACAATCCATATGCTCCCAAGAGGAGTAAGGAAGGTACGAAATTATCCTTTAGCTAATTATACAATACAATATAAATAGTTAATATTAGAAATAATAAAAGACTTAGCTTACACCAAAGACAGACATTAAGTATTAAAATTAGAATATTAAAATCTTAACATTGATTGAACTATAGTACATTTAAATACTGTAGTATATTTAAACAAGTAATGAAAAAAACCAAGGGTTTTAAAAAAGCTCATTTTCAAAATTATATGATGTTTCATACTGAGAATTGTATCGAAATATAATGTTGGAGCTTCAATTTTAACATTTAATCGGGTTGCATTTTAATGACACTGGTGACCAAGTTACTGCTTACTTAGAAAAATAGTGAGTTTTTAATTTTTAATTCCTAATAGCCCCTCAATAGGGAAGGTTGCCAACTTTCTTAAAGATCTAACCTCAATAACAAATAAAATATAGGGCTTTTTCCCACTTTGAGTGACTGTAGCTCCCTAACGGGTGAGACTACAAAAAAAAGTTCTTCTTTGAAATTATTTCTTTTGGAATACCTACCTGTGGTTAAAATTTCTTTTCTCTATTTCAAATTATGTAAAAGTTTCGTAAACATACAGACAGAGTGAAACTATATAGACACATTTTTACATTTTTACACTTAAACATAGTTTGTAGATGTCAACTGCAATATGTAACAGGAAGTATTCTTTTGATCGGATCAAATTTCATTACAAAAAATCTCAGCATTCTTAATAAAATTGAAAACAAACATCACGAACTTATTTTACTGTGCACTTTATTATTCCACAAATAGCTTAGTATACATTCAGCATAAGTTGCAACTTCGCACGCCGGGAACTTTACTAATTAAATACAATCATAATTTTTATTAGAGTGTTATTAGTTATTATTTATGAATGTGCCGTTCTGTGCACAATATTATGACTTATGCTAATGCTTAATGACTTTTATCATGAGTTAATAAAATTATAACATAACTGTTGCATTAATTTTTTTATTGTTATAAATGATTTCTAATTTTAATTTAAATAACAAACAATATTATACAAAATAATAAAACCAAATATCTAAAGTGATTTACAAATCATATGAATTATAGATAAAATTAAAATAAATAAGTGTGTCGGAGTTTCAACTAAGTGTACTTCAATCTTACTTGCCCTTGATTTAAAAATAAAAAATAATATTTATATACAAAAATATAAAATTTTTATATATTTTATTTTAAACTGACCTACATTATATTAAAAATATTTTAATATAATTTTTACAAATAATAAATCAATAAATAACTAATAAATATAAATTTTGTTTTGTAACATTATCAAAAAAATGTCAAAAGTTATAATAACAGCTAATATATATATTATTAGCAATATTATTTGACATAGTAAAAGCAAAGAAGGATTTGTAGTAAATTAGAGATGATCTATAATTGAAAATGCAATTTAAATTTATGTCATATGTCAAATGTATTTAAATGTTTTCTAAATGTGTAGGTGTACTATGACAGTTAAGTTAAGAAAAATATTGATTCGTCAGTAATAGAATCACTTGTGAGTTTTTAAATTAATCAATCAAATTTTTTTAAACTTGTATGCTGTAAAAACGTTTTCAAATCAATTTTAGGTTTAGAATGATTTTAAAATTAAAATATTTGATTTTTAAATTTTTATCTAACATTTTTATATTTTTTCTGATTTTTTAATTTCACTTAAAAATAATTAAAATAAAACTCCCTCAAGTTTTACATATTTTGACTATCAAAATTTCAATCAAATGTTTTTCAATTGTATTAAATTGATGCATCGATGCATCGGTATTGTATTATATTGATTTATAATAGGTAACATATCGATTTATCATATCAATTGTCAATATCATAAAAAGCTTGAAATTAATTAATCTAATTTAATTACTAGATAATAATTTAAGGAATTTATCTTATTATTAAACTTTTTATTGTTATTTTTTATTCCATCATTTTCACATAAATTATAAAATCATAATTTATATTTATCTAATGTGTTAAAAAGCTAGAAATAAAAGAAATCAAATTATTTAAATTAAAAAGGTAAAACTTTTTTAAAAAAAATTAAAGCTGGGTGGCACAGTGGTTAGAGTGCCGACTTTCATGTGAGAGGCCCCGGGTTCGAATCCCAGTGAAAGTGAAAAAACTTTTATCTGATTTTCAACTCGACTCAGCTACCATTCGCCTTTGGGTTCAAATTAATGGCTTAATTAATAATTAATAATTATATATCTTTAATAATAAATAAATAAATATAACAATATAAACAAATACAAAATGTAAACAAATATTTCAATTAAATAATATAACTCACTGATATAGAATACCATATAACTCAAGTACAAAATTATTACAATATAAACAAAAATATAACTGTATTTATTGAAAATCTAAGACATTTATACATGTTATAAGGCGTAGTACTATCTCATGTTTAAATTGTATGTGGAATTTACTTGATCAGTTCTAATATATGAATATATCTCCCCTGTTCCGACATGCACATATATAGTCAGGCTGTTTAGCCTATCACAGTGAACAGTTAGCACGTAGAGGTGCCAGCAAAAAAAAAAAAAGTCTACTCGTCTGTTAAAAAAACTTAAAAACTTGTATACTATCTGATAAAAAATCAAATATTAACAATGGGCTTCTTATTAAACAATTTTATTTTATAACAAATATAATTGTATCGATTGAAAATCGATTTCATGTTGAAATTGTATGATGGAGTTCATAAAAAGAAATTCTAATATCGAATAAAATCAGAATATAATACAGCTCATCTGATTAATATTTTCAGGCAATATTTACTATTGTCTGGTACTACAAATAAATAAAATAAATAAAAACAAATTAAAGCTATAACAGGGTGCCAAAATTTGATTCTATGAAAAAGATCCTAAATTATTTAAATTTTTACAAAATTATTTAAAAATTTAATAAATATAGAACCTTTTTTTTAAATAATTTGTCATTTAAATAAATTTGCATTCGACTCCATTTCTAGGTCTCGAATTCAAATTATGTAAAATATTATAATGCTTAAAAAAAACCTTCTTTATATAAACCACTACTCCTTTTTCTATATCTTATCTCGCTTCAGAACTTTTTGAACTTCTTAAGTTTTAAAAATGCAGGGTTGTAAAAAGCTCAAATATTTCTCAAATCTTTGAGTTGAGCTATAAATTGGATTTGACAAATGAGTCCGCTCATTTACAACCCTAATAAAATGTAGAGATGGTGATGGAGAGAGTTAAACATAGTTAAAAAGCGCATTTACGTATAAATATACGTAAAAAAATTTTGGGAAAACTTTTAAAATTTTACTGTAATTCTTTTTTCTGAATCTTCAGCCTCATATCATTAGCTGAAGATGCAGATGCTTTAGAGTGATAAAAGAAATTTTTTAAATATTCAAAATTTAAAATTTGTTAAAAATTGAATACGATAAAAAAATTTTTTTAAATTTATTTAGATATTTTCGTTAACATTTGGAATACTCAATAAAGGTTCTAAATATTTATAAAAGTCGTCAAAATAAATCTAAAATATCCTCAATTTCATAAAACCCTTTTTTATTTGGTTCTAATAACTTTTTTATTATGGGAACTTTTTTCATAGAATCTCAAAACATTAATATATGCAATATTAAACAATATGCTCTTCAAAATATTTGGTATTAACGCCTAATTTTTATTTTATTTGTTGCATATAAATAGTTGACTTCTTCAGTCACTTATGACTTTCCGTACCAGATTTTAATTTGAAATGTAAATATAAATAAAACGATTCATTATAGATTACCTATATCTGACTCTATAGATTACCTATATCTGATAAAATTACATATATAATAATTAACTAAAATCATTTTATAATGCTATAATACTCGTAATATACTAAAATAATTTTCAGCATTCCATTTTGATGAATGCAAGATGTATATATATATATATATATATATAGAGACAAAATCAACTGAAAACTTCAAAAATTGTATTCAAACATATATAATTCAACTAACTGCAAATTAATACTTTTTTAATTTATTCAATCCCCACCTTTCATCTTTTGTGCATGAGAAACATAAAATTAATGAGATAAAAAGCTAATTTACGATTCATATCTTAATTTATTATTGTATAATATTATATTCAGTAACTTTTATCATTTAAAGACACAAAATATGTATGCATATATATATATATATATATATATATATATATATACAAGTAAAATGTATAATAATATATTCAAAAAATACTATTTTTATTAAAATGTTTGTAACTTTAACTATGGGTAGTTATAAATTAGCTATAATACCATTAAATTGCTTTCTTACATACACAGTACACTGAAGATGAAAACTTAAGAGCAATGCTTATAATAAAAATTAATCGTCAAAATCACTTTTATAACAGAATTTTAATAATAACATAAGGGAGTAATATAAACACGTATACCTGTAGGTAAATGGCCTTTCTAACAACTTAAGAAACTGTCATACGCTAATATTCTATATCTAAATTCGTAAACTACTCTCAGATTGTCTGAAATATGAGCCAATGAAATTTTTGCTACACTTTTTAAAATTAATCTACGTATTGGCATTTCATTTGACTCTTATAGGCCTCGAACATGTAATTGCGAGCGAGCGATTTTTTTCCGATTCCAAATTGTTTTTTCTGTTTTACCCTCTGGGGGAGCTTAGGGCTTCCACAAAGCTTCTGTATAGCACTCTATTGTGAACTATTTGTTTAACTTCTACCCACGTTCTACCGCTATTCTCAATTTCTTTCGCGACTGACCTTCTCCAAGTTATTCAAATTCTACCCAAACTTATTTTTCCTTGTGGATTCAAGCCTTGTGTCTCACGCGTGATGTTTTCTGGCTTTTTCCGAAGTGTATGACCAATCCATCTCCATTTTCTTCTCTTTATTTGGCAGAGAATAGTTTCCTGTCCCTATATTCTCAATAATTCTTCATTTGAAATTCTCCTGGGCCAACTTATATTTTGAAATGTTCGGAGGCATTTATTCTCAAATACTTGGAGGCTATTTGTTGAGGAGTTTTTGGCGTAGCCATGTTTCACTGCCGTAGAGAAGAATCGATTTCACACAGGCTTCACATATTCGTGCCTTTGGTTATCTTCGGACATCTCCAGATCGCCCAAAGTCTCGCGTATAATGCTCATATAATTTTCACTCACTTGTCGCTCTTCTATAATATATGGTCACTTATATATGAAATCAATTATGTTTGAAATTTTTTCTAAAAATCCCTCGCTGCCTGTGTTCACTGGGCCTTAGTCGTTTAAAATTTGTCTTTTCATAATAATATAAGTAATTGTCAATAATTTTTTATATTAAAAAATAAGTACATAATTGAATTATATTTATACTTATTAAACATTAAAACTGGATTAAAATATTTAGATAAAGTATAATTTCACAAGAAAATAATTTACAATGATATTGCAACTCATATTAAAAGAAAATTCAATATACCTATGATATACCGGATATACTAAATTTCCATTTTATATACTTAAATATACAATTTTATAAATTCTATAAAACACCCAAGTCACGAAAAATTTCTAAAACATGTGCTAATGTCTGTTGGTTATTAAAAATGGCAATAACAATATCCAAAATAAGAAATCTTAATTTTTAAGAATATATTTATTGGGGATGTGCACATTATATGGTAAGCAAATAATTATTTTATGCAATTAGTTTGATTATCAATGGTTTACAGTATCTGGTGTTTTAAAAAAGTTAATTGAAACGGGTTTAGATTAACATTCTGCAGTATAAGTTCTGTATTAGAAAATGAAATGCTATATAGTTATATTTGGGTAAAATACCGACCCTTCGTTCGAATTCGAAACCTATTAAAAGATGAAAAAAAATTAATCTATAGTTTTTACTCGGCTTTTCTACTATCCGTCTTTAAGTTATAAATAATGGCATAATAAATACTGAAACCATAACTTGGGATCCAGTAGTTTGATAAAAGTATTTGAAAAAAGGTACTCATCGATTTTAAAGTTTAGAACCTTAATACATTAACAAAATTTAAAAAAAAGTTAGATTTTTTAGCCCGCCACTTAAAAATTCAGATACCATCTTTTGGAACTTATCTTAAATTTTTTTTCTTTTTCTAGTTTCTATTACGGAATTGCGTAATACTAAAGTGCAACAGTACAAAACAAAACATACTCCCAGTTCTGCTGTACGGTTCAAAATCATGGACACCGCCAAAAGCAAGTGAGCTAGCCCTAGATATTTTTGAAAGAAAAATTCTACGTAGAATATATGGCCCTGTAAACGATGGTCTGGCGGAGAAGATATAATGCCGAACTCTACGAACTGTATAATGACGTTGATGTAGTCACAAAAGTCAAAATCAGATGCCTTCATTGGCTCGGTCACGTCGAGCGAATGTCAACCGAAGTCCCAGTCAAGAGGATATTTGAAGCGACGCCGAGGAAACCGAACCTCCGTTGGGGAGATGACACATCGGTAAAATTAAAAAAACTGCATAATGCCAATTAGGAAAGATTTGCGCAAAACCGAGAGGAGTGGAAGGGGATATTACATCAGGCCCAGAACCTTCATGGTTTGTAGTGCCTAACAAGTAAGTTTTACAAAATTGGGGCTTAGATTTTTCAAATCATTTGAGTTAGACTTATGCGTCCAAGGATACGGGTGCGTTTTTAAAAAAAGCACCAAATTGATTTTAAAGAAGATCAAATTCTTTTGAAAATAGATAAATTTCATGTGAAAAGGAGTATAATTGAAATATAAGACGTTCTTTGTGTGATAAGACACCAATATCTTTTATCTCACCTTGTGAGAGTCTGAAATTTATTTAAAATGAATTTTATAGTTATAGGAATATTATATGTCAACATGTTGTAACTATGGTTACAGATTTATTAGTCTAACAGTTGATCCTATAAGATTTGTTAGTCTAACAATTGACTAATTAGCATGAAAAAATTTGAAGTTCTGGAACTCATTGCTCTTTATATATAATTAATTATATATAAGTTCCTCTTGACTTTGTAGCAAACCCAAAAATTATTTTATAAATTATGTAGGTATATAAGATTATTAAAACTATTTGCCCCATGTAATGTTATATCCCTGTGTTATATTTATTAATTCTCAAATGTACACTACACATAAATACTTATGGTTAAATTTAATTCTAATAGAAATTCTATAAAAGGGAAATATTTTGTCTTTAAAACAAAAAAAAAAAAAAAAAAAAAAACAGTTCCTTACCATAATTCCTATAGTCACTTAAATACTTTAAATTTTATTTAAACACAAAATATTCAAATAATACCTACATATACAATAAAAAGAACTTTACCAGGGTAGAAAAGTTTTTCTTTTGTAAAATTTTATATGATTATATATATATATATATTTATAGATATATATTTAATTTTTCATTTCTTAAAGTATTACATCAACGGTAACATCCCTATAATATATAATATAAAAAAAAAATAAAAAAAAAACAACAGAGTTTCCTTTATTATGCCAGTTATTATTATTATATACGTCTTGTCTACGTGTTTATGTCTAAAATTTACGCAATCAAAAACAATATTTTGTATGCCTTGTTACCAATCATTTTATAAAGTTAAAGAATATATAACCCATAATATTTTTTTTTTTTTTGGAAACCATTTGGAACGTTAAAAGATTCTAAGTGGTCGACCAGATGACGCCTTCGCTAAATTATACAAAAAAAAAAAAAAAAAAAAAAAAATTCCCCAACTTCATCTTAACAGATAATTTATATACTATAAATGTTAAATAAATAAAAAAAAAAAACTTTTGCGTATATATATATATACGCTATTATATATACATATTATATATATTTATAATAGTGTATATATATATATATATATTAAATATAAAATGTTCAACAGCAGTGAAACTGTTCTTTTGGAAAAACGATTTTTTTTTAGTATTAGGGGTACACCACGTATACACAAGGTTATATACATATTTATAAATATGCAAAATTAAATATAGATATTTTTTATATATATGTATTATGAAATTTGTTTTTTTTTTTTATTTAATTGAAAATCAATCTAAATTTTAAGAAATTGAATTTAGATCTTATTTTGTTTTTTCCAATTTTACTATCACCTAATAAAATGTAATTTTATTGTAAGCAACTTTGATTTGATTATACACATATGTACAATCATTTACAGTTATAGGAAATAGAAGTAGTTCAGTAATTGTTTCAATTCATTCAAATTTAAACTCCTAAAGTCTTGCATTATACTTTTAATACGCATCATATCCTAGCATTGTTCTTTCAAGAATTACGAAGAAGCTGTTCCAGAACTGATGATCTAGAACTATTTCTTGAAATCATTATTTAATACTGGGTTACAAATCTAATGGAAAGAAAAGTATAATGGGGACTATTTTATAAAATGGTAAAGACAGTTCTAACCAAAGGATAGGGAAAGAAATGAAGGAATTTCTTACAGTTGAAAGAGCTCCTACATCTAAAAACTACCGAAGTGGATTGTCCAGGAATTCAAAAATTTAGACAAGCCACTCTAATCTTGCTCAGTCAAAAATATCAAGGCAAATAATGATTTCTCTTTATGTAAAAGCCCTGTTCCCAAGTATACCAGTTAAAGAGTTCATCGTCATACTAATAAAGTGGGTCCTTTAACAAAAAACTGGAAGTGAAGAGATCAAAATAAAGATTGTACATTAAACTAGCCTAGAATTTGTAGGGAAGAAAGTTATTTCAAGTTCAGAGTTGAAATTTTAAAAACAAACAAAAGATGCATCAATGGGAAATCTCTTATCACTCTTCCGAAGCGAGTTTTTTATGGCCAATTTAGAAACCAACCTACAAAAAGAGAACTAATTCCCTACAGTTTGGTTAAGATATGTAGATGACGTATTAGCCATCGTAAAGAGGGACAACGTGTAAGACACTCAGTTATAAACTTGACCCACAAAAATATTGAATTCAGCCATTAGATAAAATTCAAGAAAATCAAGAATGTCAGTTTTTGAATATTCTTATTAGTCACTACCAAAATTATTGGGTAGTGGGAGTTCGAAATTTACAGAAAATCACCAAGCAAAAAAAAAAATTATTCTGAGCTCATCTAATCACAGGTATCAACACAAAATAGCTGCTTTTAACCACATGATAGACCGGATGGTTACCTTTAACAATAACGGAGGTAACAATGAGAGGAATTATATTATGGATCAGATTTTGGATACAGCAAGAAAATTATTGAAGCTTTAAGTTGAAAAAAATAACAATAGATACGATTCAACTCTTTGGCTACTTTGAATGTGCCACACTTTATTGTATATAACAATAACTTATGACGAAAATATTTATTTATTTATTAAGTATTTCCGAGTGCACACAATGTCTTTGCAAACTGACGGGCCCTTTTTCTTTCGGATGTGGGCCAACAATATTATTTTATAAGTAATATTATTTACTTTGCTTATATCACATATTCATATATTTTATATTTTAATATATATATTTGGTCGCCATGGTTTTTTTTTTTTTTGAAATAAATATTGTATGGTAATCAATTGAATAGCAAGCTTTGTTGTATTAAACATGGGTTGTGAAAAAGTTTGGATGTCGTAGACGATTATTAAAAAGACGAAAATTAAAAAAGTGAAGTTTAAAAGGAAACTACTCCGGTTTTTTATTTACTTCATATATACATTTCAATAGATTAAATATACTTAAAATTATTTCTAACGAATTAAACGAGTTTTTACGAAAAAAATTTTTATTCGATTATTTTAACTTACAGACAATTTTCATAAATTTTTTTTTTTTTTTACTCGCTAACTGAACGCTAAGAACGGATTCCTTCCTGCATACATAACATGTAGGTTTAGTTGGAAAGGGAAGGAAATTATGATATTAAAGTGGAATTTGGGGGTAGATTGGAAATAAATCTGAAAAGATACGTTTTGAATTTTTTGCAAGTTGTAGTATATGGGACATTATTAACAGAGGGGAACACATTAGATGGAAGTATGTTCCACATCTTAGAAGTCCTCACGACAAATGAATTACCAAAACCAGTTTTAAACCGGTCTTGGAATTTCCACGGTGAAGAAATGAGCACTTACTGCTCCTCTAGTGTTATGTTGGAATTGTTTAAGAGGAGGCATAATTGACTTTAGTTCAATAGAGCAAGTGTCATTACCTACAAGATATCTATAAAACAGAGAAATCTCTCCAATATTTCAACGAGAGTTCAGTTCAGTAAGTGTTACTTGCACGACAGGGTCACCTATTAAGCGTAAGGCATGATTTTGACTTTTGTCGAGGTAACTCAAAAAAGATTAGGATGCGCCAGCCCAAGTGTGGAAGTTATACTCCATCTTAGGTCGAATATAGGCTTTATAGATATTATACAGATCCTTAGGAAAGAAATATGTTTTACAATGAGACAGAAAACCCAAAAATTTGACAGCATTCTTAGCTATATAAAAAATTTGCTCATTTCACAGCTTTTTTTGATTTAGCTGCAAAACTAAAATGCTTAGATTTCGTGATCGTTCAATATTTTCTTCTTGAAATCGCAGAATTGGGTTAAACTGATTTCTCTTGAAAAAAATCAGGGAGCTTTGCGTTTTTGAAGAATTAAACTCAACTCTATTACTTTTATCCCAATCAGCTATTTTGGCTAAGTCATGATTAACTAAACTAATCATAATATTTCTTTTTGAACTGATTGCGGAAGGTGTAAAATTAGATTTCTTAAGGAAATTTTAGGAAAAATATTACAAAGATCAATCAAAGTTTGTGCAATATATTTAGTGATTAACTAAACTAATCATAATATTTCTTTTTGAACTGATTGCGGAAGGTGTAAAATTAGATTTCTTAAGGAAATTTTAGGAAAAATATTACAAAGATCAATCAAAGTTTGTGCAATATATTTAGTGATTATCTATAAGGAACCCAATATACTTTGCAGATTGTCCATGAAGAGATAATTTATGCTAGACGAAACACTTCTAAAAAATTTATAGGCTCTCTTTTGTTCTTGTTTATTTTTATTTGACTTGACAAACTATAATACAAAATTATTTTTATAATAACAGAATTATTTGGAAAAAAAAATATGATTTGAAATAACAAAATAGATTTTAAGATGAAATTTATCTAATATTTTCAATTTAATTAAAAATATTATATAATTTTAATATATTTTTATATAATATGAGTTTTATACTTACATATATGTATAAATACAAGCATTATTATTTATAACTTTTACAAAAAATTTATAATACAAATTTTCCTATATTCAAAAGAATAATAATAAAACATTATGATAAATAAATTAAGTTTAATATTATAATTGAAACTGATTAATTGAATTGTGATAATCTGGTCTATTTATTCGATTATTATGATGATTTGAAACTTGACTTGAAAATTGTGATATTGTATCATCTCCATGATGTGGTGAAGTTACTAATAAAACTGGTTGCAAATTTAAAGATTTACGTGATCCAAGACTAACACCATCTTAAAATAAATAAAGAATAATTTAGAATTTTAAATTTTAAATTTATAATTATAAATTCTTTAGTACCTTTGTATGTTGAACTTTGATACATTGGTTCGGGTTGAAGGGTTATATTTCTTGTTGCTAAAATAAATGCCAATGTTGCCAAAATAATTGCATCTATGCAACCTTAAAGAAAAAAAAATTGAAATAACGTCATTATGGTTTTAATGCGTTTGACTTTATTTCGCTGCTTCTGTTATGTCGGTGAATTTGACATAAAAAAGTAATGCAGGTGGTTGAAACAATTTTACAAAATTTTTCTGAGTATATTTAAAAGAAATCAAAAAATTATTGCTTAGAATATTAAACATTAATATTACAATTTTAAAATATATGTAATAAGAACTAACATTCGTCTGATAAATATGTACAAATTTTCATTGTCTTCGGCAAGTTCGGCCTGCTTTCAAATTTATTCCTAAGTTAAAAGAGAATGACCAATCAGAAATTAGGAATATCAGGCGAATATTACAAATATGTTTTATTTCAATTAGAGACGCTAAGAATTGCACTAGAAGTTATTATAAATAAAATTCCTCCAAATTGGAGGATATACAAATAGTATTCCCAAAACTTAGATGCTACCTTTGTTTCCATTTGAAATCTTGTCGAAAAATGAACTAAAAACACAGAAAAACAGAGGAAGAACAGAGAAGATTAATATTTTACAGACTATATTTGCTAGAATCAATTCAAAGACGAAAAGAAATCATACAAAACATATGTGTTATTTGTTGATAAAACTAATAGATCTACTAGAAAGGGACTGTAGATTTTATTATTTTGGCAGAATAAATGATACTAAAATACTCGTATATGCCTTGAAAGATTAAATTTTTTGTTTTTTTTTTTTTAATTATCTATATATATAAACATTCTTTTAATTTTAACCATGTTTTACTTATTAAAGTAAAAGTTGAGACAATTAAACTATTATGTTGGTCAAGAGAACATATAACACATTATTTGCATCTATTAACAAACCTAAAATTAGGAACTACTGATTGTAATGATTGGAAAATCATGTATAACCTTAACCATTCGAAAATGTAGATTTACTCCAGAAAACAAGAATATAGATTTCAATAAATGGCTGATAAATGTGTTTGTTTCGCCACAAAGTTATTAGAATAATTGTTAGAATAGAATGAAACTGAAAATTTCAGAAATTGGAAGAGTTTTAACTTGTAAACAAATATTCCTTGAAAAAAAAATGAAATTTACTTTTCAACATTTTCAACTTACTTATTATTGCTAATGCAAATGCCCACTTAATTTCACAGTCACCTAAAACAAATCTCTCCGCTTCAACTCCACAAATACTCTGTGATTCTTCTGAATTCCAACCAAGAGGAAATGATACACATCCCAATATCATGAAAATAGCTTAAAATATAACGTACATTTAAATAAAACTTTAAATAATTCCTCTCTATAATTAAAGTAATAATTTACCCGAAAGAATTTGTGCCCATCCACACATATGAAAAACTGTTGAAGATCTCAAGAATAACATAAATGCCAGTAAAAATATTGTCAAAAATGCTGTAACAACGCTAAGACCAACAAAAACAGTTGCCATCTAAAAAAAAAATATTTTCAGTTAATCGTTTTTTAATCTTAAAACCTATTTTTTAATTACCTGTAATGGAAATGATGGTACTGACAATATATTTTCCCATCGTTTTTGACAGACATCTACAACAAAATCTTTTTGACATACTTGCCATAAACCTAATCTTCCAATATTTTCGGGACTTGAATCTCCAATCCAGTCTGTTTTTTGAAAAATAAAAAAAAAAACATAAGTATTATAAAATTCATATATGTATATGAGTAACAAAATGTAAAATTCATCAAAAAAAAAAAAACAAATACAAACCAGGAGTTGAAAATGCAACACAACTTATTATAGCGTAACATATTGTAAAAATTGCCCATAGTACCGCAACAGCTTTTGAATTACGTATGTAATTTGTTGCGTACATTTGTGTTGTATCAATATATTCAATTCTTGTACCCATCCTTTGGCTTTTAATAATGTGTCTTTTGAAATTATTTTTCAATATGACCTATAAAAAATTATAAACATATAAAATAATTTAAAAAAATTTATAGCTAGGTATTGCAGATGATTTACGGAAAATTTTTATTCAAAAAAATTTTGCAAAATTGAAAATTGGATAAATATTCATATAAATAAACAATAAATTTATGAATTTATTAAGATTAAAATATATAAAATTTCTTTAATTATTAAATATAAAACTAAATATGTACAAAAATACGTACATTTAATTGTATATAACAAAATTTTGTATTAAAATATCAAAATATAAACAAAAGACTTAAGATGGAAACTTTAAAATTCGTACGTACACTAAAGTTAAAAATTTAAAAACAAATGTATAATTTTTTAATTAATGTAAAATCATTATTAAATAATAAATATATTAAATAAAATATAATAAACGCAATTATATTTAATGAAAATATTTCGAATTTAATTATTTGGTCTTATTTTCATGTTCTTAAGAGTAACTTTTACACATTAATATTTACCTTTTAATATTCATGTTAAAATAATTGACGTGTCTGTTAAAATAATGAAAAAGCTTTTTTTTAACTTTTTCACAGCATAAAATTATAATACAATACAATAATAAAATATTTTTAAAGAATTACGATAAAAAGTTATTTTAAAGAATTTTACGATATATAAAAGAAAGTATTTACAAAGCAAAAAAAAAAAAATTTTTTTTTTAAACTTTACATTAAATTGTTTTTTGAAAACTAATTAATAAATTTTATTTAATTGAATGTTTATATATATTTAATATTTTATTTAAAACTTAAAAATTACTTATGTATAACAATTAATAAATAAATAAAAAAAAAAAAATAGAAATAGTAATCTATGAAAAAACAACAATCACTTTTATACATAAATCTTCACATATTATGTCAGTATGTTTCTTTAATCTTTTATTTTTATTTACACATTTTCAGTCACATATCAAATAAAATATACAAAAAAAATATCTTATTTGAATTTTAATTTACATATATATATATATATATATATATATAATGTCTTACAATCTTTGAATTCTTCTAAATATTATTAAAAATATTTAAATAAAATCTTAAGGCCATTTAATAAAAACTATGATGAACTTATGCAGAGTTAAAAGAAAAAACTAAAAGCAAATTTAAAGACAAGATTTTTTTGTTTCTTTTTAAAAAGCTTACTTTTACGATCATTATAGTAATAGTAGTCATTAACGTTGCTCGCTCATGTGTTTATAGTTATAATAACATGTATTGAATCCCAAAAGCTGTTTATATATAGTTATGAAAATGTATATGTTAAAATATATAATAAATAGATACATTTTTATTTTATACTTCATATTAACACTGGAACTACCACTTTAGTTATGTTCTAAAAATACATTTTTTCAAATAGATTTCCGCAATTGATATAGTACATAAGTTCACAGTGCAGAAAAGCTCGAATTCAACGGTTATTAATCTTTTCAGCTAGATATCTTGATTTTTAATTCGACAATAAAGACCTCGATGATCACATCCATAGAAAGCGTCCTTAAACTGCCCTAACTTATTTTCGAAGGCTTTTATTAAGAAAAGCATAATTTTAAACTGTCCAGTGAAAGCAAGTAATAGTCAAGCGGATCTTAAGGTCTTATATAATCTGTTTTTATATTAAAGTGTTTATCTTATTATGTACTAGCTATCGACTGCCTTTTATAATTATGTTGTAACACGAGGATATATACAGATTTCTGAAAACATAATTGTGGAAACTTAGCGGTCTTAAATAGCCCCTTGAAAATTCTTATATGATGCGTTCAGATTTATTTAATGGATCAGAAGTAGTTTTCTAATCCAGCTTATTCCTCAGCAAACCTTTTCAATCACCATAAGTTAACAGCTATTTGAATTTCCTGAATTTCTACTTAAAAAATCCGACTAATACATAATAACTAAACTTCGACTTAAACCGGACTTGTTCTGGAAAAATTGAGGGTATCTTCTGGATAAATACTTTCAAAGAAACGGATCCGTGTTAATTCAATCATGGGTATTAGGTAACAGATTATATTGTATTGCAACGACTATCCGTATGGGATATGTTGCTTCAAGATACAGAAATGTTTTTTTTATACATTCTCTTACAAGTCCTGAAGAACGAATGGTTTTGCATAACATGACATCAAACACTAACAACATATAAGAAAAACTTAGATAGGGCTGGAGAGGTCTAACTCGGTGTGTAATTTAATATCGTTGGAGAAACTAGGCAATATCCAAAAGATTTGATATTTATAGATTTGAAATATAACACATACTTGTGGAATGAACGCAAAAATTATTTTCGTCGCTTTTATTTATGTTAAAGCGATTAAAAATTTTTTAAAGATTTTCTAAAGCAATATTTTACTTAATAATTTAAATAAATTATAAAACTTCTTGTCATTTTAATTAAATTAACAATATTTTGTTATAGAATCTGGACGCAATACGCTCAGCTTGTGAATATGGATATGCAGATATCCGCAGTTAATGAACATTTCTAAAATTGTATATATTTAATAATTAAAATTAAGTTATTTATTTAATTATTTTTATTTTAAAAATTCACATTTTAGGATTAAATAGCAGCAAACATTTGTATATGCGTTGAATGCCAATTATACCATGTATTTTAGCTATTAATTCATTTAAACCATCCATTTTAATATTATGACATAAGATGATAAACATAAATGTCAATGTCAGTCAGAACTGTCAAAACAAAGTTATGACATAAATAAAATAAAAATACCTTGAAAATTAAAATTTTGCACATAATTTTATTTTATTTAACTTTATTTTTGTAAAAATGAGTTCTCCTGCACAAAAAAGTAGTAATGAAGTTGCTAAACATCGAAAAAATAAGAGTAGCAATATGACATCTAATTTAACATCTGAGTTAGCCGATTTGATAAAAAGAAAAGCTGAGATTTCTGTAACAGAAATTTAAATGTAATTAAATTTTTAAAATAAAATTTTTTTTCTTAGGAACAATTAGCTAATTTAGAAAGACAAATATACGCTTTTGAAGGATCATACTTAGAAGATACTCAACTTTATGGAAATATTATTAGGGGTTGGGACAGATATTTAACAGCAAATAAAGGAACTAATTCAAAGGCGGACAAAAGAAATCGAAAATTTAAAGAAGCTGAAAGATTATTTTCGAAATCTAGTATAACATCAATGGCTATTTGTAATCCGGAAAGAGCTAGCGAATCTGCAGATTCAGCAGCTAACGAAGATTCAAGTGATAATCAAATAGTTGGAAATAATGTTACCACAGCCCATGAATTTGAGATCAAAAATGAAAAAGATAATAAACATAGCATATTTTAGTTGTCTAAAAACTGATTTTTTAACATATGTAATTACTGTTTAAGCATAATTTACCTTTATTCTATAAGTGTGACCATAAATATATTTCAGATATAAAATTACATGAACCAAAAAAAATATACCATCCATTTTAAATGTACCATTTTTTTGTTTTTAATCGTTAAAAGAAAGTTTTAGATTGGAGTTGATTGATTCATTATTAAAATGCTTTTTTTTTTTAATAGAACTTAAATCAATAAATATAAATTTTATGCCACAAGTTTTTTAAACAGAAAATTTAGATAATAATATGTATTAATAATTCGCTCTGTTCGAGCAATTAATCAAAGAAATAAGATATTTGAAGCAATGTTTCTAATATTATGCTATAATATATGAATGTTTTAAATGATTTAAAAGAAAGAGATAAATTATTTAAAATGTTTTTTGTAAGTTCGACGATTGAAAATCAGTTTTCCTGGGTACTTAAATCAGCTTAAGGAACTTTTTAAATTAGAGGGTATATTTTGTAAGACAAATGTTAAAGTTTAGTGGATGTGCGATGAAAATAAAACTTATTAAAAAGTTTCCACATAAATAATTAATCTACGATCTAATACAGTTAATGGCTAATATATTATTGATCAATGTAAAAACAAATATTTATAGATTCTTAAACATATATTTAAATTTAACTAAGTATTGTGTCATATTTACAGCTATCTTATAATAAAACACCATAGAGATTCTAAAATCAAGTTTTTTTCATATCTAATATATCTTCATTTTCTTTATCTTCTTTCATCCATTCTGCTCTAACACATCTCCCACAGCAACCAGCTTTTGGTTTATTATCGCAATCACCTACGGCCGGAGGTTTAAAATTTGGTGTCCAAGGTCCTAAACTATTTACTGCATAAAAATCCATTGGATATGCATTATTTGGTTCTAAATTATTAGGTGTCCATTCAACATCATTTAACATTACTGAAAGTTCGTATGGATTTAGTAATGGTTTTTTGAATGCACTACCCCAATCAATACTAAGTCTTGGACAAGCAATTTGTACAAAGGCATCAATATTGTCAAACATTTCCATTTTTTGAGGAAATATTTCAGACAATAGAATTTCAACAGTTTTATAGCCTTTAAGATTAATTCTTTTTTCTAATATTTGCAATACTTTTGTAGAACCTTGACGTCCTAAGGTTCCTAGAATGATTCCAATTGTCTTAGCTGATTGTGCTTGTTTTATTTGTTTTTTCCTTGTATCTTGCATTTGTTTATGATTATATTCTTCCTCTGTAATTTGTTTTTTATAAGGATCATACTGATAAGCCTTAATTTTTGGATTAGAAATCATTATTGCTTCTAAATGAAAACGCCCATCTCCAATATAAATTATATGTTTAACGGTTTCTGAAACGTAATTAAGACAAAATTTTTAAACAGAACTTATTAAAAATTTAAATTTAAGTAAATATTAATATTTTATTTCTACACACCTGGTAAATTTGGTGCAGTACAGCCTAAAATTTCTCCAGGGCTTAAAGGTTTAGATTGTGGTACTAAAATATCATAGCCTATGTTCTTTAAATCCGCAGAGACTGCTTGCAAAGTTGAAACAAACTGGATAGTACTAACAAGTGCAATCTGTCCTTCTTCACGTTTAAAATTTAATTTAACTGTTTCTCGAAAATGTAATGGATCAATCTTAATATCAACAAATACATATAAAACCTTCAAAGAACTGTTTTGATCTATTGGAATCAAACAACTATGTCCATAATGAACTAATAAGTCAACACCAAGTGCTTTAGCTGTAAAATCATCAACACAACACGCTCCATATGTAACATCAGCCATAATTACTGTATCAGCCTCTGTAAAATTTTCTATTATATCAGCAATCACCAACGAATACATCAATAATCCTTCAGGCATTTGAAGAGCCACACGTTTAGCATTTATTTCTCTAGCACGCCAAATAGTTTTATGTATTTCGAAATTATAATTAGGTGGTAAACGATTAATTGCGTTGTTTAATTCGACATTTTCCAGAAGGTCTTGAGGAATTCTACCAATCTTTGATTTGGCTTTGAAAATCTTCTTTGGTTTTGCACGTACCACAATTGGGAATTGTGCTAAATTTTCTATTTCCAGCATTCTTATTTTCTTATTTTACTTAAATATTTAGATTAAGATTTTGAACACAAATAATTTGTTTGAAATTCTTTTTAAAACAATTTTATTTAAATATTTCTGACAAAATTTGTTTTTTAAAACCTACTCAATGCGATGCTCTTTGTATAATAACAGGTATTTATTTATTTTATCTAAATTTGACATTAATACTTAAATATCTCACGTACACCACATTGCTTGAGACAAAATGACAGCAGGGTAGGGTTCCTTCATACATTAAAATAAGCGTTTATAATTTTATGTTAAACAATTTTGACATTTGACTTCAACTGAAATTTGATGTTTGAATTTTGTCAAATTTGAATAAAAAATGTTAAGAAAATCAAAATGTTTTTTTGTTTCTAGTTTTTTAATTTATGTTTCCATGTATGGAAAAAATCATTCAAATAGTTTTTTCTTAAAATTTTTTATAAATTGTATTATAATTTTGATTTTCAACAATTTCCTAATCAAATCAAAATTTAACACTTTATATAAACTAATGGAGCAGCTCCAAATTTAGATGTTTTATAAAATAACAAATCAATTATATGATACGTTTTTGCTGTGTAAGACTAAAATCGTACCAAATGTAAATTTAAATAAAATTGTACTTTTGTTTAAAAAAAAAACATAAAAAACTTATGGATCACCTCTATTAACACAATTAAGAAACATCACGGCTCACTTATGTCAAATCAAATTTTAGCGGCTTTATTTAAAAAAAAAAAGAATACAAATAAATTAAAAAAGAATATAAATATATAAATTGACACATAATAGTTTTATTAAAAATGACTTCTAAAAGAACTGATTATATAGGATGGGAAGAATATTTTATGTTGACTGCTTTATTGACTGGGAAACGATCAAAAGATCCTAGTACACAAGTGGGCGCGTGTATTGTTGACAATGAAAATCGTATAATTGGAGTCGGATATAATGGTTTTCCAAAAAATTGCAGTGATGATGAATTTCCTTGGGGAAAAACTGGTGAACTTTTAGACCAAAAATACATGTATGTTGTTCATGCTGAGGTTAATGCTATATTAAATAAAAATATAGCTAATATGACTGGTTCCAAAATGTATGTTTCATTATTTCCATGCAATGAATGTGCCAAGCTAATTGTGCAAGGAGGCATTAAAGAAATTATTTATATATCGGATAAGGATGGTCACAAACCTTCTACAATTGGGGCAAAAAGGATGTTTGATGCAGCAGGAATTAAATATAGACAATTTATACCTAGGAGTAAAGATTTTTTAATAGATTTCAATATTGGAAAAGAGAATAATATTTGTGATGGGAAATCTACTTGTAAAATAAATGAAAATATATATTTTTATCCATTTATTTTTTTAGCACCAATTTTTATTTTAAAATATTTTCTATGTAAGTAAATATTATTTAATTTAACTAGCACTTAATTTGATTTGTATAAAATTTTTAATGTGACATTTGAGATAAAGATTTTTGTATAATTTTGAAAGTTTTTGATAATAAAAAATATGTAATTATTTTATAATGTAAATTTATAGTTTTATTTAAAAAACTTTTTCTATCATTTTTAAAAACTTTATTCATAATCTGTAAAGAATGGTTTTCACGTTTAAAATTTGAAAAACTATTTTGTTCCCTGAGTTTTAATAAGTTTTGCATGAATAGCTTATGTTACCTAATATTAATGTTAATTATTATACATTCTTAATAACGTTTAGATAAAATTGAAACAGTAGCCCAACAACAAAATATGTAAAGAATACTGAGTCAAACCCAAAACTTATTACACAATTGTACTCGAATTTATACCGAATAGATTAAAAGTCTAAAATATTGTATAGACCCTCAACTACCTACATTATAATTAATAAAAAATTTAAGATTAAATAATCGTTCTTGAATGCTCTTTTAAATTACGACTCTGGTCCACAAGAGATCGAATATTAAAAAATTTCAGCTTTATTATTAAAGTTTAATATTTCCATCAATAAATTTGGTCATAAATACATTTTTAATTGTAAAATAAGGAATTAAAATTAATTCGTCCCTCTTTTCAGGTTTTTTTTTTTTTGTTTTCTAAATAGCTAAACCATTAAACAATTCAAATTTTAATTAATTAAAATTTTTATTTAAATTTTTAATTTACATAAACAAAAATAATTCATTCTATTTTTTTTCATAGTTTACTAAATTTTAATACATATATGTTTTTTTTTCCAATAACTAATTTTTTTAATAACTAGTATAAAACATTTACGTGTTAAAATTTTTGTTTTCTAGTACTTTTCTAGTACATTGCTTCAACCCTTAATTTATAATTTTCAGTTTATATCTGGGCAGTGATTTTTATTTTATAATTTTCAAAAATTTTTATTAAAAAATTAATTTTTAAATTTGAATCAATGTTAATTTAAATAAAAAATTCAATAGAATAGTTTTTAATAAATAACGTTTTAATATTTTAAAATATAATGATTTTTTTAAGAAAATATTCTTTTCTGTGTCGAAAGACAAAATTTTTAACTAAATTGTAAATAAATGGTGCTAACAGTTGGTTATAATCCTAAAATCAGTATTTGTTAAATATTACATAAATGCAAAATTGTAATTTGAATATAAATTTGAAATATATAAATATAAATGTCTATTGAGTATAATAAAATAAATATAGGTGAAGGAAAATACACTTTGGTTATTATAAATAGTACTTAATTTTACTGAATTAATTAAATAAAATATAAAATTAAGATAAAATTTTTAAATAATTAATTTTTTAATTTTCATCAAAAATAATATAAAAGACTTTTCATATTTTTAGATAAAAAATTTTTTATTTTAAAATTTCCAAAACAAAAAGGGCATAAAATAATTTTTTAATTTTGCAAGAATACTTTCATTTAATTATTTATTAATGTACGAAAACTGGAAGTCAGCATGGAATGTCAGTTTTCCATAATTTTTATAATAATGAAAAAGATAAGTGTTTTGCAATATGCATCAAATTTTTTTATTATACTCTATCTATGTGTACATATTTATGATATCGAAGATTTGTAAAAAAGTTTTGCCCAGAAAAGTAAAATAAATGTTAGCAAAATTGGAGCGGCTCAAGGCAAGATATACAAAAAGATATTATTAAAGTTAAACGATTTTTATCATTGAAATACTAAAATTTAATTTAGTTATAAAAACTTTAAAATTAATTTTAGTAAATTTCAAATTAAAGATATTTATATTTCGTTACACGATCAATTTTTTTTTTAAATTGCCTGATGATGAACTCTGGCTTGAATTGCCTTGAATTGGATGCCAAGGCTCCATAATTAAAATGATCAAATATTAAAAAACAATGTAAAATTCTACATTACATAACATAAAATCCTACTCAGAAAGTTAAAAATAAAAACAAATTTTAAAATTAGATTGAATTAAAATTAACAATTAACGATTTTTACATAGTTGATATTAGTAACATTTAATATCGCATTAGTAATTAAAAAATTAATAGGGAGTTTTCTTTATTATAAAAATTTCAGTATTTATTTTTTAAATTTGAATTTTCTTTTAATATTTATTTATTTGAAATTCAAAGTTTAAGGCAATTATTAAATTTTATTAATGCAGTGTTCTATTTTTTTAGTTTCCAAAAATACATAATTTTGATAATGAAAATAAAGAAATAATATATGCATAATATGTATAAATAAAAAAAAAACAAATATGGTTAAATATATGTATTCAATATTGAAAAATAATATTAAAAAATATTAGTTTTATTTAAAAGATAAGGAAAATCTTAACGTTTTAATAAATTATAAGTTTTTTTTTTCATGCTAAGTTTAATTTTTTTTTAGCTTTGTTCTATTCTAAATTATTATATTTCTACTTGCTATCTACTCTAATTTTTTTTATATTACATTTATTTACTGTTTCGTTCACATTTAATTGATACGTTCCTAAATGAAAATAAAAATTACTAAAAATTGCTATTAATTATTCAATTATTAATAAAAATATTGGGTTTAATTAATTTTTTTAAAGTGTGATAAAATGCATGTCGCTAATAATCATGATATGTAATATAAGTTTTAAGAAAAGTAATTCAAAAATTTAATAATAGAAAAAAAAAAATATTACAAATAATAATAAGGATCATCTCCAGTATTGAACAAATTTACCAGAGGTGTATTAACTAAAATTAAAAAATAAAAACTTAAAAAACTACGGTTTTCTTTTCTTAAAAACATTTTTTTTTGTTTATGAAATTTTGTCATTTTTTAAGAAAAGACAAAATTTTTAAACTATATCAACATTTTGTAAAATAAGTTTCTTTTTTTTCATTCATTTTTGTAACTTATATTAATCTATGTCTTATAAACGCTTTCTCATTTTTATTTTGCTGGGGCTACTTTTAGTGATGTTTAAAACAGCAATTGATTGCCTTCTAGTATTTATTTTTTTTGCATTTGTAACAGAAATTTCCGCAGCACTACGACGTCTTTGTGGTGATATAACATCTGTAAATGTAAATATGAATTTCATGAAAAGTGAAATAAAAAAATGAATAACAAAAAATATAAACAAAAATATGAATGATAATGAAATAACTTCAAACAAAGTATGTACATAATTTAAGTGTTGTTAAAATGTTATTTGTATTTTGTATATTGCAATAATTGAGGAGTTTGCCTATATTTTAAACATTTGCTTTATTAATTATAGTTTTCAATCACCGTATCTATAAATATATAAGTTCAATTCTTATAATATTTAAACAATATTTTTTTTATTAATTCTTTCGTGGTGCGAGATAAGAACATATAAATATAATAATAAAATCTACCCACTTGAAATATTAATAATATTGATGATGGTGCAAGTATTACAACGTGAGTGAATATTAAATAATTATTTTTCCAATTTTGTACATAGATATGGAATTTTACAAATTTTCATATCTGCATACAAAGTTGAAGTTAAAAAATAAAAAAAAAATTAAATAAAATAAATATTTTAATAAAAATTGTATGTTATGTACGAAATTTAAAAAGTTGTATAAGTATTTTCTAATTAACGTTCTGTTATACATAGAATGAAATTTTTTTTTGCAACAATTTTTAAAAAATACATTTGTTATTTGTCCAACATTTTTTACATTTAGCCCTAATAATAAAAATATATAATACACATTTCTATGCTAGATTATCAATATAGTAATAATTCGTAACAATTATTTTATTTGAGGTTCTTTCTTTGTACCTTTTTTAAACAATCTAATGCTATAACCATCATTTCTTTTTTAGATTTTAATCAAATAAACTATTATTAATACCTTTTGTAGAAAATCTTCTTTTATTTCCTGCTTTATTAAATAAATTATTTGGCTGTATTGATAGGTTCGGAATACTTTTCTTTGGACTTGAGAACTTTTTAACAGTTTGTTTATCTAGTTCTGTATCGCTTTCAGGATTGCAATTTGAAACATCAATGTCATTTTTATTTATAGCAAATTTTTTACTACTCTCGCTTTTTGGTGTGGACTTTGTTGAAATAGCTGATATAATATTTTTTGATTCTAACTTAATTGAACTTTTTTTATCCTTTTGTTCTTTAAAGCATCCTTCTTTTAACCAATAATCTAATTGATATTCATGTGATTCTGATAAAAGTTGTCGACCTTCTTTATCAATACTTAACATGCTCTAAAATATTTGTAATATAAATATTAAGACATATATATATATATGGTTATTTTTCTAAAAACAAAAACCAATTTACCTGTAATTTTTGAATACATTTATTAACACATTCTGGTGAAATTAATCCGTAATCAAATAATGATGTTAAATGTAATAAGAAATTACGATATAAATTCTTTCGAATAATTTCGTGTCCTTTTAATTCCAAAAACATATCACAGGCTATTGGAAGTTGACAGTCACCAACATAACCATGACGCATTACATGTAAGTTCCACATTTTCATAAGTTCTTTTTCACCTTCGTTAACATCACTAAATTCATCTATCATTTGCAACGTTTTTTGACGTAACCATATGGGATCTGACTCTCCTTCAGAATCATACTCTAATTCTTGGGGTTGTATAGGTAAACAAGTTTCAGCATGATGATATAACCTAGCAATAATTAAAATATAATCAAACCATAAATAGAATAAAAAAAGCATAATTAACGTTTTACCTATTGTGACCTGTTATATATGATCTTTGATTGTTGATTTCATTTTCATCTAATTCCAAAAATTCACTTAAATTAGCTTTTTGTCTTCTTGGTCGACACACCAGTAAATTTGTTACTACTGTACGACGTCTTGTGTTACTTTGGTATGAATTTTCTGAAGGTCCCGGAACATTGTATGGTGAACCTGAATTTGAACCGTCATACATGTCATTTATTGTAACATCTATTCTAGCCGTCTCATTTATAGGCACATAAGTAAAATTAAATCTTGGATGACATAATTTTAAATGCTTTAATAAAGCGTATAGTTTTCTGCATTTCATTCGACACCAAGGGCAATCAGCAGTTGATGCATAATCACTTTGCTGTCTTGAATTATTATTATACATAAAGTTATAATAAATTTGAACGTTTTCACCGGCAGCTTCTTTTAAGTCTCCATTTATTGCTCCATTTGTAGGGCTTGTAGTATTGGCAGTTGAAATTTCTTTTGTTAGTGACCCCGTTAGAGTATTTGCATTTTGAACTGTTGCTATAGAATTATTGTTGTGATTTCGGGCTATTTGACTTTCATCATGATCACAATAGCCATTTAAATGAGAATTTTCTATTTTAAGTTCATTAGTACTAGACCAATTCATATTAAACTGTAAAGTTGGTTGTTTAAAAATATCAAATGATGGATCACTTAATATACTAAACTCAGATGGAATAGTTTCCCAATTTATATATTTTTTTGGAGAATTTTTTGAAGCATATCTAATTTCATGTAGAGCTAAATCATATTTTCCAGTAGCTAAAATACAACGATTTTGCTTATCAAATATAGCTAGATCAGCACCAAAAAATTTTGTATTCGGTTTAAGTCGTTTAGTATTTCTATCTGATAAGGGAAATAAATCTTTTACATAACTTTTCTTTTAATAAAATAACAATTAAGTTAAAATTTACCATCTTGATTTTCATTTGATTCACTTGTTAGTTTTAAAGTTTCAACTTTAAAAAAAATTCCATAGGATACATTTTGATTATTATTATTTAGAGGCATAAACATTTCAGTCGGAATATTAACTTCACCATTTTGACTATCTCTTAGTGTTTCTTCTTCATTTGGGTTTACACAAACATCAACCAATCCCATCTATTACAAAAAAAAAAAATACTTTTTAGATATTTTATAATTTAAACGAAATGTAACAATATTACTCACAGGTATTTGGTCAATATCAGAAGAAAAATCTTTACGTTTTTTTCTAGAAATTTTCAATAAGAATATTTCTACTCTTACGATATCATTTTTCTTCCAATCTTCATTATTATCATAAAATCCTAAAAATTTTAAAGTAATTGAGTCACCAAATACATTAGCTTTTTCCATTCTCATCTTATTTAATTTTGTTTCTAAAAGTGTTTCTATTTTAAAAGTAGATCTTCTTTGATTTGTTCTTGACATTCGATGTCGCATATATGTTAAGTTTCTATTTAAATATAATGGCTAAGAAATAGAAAATATGTTTATATTACTTACTTAAAATGTGAATATGAAATTAAAACTTACATTTATTGCATGTCTGTTTGCGATATACCGATAAATCTGGGTGGGTTCTATAAAAAAAAAATTAAAAAAAGTACATATTATTTCTTATGAATTTTCTCACTTAAACTTAGAATTCATTTACACTAAAAATAAAAACTTTTTTAAAAAACAATTGAATTACATATATGTATGTAGCAGAATGCAGTATGTTGTATATTTTTTTTTCTTCGGAAAAAATTATTATTTCAAGAAAATTACATTTTTTTTTTAAAACTCTTAACTAAGCATAAAAATTAAATTGAATAACAAACATTTTTAGAAATATGTACAATTATTTGTTTATTTTTATCCTTAGTGTATTTTGATTATGTTCAAAAATTCGCGCCATTTCTTTTATAATTATCAAAAACAAACTACAAAAAAAAGGAACAAACAAAAATAACCGCGTATGCCGCACAGTAGTAATAAAAAGTGGTGGTTGATTTGATAGCGTTCAAATGAAACTTCATAATCATATTCTTGCAGTTTGCAGAAACAAAAGCTTCTCTTAGACAAAAGAAAAACAAGAGGTTATGTTATGTATCAATTTCCAAACATATATTTTAAACTTCTATTATTTATTTAAAATTTTTTTTTTGTTTATATTAAAATAAAATTTAGGAATGAATAGTTTTTAGATCTGTTTTTCTTAATATCTTAATTTTTATTTAATATTACTCACTTTCAAAAGCTTGCAAAAATAACTCATTATCGAAGAGCACCATTCTTGAAGTAGAACTCTCCGGTTCTTTTTCACGTTTTTTTGGTGCCATCTTTAAATTAACAAAATCTTAAAATACTAAATATAGGCTGAACACTTCCAAATTTATTTTAAATATTTTTAAATTACATAAATAGACTCAATAGTTCTTTAAAATATTTTGTAATTTCAGATATTGATAGTTCTCCTTCTGTACTGTCAGTCGCACCAACGTAAACGAAACAAAAATGGTGCAAGTTGTTTAATTTTCCATTTCATTCTGCAAGATAATGCCATTTTTGAATTTTGTTGTCCCAAAAAAAAAACTCAACTTGACATAAAGCTTTTGCTTTGACATTTGTTTATTTGTACTCAGCATCAGCTGTAACGTAGTTGTTACTAATTTCATTCTTATTTTACTCGATTTTAGAAAAATGTTGCTTTTTAATCAATCATTTCGGTATTTCCATGTTACAAGAACATTTTTCAATACAAACAAAAGTGCTTTAGCAGCTCTTCGAAAAAAGACTGGATTTACTTTTGCTAATTGCAAAAAGGCTCTTGAATTGCATGAGAATGATATTAACAAGGCTGAAGAATGGTTAAATAAACAGGCGCAATCTATGGGATGGTCAAAGGCAACAAAACTTGAAAATAGAACAACAGCTCAAGGATTAGTTGGAGTATTAATTAAAAATAATATTGGAGCTATGGTGGAAGTTAACTGTGAAACTGATTTTGTTGCACGAAATGAACAATTTCAAAAGTTTGTTGAATTCGCCACTAGGTTATGTGCTCAATATACCAATATGACAAATTTCGATGGAGATCTTTGGAAACTTGGATTTGAAACAGACGCTTTAAAACATCTTAAGTCTGAAGATGGAAAAACGTTAGCGGATCATTTAGCTCTTCTTATAGGTACAGTAGGAGAAAATGCAAACATCAAGAGAGCCATTTGTTTTAAAACAAATAATGATTTGAAATTGTACGGGTATACACATCCCCCTTTAAGTAATAACGAAGAAGCAGACGTTAGTTTTGGAAAGTATGGAACATTAGTTGCATTTAGAACAAATAATGATGACAAAGAATTGCAAAAAAATCTTTGTCAACATATTATTGGAATAAATCCAATTAAAATTGGTAACTTAGAAAAGGATAAGCCGATGGAAGATAAAGATGAAGAAACATGTTTAATATTCCAAGAATATCTTGTAGATCCTAATTATATAATTAATGATTTATTAAAGGAAAACAATTTAGAAATAATCGATTATCAGAGATACGAATGTGGTGAAAATGTAAAAAGTTCTTTCAATGAACAATAGAGTTAAATAGAATATTCAATATATGTACAATAATTTATTTAAATTTTCTAGATTCGCAAAACAAAAAATTAATTGGAACAAAAAATAAAACAAAAAAATCTTTAATTATCTTATATATTGTATTTTATTTTACTAACTAATTTGTGTTGGGAAGTTGGCAAGCTCTTACAGCTATTAATTGTAATAGAACAAATATTGGAGAAAAAACTTCACTATATTCTAAAGCAGTTTGACCTGATAATTTTAAACATAGTAAATATTTAAAAATGCCTGTTAAAACTAAAAAATATGTACTCCACATGAAACGGTGTAATGATTTTCTTCTATTTTCATTATCTGCATACATTCTAATACCAACAATAATACAAAAATATGAATTACATATATCACTACAAAATAGTGGACTAAAAACACTTAGCCAATCTAATGAAAAATTTTGTTCAGCTTCTATTTTTAATGATAATAACACTGTAAAAACCAACAGGCCAGTTAAATTTGTTAAAATTTCAAACTCTGTTAATCCTAGCCATTTAACCAATTCTGAAAGTTTAAACATATTTATTCGTAAATTATTTTTTATTCTTTGAAATTATAATTTGTTTCAAAAACATTAAATTTGACTTTTCAGAAGTTAACTCTTACAACGTTACTATTAATCAAGATTAATGTCAATATTGCTTGAAATTTTAATGTGAAGGCAAGAATTTAATCTTTGCACAGTTGTTAATTCATCGTCATCATGTAAAGGATGGTGTTCATCAATTAATTGAACAGTTGATGTGTTGGCTTCATAAGTTAAAGCACCATTAGAATTATTTACAAGCTGCAGAGCTAAATTCGCTATTTTTGGTATAGTTTTACCAAGACCGTGTAAATAAACTTCACTGAATCCTGAATTAATCAAATTTTCACACTGTTTAATGTTAGCTTTTATATTACTTTTACTGTTAACATAAATATGATTTCGTTGATCATGTAAATAAGATTCTGTGGGTCTGGATGGTCTTTTTGCAACGTTAAATTTTCTATAATTTTTAAATTGTTTTTTTATTTGAGGTGCTTTTTCACTTTCTGGTTTATTCATTTCGTTAAACAGAAATCATCAATCAATTAAGATTTTTCTATGTAATTTCAGTAAAATTTAAAATTACCTTTATTTTAAACCTCAAATTAGAATTTCAATTTTCAAGTAAATGTTCGTGTTGCAGAATTCCAAAATTATGTACAATTGCCAAAAGTCAAAACAGTGGTGACGGTTTTACCTATGCAGACTCGTGACTGATGGATGAGTGATGAGTCTGTCTTGAATAAAGTTAACTGTCAAACTAAACAAAAATCTTCATAATTTTTAACAAATTGCTTTTTAAAAAAATTTTAGCATTTTGCAAATTTTAAAAAGTAAATGTGGCTACTGAAGCTGCAGTACAGGTTAATAAAAATAAATTATTTTTTTATCATTTTAAAATCGTAAATAAATATTTAAAAATGGAATAATTAAAGCATAATATTAAAAATTGTCTCAGAAATTATTTGCAGTAATGACATTTATCTTTGCAACATTTTGACAATCGAAACAGCTTTCGAATTTCTGATTGTCTTATTAAAAATGTTTACGATTTGTGACTTTAATCATCGCGTTTTTGACGTTTAAACTATATTATCAAAAATCATTCTAAAGATTTTATTCAGAGAGTCTTATAAAAAGTTAATTGTTATTGGTTATATAAAACTTTTTTTAAGCATCATCGATATTCCGTAACAAACACCAAATTTAATTTCATTATTTGGACACTAAAATAGTAAAAATAGGCGTTTCAAACGCAACATGTTTCGTGCTGCCAAAAGTAACGAAACATTTTAAAAATTCCAAAACCTAACGATAAAACCTATTTGTGGAAAATAGCCGGCAACATTTAAATTATAACAAAGAAATAATACCACTCCAGAAATTTAATCTCTATATAGTTTCTAAAAACAATTTTGTGAAATAATTTTGATCGTGTTTGGAAATGCTGCTTCAAAAAACAAAGCTTTTAGAATCCAGGAAGCGTTCTTTTTAAAATGCTCCAAATATATTTTTAACTTTTCGATTCGCACGATAAATAACATACTGCTGCATCTTAGGAATCTTTTTTGTCTCCCAACTATCTTCATAAAATTTATCATTTAATTTCTTTCAATGGGCCTTATCGTGAGTGTCAATTATCAGTAGTAATTTATCACAATTTGTGATAGCTTTCAAAAATTTTTATTATCCGTATCGTAAGTATTAAATACATGAAAAATTTTATATCTATTGTGAATTTAATCAAACTTCAGCAGAAATTTTGGTATCGCGAATATTCAAGTATGTGACGCTTATCATCTATCTTATTTATTCATTAGATAATTTGAATGTGATAACTGAAAAGTGGTTAAATAAAAATTTTTTAAAGAGAAAAATAATAGTATGAGCATTTTATTTCTTTTGTTATTTATAAAACATTTAAGTAAAAAAAACCCCAAAAATACATTAAAGAACAATATTACAACCACAGAAAACATAAAAAACGAATGTTGGAACTAAAAGAAAAAGAAATAAGGCCTTTAGAGCAAAAATTAAGGATTAAGAGAACTATAGAAAGAAGAAAGAAACTCATAGAAAGATAAAATTAGAACTAAAAGTGCAAATACTAAATTTAGAAAAGCAAAATCAACTAACCATGCACCAAATCAAATCCTAGCTTTTTTTTTATTTTATTTACACAAAGTTGAATTTTTGATTTTATTTATATAAAGATGAGTTTTGTTTTTATTTATATGAAGTCGTATTTTAATTTTTTTTTAATATGAAGTTGAATGTATTTTTTAAGTATTTTGATTTTAAATAAAAAATTAAAAATTTTACGTTAATTAATCACAATTCACAATAGCAAATTTTTTAAAAAACATCAGAATCAGTTCACGATACTGTTTATGAAAAATTTTATCAATTATCACATATGTGATAACTGATACTCACGATAAGGCCCAATAATTTCACCATTCCAACCCAATGCACAGTTTCGCAGACAATTAATTTGTTCAAGTAATTTTGCAACACAATAGATCATAAAATAAAAAAAGATTATAAAATAATAAAATATAAATTTTGGTAATGCTTTAAGGGTTCAAATATACATAGAAAATAGAAAAATATATTCGAAATTTAAAATATGTATTTATTAATCTTAATTACCATCTACAATTTTATGTTATTCAAAAATAGCACACAAAGATCATCCAAAAAAAATTTTTTACCTTACCGTAGAAGATATTAATTACTTCAACAAATTTCTAAAATAAACTATTAATAAGTTACTTACATAAGTATTATAACTTACTTTTTAATTTTTATTTTAATTTTTTTTTTTTTTGTTATTTTGAAACTATTAATAATTAATTACGTATTTTTTTTAAAATGTACAATTTTTGATTAAATTTATTTTTTTTTTTTTCGTTTGTAAAATTATAATTTTAAAATTTTTTTAAAAATAACCGATTTTCAAATAAAATAAAAATTTTACGATTTCAAAAAAAATTTTTTTCCAAATTTCTCACTCTTTTTTTATTTTGTAATTAAAATAAATTTTAATATAAAGGAAAATAACAAATGTTGGTTCTAATTTTAAATTTCTATATTAATTTTAAAGTTTAAAGCCTTTAAAAATATAAAAAATTACAAGTATTTTTGGTAATATTATACAATTAAATAAAGATCAAATTTTCTTTTCTGTCTTCAAAATAAAAATAAATTTAAAATTCCTAAGTATAGAATAAAAAAATAAAAGAAACAAATATTTTTTTTTTTTAATATATCTTATTATTCTTAATATAATGTTAAAATCAAAAATTACTTTGATCTTTCACTAACAATTAACTTAAATTTCGTTTTGTAGATGTTTTACTTAAATATCATTTTGTCAATTTACTTCACTTTAATTTATTGATATATGTATATATATATATTATGTAACATTTATTATTTTTGATTTTTATTTTTATTTAAAACTCAGCAGAACAAATTTAAAACTTAAAATTTCATTCTATAATAAAATTTAAAAAACTGAAATAACTTTAAAGCAAAAGTTTTAAATTATTGATTTCTAGATAGTTTCCCCATAGATTAAAATTTTTATTATTTATAAATAAAATATTTAAGTTTTTATTTATATAAAGATTAATGAAAACAATCTAATATTAAAAGTCAATAATATTTTTTATAAAAAAAATTCCAAAACCACAAAATAAGAATTTTTAAGGGACAAATTTCTCGGTGCTGTACGAAACAAATGACCAATCTAAATATATATTTATTTTAATTATATCTTATCAAAAACATAAAAGTTATATATTCGTTTTTATATTTATTCCTTACACGGTTTGGTTTTTTACAGTTTTAATAACGTTTTTGATTGTAAATTCTAAATTTTTAATGTTGTAAAAACTTTAGTACATTTAAATCATCATAGCGCATAAGAGCACATTGAGTCTTGCACTTATAAACAAATTAAGAGTATGAAACAATGAAATTTATAAATTCATGCATAGATACAGAAATTAGGTCAATGGAAAAAATAAAATTTAAAATTTGATTTTGAAAATTGTTAATTAAACATTTCAATTTTCTGTAATTTTGTTAATTAATTTTTAAAATTATAATTTAACATAAAAATTATTATTAATATTTTAAAAAAGTGTAAATGGCTTTCAGACACACCCTGTATAAAATAAAAAGTACTTTTTCCTTTTTAAGATTGAATAGATATATATATATATATATTTATATATATATATATTTATATATATATATATAAAAACAAATATATATATATAGTTTTATTTTAAATTGACAAAGAAATTTGTGTTTTGAAATTTTTAAGGTATTTGAAAAAAAAATAATAAAAAATAAAAACAATATTTTTCTAGTTTGTTTTTTTTTTAATATATATTTAAACACCATTTTTTATTTACACATTTTTAAATATGTATTTCTAATTACAGTTAAAGTAAAAAAAAATTAAAATGTAAAACGTAATAATAAGCGTTAAATTAATTTATATTATTTTCTATTTATATATATATTTTTTTTGTTTTTATAATATACTTCTTCTTTTTTTTTATATATAAAGAATTAAAAATCAAATTTTTAAAATCAACTAAATTTATTTTGTTAAAGATAAGGCATTGTGAAATAATAATATTAATAATAACGATTTTAAGATTATTTCCTTTTCTATTTTCAAAAAAATATAATTCTAAAAAATAAAACTAAGAGAATCTTAAAAACTAATTTAAAAAATTGTCCAAAATTGCATAAAGTTAATTATAAAATAATTGTAAATAGTGCTGAAAACGGGACATTTTTATTTTGTTTAGCACTTATGTTATGATCAACGAATTATTTTTTTTTTTATAATTTATTTATTGTAAAGATTAATTATTTATACACAAGATTCAATCATCAATATTTCCAATATGCAATTTAGACTCAAATAAATAATAAAATTTATGATTTTAATTATTTTTTGTTTTATTATTTATTATTGAATTATTATTTTACTATAAAAAAAAAAAATTGGGTAAAACAATACAACATAAAAAATTAAAATATGTATAAATTCAAAGTTAGGCTATTTATTATATTATGTTGAGATCAAAATCAACAACATATTTGATTATAAATTTTATATTGAAATTGTTCAGAAAATGAAAAACAAAAATAAATAAAAATCAAATTAACATATAGAATTTCTTTAATTCTATACCCTTATAATGTACAATAACCGCTTAAGTGTAAAAATTTATTCAAATATAAATAAAAAAAATATTACAATTTAGCGAATCGTTTTTTTTTTTTTATTTAATTAAAGTATATATTTTAAATAAAAAATATTAAAAAATGTACAATCTTTATTTATACTAAAAAATTAGATTTTATAAAAGAATAAAAATATTCTATAAGAAAATGTTCTTAAAATTGTTCATGATTTGAACTCAATTAAAAGTAAAAAATTTTAAAATAATAAATTTTATTTTAAAACAACTTAACAGCGATTATTGTATATTAGAATAGAAAGTATGACATATAGTTTTTTTTTCAAATAATTTTTTTTGTTCATATTTTTAATTGAAAACAGTTCAGACTCTAATCTATTTTCTTTGTTATTTTACTTATTTCATTTTAAAATTGTTTGTAGCTAAATAAAAACACTTTTATTTTTTATTTAGTTTATCATATGTATTAAAAGTTATAATTATTAACGTAGTTCAATTCTACATATTAATAGAATTGAATAATTCCTGATTTTATTTAATTTCAAAATTAAAAGTAAAAATTGTTTCTAATGTATTTTATTTAAATTCGGTGTGATTTTTTGTTTCTCTTATGATCATTTATTATTCTTTTTAATTTCTTTTAATAAATAATTATAATTAGTGTTTTAAATTATGTTTTACGATTAATTTGTACGCAACGATAAAAACTATACAAATAAAAATAAAAAACTATACAAATAAAAAAAAAATATTAAAAGAAAAAAATCTATTTTATTTCGTTCGTTTTAAATAAATATTAAGAAAATAAAACATTTAAATTAAAAATAAGTAGTTAATTAATTTATATAAAATTTGAATCTTGAAATTTACTTTATTTTACTCATATATTTTCATGCCGATTTCAATTAAAAAAATAAAATCTGTAGAATTAATTTATCAGTGACCTTTTTTTGTTATACAAATTTATAGTATATAGATAGATAGATATACATACAATACAAAAATATTTTTTTAAATTTAAAAAATTCATAATTATGAAATGTTTTATTTTTGAATTTAAAATATACAAACATAAACATTATGTTAGAAATTTAAAAATTTTCTTCGGTAATCTTATTTTAATTAGAAAAAGAAGAATACAATGAAAGTAGAACTAAGGACAGAAAGGAAAAACACATCACACATAACTAAAATTGATCGTTGATATTAAACAGAGATATTATTTTGGTAATTTAATTGAAATTAATTTACAATTATTCAATAATATTTTTAAATCATTTTTATTTTTGAAGATGAGTAGCAGCATGCAACTTTTAACAAATTATTTGTATTTGGCAGCCTAAACTCTTATACGCCGAATTAGAATGACACAAAAAAATGGGATCTGTGAAAGAAAATTTATGACTTGGTACTGCCAAAATAATTTCTTTTTTAGCGCATACTTTCTTTATTTTAAGGTTCATGTATAAGATTTTTACCTTATAATATAATAGATTTAGATTTTTTCTACACTTCCTTAGAAGTCTAAATTCATTTAATATAACCAACTTTTTTTTATTCGGAACAAATTCTTTAAATTTGATATCAACCTAATTTTAATTTTCATTTTTGAACACCATTAAGAAAAATTGATTTTTGTTTTCAAGGATTAAGAATTTTTCAAATTGACTACTAATTTACATTTTAGAAAATAGCGCTCATCTCAAAATAAATTTTTCTATTTAATGCCAAATAAAACATACACAGCTTCCTTTCTTCCTTTTTTGCGCAATATGCTTAAAATTGCTAGAAATTGAAGTGTTTAACAGATCACCGAATAAATTCAATGGAAAAGGGAGAAAGAATGAGAGAAACTAAATGATAAAACATAAAAAGAAATACATATCATATTATTTTATGATTCATGCACGCTTTGATGAAACAAATTTTGTTTCTTTTTAATTTTTGTTTCTTTCTTTTAATTAATTCTGAACTATTTTGAGCTACACTTAAAATTAAGATTTTTTTTTTTTTTTTTATTTTATTTTTTTTTTATTTAATTTATATTTTTGTTTTTAATATTAGCTTCAATAAAAATTTAAAATCTAAGAATTATAATTAGATAAATATTATAAACCAAAAAAATTAATTTTAAATTTTTAAAGCCTATTGATTTTAATTTTTTTTTATTTTTATTTAATTTTTTTTTGTATAAAACTATCTAGTTTAAATAATTGTTAATTTTATTATATAAAGAATTTTTAAATTTTGTTTTTTTATTATTTTTTATAATTTTTAATTTAATATTTATAATTGAAATATTTTATTTATATTCTAAGCAGTGATAAGAATTAACAAAAAGAAAAATAAAATGGTTTTTTTTTTAAAATAAAATAATAAAAAGTTGAACAAATAAAAAAGTAAAATAATAAAACGGATCAACTTTAATTTGGAATTAATTAAATATATTACAATTTAGATTAATATATCACAGTAAGTGTTGAACATATTGAAAACAGATAGGGCATAATTTTAAATATTTTTAAATGAATCGAATTTTAAAATGAATTTTTGATTGAAATATTAAAAATTCATTATAAAATTTTTATAATTTGATTTCACTTAAAGAGTTTTTACTTTTAAAATATCAAAGCTTTTTAGTTAAAACTTATTAAAGAAATATTAATAATTTAAATTGTGATATATGTATAATTAATTAATGTAATACATTGTTCTTATAATTGCATATTAAAATTTTATAATGCATTGTATGCCTTAATATTTTCACTTGTGTAAATCACTTACCGCATTTATGTCTTAATTGTAATATATATAGGTCTTTATAATATGTATATATTTACATATATAGGATACTTATTTTAAGTTTTTTTTTATTGTTTTATTTTTTTATTTTTTAAATTTAAACATAACTATACGTGGAAAATTGTGAAGAATTAATTAATTAGGTTTGTTTTTAGCTTCATTTTTCACATTTCAGTTTTTTTTACTTTTCTTAAATCTAGATTTAAAAGTTATCATTTAATTAAAAAAAAAAATTTTAAATTTTGATAATTTTAATTAAGTTTTAAGTTTTCCAATTATTTTGACGGCTATTACTGGGCCCAGGTGCTTGAGGTGGTATCATTTCAAGTAAATATTGCCTTTGTATTTCAGCTGCTCTCTGTATATCAGCTAAACTTGGTGGATTTTTTCCAGCTAAAAAAATATTAAAAATTTTAAGTTGATATTGTTAAAAAAATAAATGAAAAATACTTAAACTCTTATTTGTAATTACTTACCAACTGCTGCTTGTGCTAATGCCAAATGGTATGAATATAATAAAGGTGTAAACATGGGATGCTGTTGAGGATTTCCAGATGATAATCCTTGTTGTAAACCTAAAAAAAAAGTAAAGTTTTCAAAAATTATAAATAAGGATAATAAAAATTATTTATGCTAACCTCTAAAAAGTTGCTGTTGAAAAGCTTGCATTGCAGCATTTGTTGCTGCAGGGGAAGCACTTCCCAAACTTCCTAAATTACCGAGATTTCCAAGACTACCAAGGTTACCAAGACTTCCTAAATTACCTAAATTCCCAAGATTTCCTAGATTGCCTAGATTACCCAAGGCTCCTAAATTCATTGGCAAACCCGCAAGACTACCCAATGCAGTAAGTTGAGCAGCCGCTGCTGCAGCAGCTGCATTTGAATATTTATCATAGGCTGACGATGATGCAGGTGATGGTGTTGGTGTCGCATTTTGTTCATGTCTTGGCGTGCGTGATTGAGGCGGAGGTGTTGGTTGACTTTTAGGATGTTGCGAAGACTGTTGCAAATGCGAATGGTGAGATTGATGATGATGAAGCTGTTGTTGTTGGGATTGCAGCTGTTGAGATTGATGTTGTTGACGAGACTGCGATTGTTGTTGATGTGATTGATGAGATTGATGTGATTGGTGTGATTGATGGGATTGATGAGATTGATGGGATTGATGAGATGAATGTGATTGATGTGACTGATGCGATTGATGTGATTGATGTGATGGATGCGATTGATGTGATTGATGTGATTGATGCGATTGATGTGATTGATGCGATGGATGCGATTGATGCGCTTGATGGGACTGATGAGACTGATGCGATTGATGAGATGGGTGTGATTGGTGTGATTGATGAGACTGATGATGTGATGAATGCGATTGATGTGTCGCATGCGATTGATGGGATTGATGTGATTGATGTGACTGATGAGACTGATGATGCGAATGCTGATGGGATTGATGTTGCTGATGGTGATGATGTTGTTGCGGGGGTTGCGGCGTAATAGTTACTTGTGCAGGTGGCAAAGGTGGCGGTGGCGTTGGACGGGGTGTTGGTGTTTGGGATGGTGTAGGAGTTTGTGATTTCATTGGTATTGGCTGAACAGATACTATTGGTTGAGGTGGCTGTTGATGTGGTATCACTGTGATAGGTGTTGATGAATGTGAGTCAACAGGCGAAGGACTATTTTGCGACGCTAATCGTTGTTCAATTTCTTGTTCCTAAATTATTAAAAAAATTATTATATTATACAATTCAATATACATTTTGAATTTTTAGTACTTGTTGCAATGCCTTCACAAAAGCTGTTTTCAGTCGATTAGTATGCTCTGCTTTAAGTGCTTTTTTCACATTGGTCGTTACACATTGTTCGCAAATAACTTTAGGATCTTTACTCCCTGAAAGATAATTAAACCAAAAATTAATGAAAATTCAAAACAATATAAAATTTTAATACAAAATTAGAAATAAAATTAGTAAAACAATTATTCTAGATTAAATACAACTACCTTGTTTTTCCCATTTCCAGACGGGAGTAAAATCAATTTTACATTGAGCACACCTAAATGGCGGTAACACTGTTGTTTTTTGGTCTTTTGTTGTCAAATAATCCACAACTGTCTCTAATCCCAGCAAATATACAAATTCTGTATTACTAGGATTTGGTATAAAATGCATTTCTGGTGGTGGTGGTTTTGGTGGAGGAATCTAGTTTACATAAAAATTTTTTAAAAACTATAAATAAATATCTTAAAAATTTTAAAATATTACTTGAAGCAAAGTTTTTTCTAATTGTTTTCTAAGTGCCAACTTAGCTGCAGCCTGCCTTTGAGCCGGAGTTTGTATATCTTCCTTTGGTGTATTGCGCTCATTCTAAAAATTTAAATAAACGTTTAAAAAATTGTATACATACACGTCGTATATTTATTACCTTTGACTTCAAATTATCATTTTGTTGCTGTTTAATTGGTGGAGCTGGTGTAATTGAAACCGAATTACTGATGGTTCCAGGTACCTGTTTGGAATTATCCGAAACAGTAAGCTGCTTGCATTATAATTCAACAATAATATTATATTATAAAAAAATTAAAAATTTTTAAAATTTAGAATTAATTTTTTTTCTATAAATCAAATTTTTCCAATTTAGGAAAAATAATCTTTGAAATAAAATTAATGCTCTCTAAAATCTGAAACTACATATATAATTTTTTGTTTACTACAAAAGTACAATAAAAGTTCTAATCGGATAGGACAGACTTAACTCTAAATTTTATGCAATTTTTAGAAACAAAAAAAAAAAAAAATAATTTGAATTTTTTTTTTTTGTTGTAAACTGGTTGTATACATTACTGCGACTCACATTGCGTGGTTTAATTCCAGCTGGAGGAGCTGATGTTGGTGTAATAGTCACTGACGGTGTTATGGTGAGATTCGACCCAGTTCTCGGCAATATTGTATTGTTTCTTAATGGACTACTTGCAGTTAGTGTTGCTCCACCTGGCAAGGAAGATCTAGGAGGTGGAAGAACAGAATTTGTTCTGCCAATTGTAATTTGTTGATTTCTATTACTATTACTAAAAAAATAAAGCACACGTATTTAATTTATTTTCTTTTACAAAATATTTATTTTTGTTTTAACTTACTTTAATGCTGTTATATTGTTTCTAGCAGTTTTAGCATGGGCTGGCAATGGTACTGCTGTGGTTGGTGTTACACTTAAAGATCCTTTTGTTAATGCTTGTGGTATAACTGCCAATGGATTTGCTGTTGCGAAACTGTAGCTGGAGTAACTATGAAATTTTCTTTCAGTACTATTTGAGATTGTTTCAATTTTTTTAATAAAACTAATTTGGTCTCTTCATTCTTAAATCTTCCCTTAATTTTCTCAATTCAATATCACGTTTTTTAATTTCATCAGATGTCATCTCTTTAATCGGTGGTAGCGGTGGCAATGGTAAATCTTCATCACTGTCGTAGTCCGATTCTGAATCAATATTTCCATTTTGTTGACGATGATGATTACTTTGTCTACCGTTTACTCTAGATGCTGGTAAAAGAACAATATCCGGTGCTTCAGCATAAGATTTTGGTTCTGTTCTTGGTCGTAATACACGCCTCATTGGTTTTTCTTCATTAGTCGAATTATTAATATTATTATTACGGCTGCTACTATTGTTATTATTATTGCTGCTATTATTATTATTACTATTATTGATACTATTATTATTGTTAATATTATTGTTGCTATTACTATTATTATTATTAATATTATTATTATTGTTATTGTTGTTATTATTATTATTAGTATTATTATTACTATTATTATTACTATTACTAATATTACTATTGCTATTAATATTACTGTTATTTGAATTATTTTGTTGTGTTTGATTATTTACATTATTTAATGGTGGTGGAGCTGGAGTAATTGTTAAACCCGAATTTTGAGTTAAAGCCCTTAGCTCTCGAACTGTAGCAGGTGTTATAGTTAATGATTCTCGACCAGATGCTATACTTAAATCAACAACATCATCGATATCCATTTTAGCCATTCAGTAAAAATTATATTTATCTTTTGGCAAATTATTGACAGCCCTGAAATTTGAAATTTAAAAATTCTTTAATTAAAAATATTTCAGATTAAGTTTTAGATGAAAGAATGTCAAATAACATAAATTATTTATTTTTAAGGAGTAAAATTAGATTTTTCCTTCTCTAAAATTATATATTTTAAAATAATTAAAATTTTAATTTTTGTTGATTTTATATTTTGGCCTTTTATAATTTTTCTAAACCTACTTTGTGTGGTAAGATAAATTTTTTAAATACCTAATTTAATGTATAAAAAAAAATATGATAATATAAGTATTTCTTATATACATTTATAGAAAGTTTTTGAAATAAACAGACAAATATGATTGATTAACTAAGTATTTAGACAAGAATAAATGGGTTAATTTTAATTTAAAAATCAAACAAAAATATGTAATGCAATTTATGTAAATAGGTGGTTTTTTTTTTGTCTGAAAAGGGTTTCATTAGAGTCTATTATTGGGTCCATATATTTTAATTCTGATTAAATATTAATATTTAAAAAATGAAATGTAGAAGTTACGATTACTAATGTATCTTAAATATAACTTATATTTTTTTTCAATTAACTAATTATAATTATTTTCAAATATACAATCCATTTAAGTACATAAATATATAATATACATGTATTTAAATGTATGTATATAAATACATAAGAATAAATTAATTACAAATGTGGTTATAGTTTAGTAACTTTAAAATTTAACCTGTTTTACGTATCTAAATTCTTATGTCAATTTAAAGAGTATCTTGTCTAAAGCTTACATCAAACAATAAAATTTTAGCAATGGCTATGGAAGCGGATCAAAAAAAGAAAGAGGAAATGAAAAAGAAAGAAAATATTTTAAAATATAAAATTATTGTACGCTGTTAAAACTGCCTACAATAATCTCATATTTATTTTTGAGAATTTCGAGTAGGTCTAAATTTGCTTTAGACTTAGCTTGATTAATAAACCCTGGCACACACTGAATTTAATTTTAATCAAATATTACAAATTGTTTTACAATTGCGAAAAGATCTTTTTTTTTAGATTATTACTTATCCTTCCTTAAACCACTTTTTCCTTTTTTTTTATGTTCAATATCACGGTACCAATGTTAATGTTTTAATAAAACCAAAGACTATTGAATATAATTTATAGTCTTTGATAAAAAAAAAAACTGAAACAGAAAAAATTTGACTTGAAACAGCCAGACAAACAGTCAAATCAAACAGATAACATTCATTTCAAATTAAATAAAATATTTTCTACCGATAAAGTAATAAAAAAAAAAAAATTAAACTATAAAATTTTATTCACAGAAAACCAACATATGGTACATATATGTATGTATGCGCAAATAGAACGAGATAGAAGATAATTTTTAACGATTAATTATTATTCGATTTTGATGAGCTTTCTTGCTCATTTTCTGTTTTTTTTTTGTACATTATATTTTCGTTCCTTTAATTTTTTTCTTTTTCACTTTCACGCTGAAGTTGTACCTATAGGAATAGTATTGGAATCGTAATTTTAAATTTTTTTAAGTCATTAGTTTATGTGTTTTACTTGAAGATGACCTACGACACAGTTTGTTTTCTAAGTTAATTCTAAAACTGTGCATTCTTAATCGTGGGGAAGTCGACAAACACCTTGGCGTCATATGTGAGATTTACCTGAAACTTAACCTGATTTCTCTCTCGGTTGATAAGACATGTGTTTCAAATCAATAAGTTACATTGTACTATCTGACATCTTAGAATAACAGAATTTGATTTAAGTTTCGAATTAACGTATAATTTGTATGTTAAATGGTAACATGGTAATACGTTGTACGTTCTGGTAACTGGAGAATCACAATAGGTTGCAATGCCAAAGTGAAAAGTTAACATGCTACTCAACAAAAAAACAAAACCATGTTATAAATATAAAAATATTAATACATAAGATTTTTATACGAATTTTGCAAAATCAGTCACAACAGTCATAACATAATTAAATTAAGTATCCATGTATATGAGAAAGTCGACAGGAGAACATTCTCATTCTAAACAAAAACTAAAACACATTACAGAGATTTCGATTAAAATTAATATGAAAAAAAAAAAAAAAAAAAAATTTAACAATGAAATAATGGAAAAGAAGAATACAAAACTATTTAAAAAAAAAATGGAATACCTATATTCAAATACACAAGAACTTATTATTATTTATAAGTTGTTTTGAATAAGAAACAAATAATTTATGCATAAATTAATTTATTTAACAATACTTTTTAGTAGTGTATGAAAATATATGTGTGTATAGATATGTACGCTATAACATATGTAGGTATGTAATAAAATAATTTTTTTTTTGTTAATCTCATCCATTTTTTTAAATCCATTATTAAATAATTTAACATTATACCTATTATTGTATTTAAAAAATACAATGATTTAATTTATAAATGAATAGGTATAAAACTATAAAATATATAGACCTTCCTATAATTAATTAAAAATTTAGTACCTAAGTACCTATGTCTACTTAGATTAATTAAGTCTCTTTACCGTAATCTCTTCTATTTAACCTAGACTTACAGTCTATTTTAAAATTCTATTAAATATATTCTAGTTAAATTCCATTTAACAAAGTATTGATTTTTAATCCGAATATTATTTTTAAATTATTATTATTTATTCATTTATTAGTTTAATTACTTTATATACATTAAAATATTTATAAATACTTAATCCAAAATTCCATTAAAAATTAATAGGTGGTTCCAGTTATTAGAATTTTTTTAATATGTAGTTATTACCTATGTTTATTGTGTAAAATACAATTGCTACAAACAAATTAAGGGACTAGGTAAGTACCTACCCACTTATCAAAAAAAAAAACCAAAGATCAAGGATAGAAGTTTCTGATTAGAAGATCTTGATCTAAAATAAAAGTATTGCCAATTGTTACTTTGCTGTCACAACACAAGTCAAAACACAATTAAATATTACATGATCATAAATCGGATATCCTAATTGAAAAATAATTCAAAAAAAAATTATAATAAAAATTAGAAACATAAATTCTAATTTAAATATATAATTTTTATGACCGCATGCAGACATACTAAAATACATATGCAAATTGTTGTGTAAATATATTTGTGTATACTATTATAGGTATATGTATGTAAATCTATTTATTTATTGAATTTTTTAAATAAAGTTGATAAGTACTTAATTACAATATAATTATAAAAATTAATTTTAAAATATATATATATATATGTATATCTACTAGGTATATATATAAATACATATATTGCAAAATTTTATTATATTAGACATTAAATACCTACATAATAATATTTTTATTTTATCTATATTAATAATAACTAATAACTAATAAGTACATAATTTGTATAATTAAAAAAATATGCTCTCTATACGCTTATCAAAAGCGACACGCTACGCTATAGTAACGCTACCCGCAAATGTTTTCAATATACATATATATACAATTACAGGAATAACAAGAATTATTAATAAAAAAAAATCATACCAGCGACAACAAACAAACAAAAAAAAATTAAATGAATTTTTTTTTTAAAGGTTGACTGAATTTAACGGCATCTTAAAATAAAATGGTTTCTTTAAAAAGAAAAAAATAAAAAAAAAAATACAAATTTTATTATTTATTTATACATATCTTGTTTAAAAATAAAAAAAATAAAAATTGAATAAATATAGGTTAACTGATAACGTAAGCGACATTATATACACAAAACAAGTTTACCTACATTCTGTAATATTAATACCGAATACGTAAAGTACAGTGTTAAAGTACATATTTTTTTAATTTAACACATGTTATATTGTAAATTTTAAGATGAAATACGATTGAACATTTTTTTTACATACCTACATAGTACATACATATTTTATGCTGATAATCAAATTTTAAAGGAATTTTCATCCTTTTCGGAATTTTATTTCCGAATTTTCGGACATATTGAATTTTTTAAAAAATTTTAATTTAAAAAAATAATTCAATTTTAAAAACCCATCAATTTTTCTTAAATCTATTTCTTTGTAAAAATTGCTGATTAAAAACCAAAAAAATGAAATAAAAAAAAGCAATAAATTAAAAAATTTAATTTTTTTTTAATTTCGGAGTGTTTAAATGGAAGATATTATGATTTTTTTATTAATGAATGTGTGTTGCATTGCATCATTTTAAATAATATATTGACATTATATTAATAAGATTTAATAATGTAGGTATTACAATATCAATATTTTAAAAAATTTCATTTATTACTTATATATTTTTTTAATTTGATCTATTTAAACATTGCATTGAGTTTTATTTTAATCTAAGTATGTAGCTTACATATACAAAAAATACATATTTTTGAAATACATAATTTCATATTGCACATGTTAGAAAAATATGTTATATTATAGCTACTTCAGCATGATCATATTCGATAATAGTAACAAATGTCTAATCATAATTATAATGGTTTTAAAATATCTTAATACGAGCTGTCAAATTTCATTAAGATTTCTTAAGATACTATTGAAACTAAACAGAACTGAAACCAAATTAATTATAATAGCCTAAAGCAGTCTTTATGAATGCAATTAAAAAAAAAAGTAAATAAAATAAGATCAAGGTCGTTTCCGAAACTATTTTTCTACAATAGAATTTCAGATTTTTACTCAAATTTTATAAAATAATATTCGATTTAAGATATTTGATTTGTCACACTTAATTTATTCCGAAATATTCCGAATAGTACCTATCAAGTGTTGTCCGGAACCAATCGCATTAATACTAAATTATCTGTCAAATATTTAATGTTCTCTTAACCACCCTAGGTGATCGTACTTCGCAATAAAATTGACAACTTAATATTATTGAATGTTTTTTTTTTTTTAATTTTTTGACATTTCAACATTGACATAATCATCATAAATGTAGCTATGGATAATGCTATAAAAATATGCATTAAGATAATAAGATAATTCTTCTCCTACTCTTAAAAATTTATTAACTGTCATAAATTTTAGTCCGGAAATTACCAAAGAGGGGAAAATAGTGCGTAGTGCTCTTGTTTGAAGTGCTAACGCGTTACTTTCGGATACAACCTTAATACACTAATTTTTTTACATTTAAAATTTTTAATACCTATTTAGGTACATAAAATTTATAAATATTTTGCTAATTCTAATAGGTTTATAAATTAAGAATATTATTAAAAAAAATTTACATATAACTCCCAAAAAAAAAAACGTCAAATTTTATTAAGATTGATAACTATACGTATCTTATGATCCAAATCAAAGTTAGAACTTTAATATGTACATATATATCTTAATTCTTAAGCCCGTTAAAACAAGAGCTACCTATTTATTAAAATTTTTTCAAACAGCAAAATTGGATATAAAATAGAAGCAGCACAACATAGTAACGTGAGATCTGAATAGTGTTAACTGTTAAATAAATGTTTGTTTAGTCTTATTCCATATATGAATAAGACTAAACAAACATTGAGTTTTATTAAGACTTTTTTTTTTCCAAGCAACTCTTCAATCAAACCTTGACCCAATAAGAAAATTATGTTTTGTTCGTATCTTAATTTCAATTTTTAAAAAAAAATGTGATTATTTAAAACCTATCTTACAAGTTTACACTCAAAAATTCCACGTGTATAATTTTAAATCTTTAATTGAATATATTAAATTAAAATACAAACAAAATGTTATGAAATAATAATCAGAATTGTTTATTGTATAAAAATGATGATTAAATATCTTATTAATACATATAAATACATATAAATATACAAATTATATGAAAAATACTTAATGAATATTAAGTATATTAAATAGCTTATCACAAGTTAATCTGTGTCTAATAATAAGTAATTGGTACCTATAACAACAAACAATTTTCAATTCTTATTCCTCATTTAATTCTTCTCATTTAAAATAAATAAATTTGTACATATGTATATAGCTACATATATAAAAGTATATAATATAGGTATAATATATTAATATCATTGTAACTAACTGAACTACATATATTGAACACTACCTATAATCATGTAGCTATTTATTGTATACTTATATATATACATATTTCAATAATATTGAATCTACAATATATGTATGTATAATATTGTATTAATATAAGAGTTTAGTTGCTCGCGACTTTTACTAAATATAAAAAAAAAAAACAAATAAAAAGATACTAAATTTAATTATTAAAAATGTTTTAGATAAAAAAAAAAATTAAAATAAAAATAAAATCATTTAACCAAAGTTACAAGTATCTTTTCTTTCTGATATTTTATATAAATATACAAAATATACTTAAAAAAAAAATTAAAACTTATTTAATATCTTTGACTGCCATGTATATTTAAAAAATTTAAATTATATTAAAGAGAGAGAGAGAAAAAGAAAATATATCAAACATGATGATCAAGCGATAAATTAAAAAATACTTTTTTTTTTATTTTATTTTTTTGTTTTGAAAAACTAAGCTAATAGCGATTTTATGCAGACATTAACCTGTATCCTCCAATCTCGTATTTAAACACAGTTTTACAGTATAAAAAAAAAAAGAAAAAACCGAAAAAACCCAAAAGAAAAATAAAATAATATTTTAAACCAGTTTTTGGTTTTTTTTTTTATTTTGCTCTCGTCACGAAACAAAACTAAAGACAACAAACCTAATTTACTTTAATTTTTCTTCAAGTAACATTATGTATGTAATATATACATATTGTATTGTATAAGATGTCTCTTCTAATCTAGGGTTACCGTTCGTCCTCTCGTTCTCGCGAAATATTAATTTGTCCTCTTTGTCAACTGTGTTTTTCTCATATAATTAATAAAATATTTCCAGATAACGAGGTCTTGATAGAGTAATGGTTAAGTATCTAGGGATCAACCAATTGGGTGCGAGTGCGATATCCGATCAATTCGTTAGATTTTTTTTACAAGAGAACTTACTGAAAATAGTTATCAATTTTTATTACAATCTTATATAATATAATCAAATGAATGTAATAAATAGTATTGGATAAATAGTAATCAAATAATAGGATCCTAACCTATAAAGGGGTTAGTAACAGATGATTTTAAAATATTGCACTATCATTTATTATTTGTACTAAGGTCGTATTCAAAACTATCGTACTTCGCACTAAAAACTAACTTCCCACACTAAATTTATTCCGAAACAATCCGAATAGTATCAAGTGTTGCCCGGAATTAATCGCACTAATACCAAATTATTTGTCAAATATTTAGTGTTATGTTAATTGTTAATGCACACTAGATGATCTTATTTTGTACTAAAATTGATAGCTTAATATTATTGAATCAATTTAATGTTTTTTTGAAATCAAAATAAATATATATATATATATATATATATATATATATATATATATATATAGAATGAAATGAGCAAATATTTAATATTTTTGATTTTGTACTTTTGATCTTTTAAAAGTTGGCAACCCTTATGTAGCTACACCATATAGATACTCTTTATATGATGTACATGTGTTGTAAAGAATGCGCTTTAATGAACCCATATGGTTTATTTATAATAAATTTTTTTTTTTTATCTTTCCTTTTTATTAAATGCAACTTTCATTCAATTATAAAACAAGTTAAATAATAAAACGTTTCAAGAAAATTCGATTTATATAAGTTTAGTAAGAAACTAAAATATTTGTGATATTGATTAAGCATTTTTAAAAAAAACATATTTAAGTATAAATCATTATTTTTTTATATATATTAAATTATTTAAATTTTTGTATATTAGCAATATATTAATAAATAATACATATATTACATTTGATTAGTTATGAGAGGTTGCTTCTAACGATCGCGCTATTGACATTAAGTAGAATTTCCATTACAGCAACAATATGTTGCATTTTGATTTCTCATACAAATTAACATAGCAGTGTTTTTTTTTACCATTTAATCATTTTAGTTAATCTTTAATTTAAAAATAACTTTTTACTTACTGAAATAAAATGAATTATGTAATAACAAATAAGTAAGTAATAACTAATAACTTATAAAATAACTTAATACAATATTTAGTAAAGAAATAAGAATAATGAGACCAGATAGTATTAACTTATCAGTCATTACTCAAAAGTAAAAGTACTTGTATATGTACAAACATATTTTGAAATAAAAATCGCTTAATTTCATACTTAATTAGTAGTTCTCTCATCATTCTTAAAATTTCTCAGTATTTAAGTATGTTTAAAAAAATATTGTTTGATATTAATTGTTTACTTAGTTATAAATTTTTTTTTTATAATCAAAAATACTCATATTATTAAGTACATAATTTATTATTAATATATGTATATATATACTTAATTATTATATAAAATTATTCTAATTTTTCACTATCAAAATTAATTATCATGTTTTATATAAACAACAAGTGTTCACAGTTGTAATATTAATTAATAAACGAGGAAGAGCGTAGTAGAGTAGACTGTGTCAACTCTGGGATACTCGTATGACCATAATATAAACATTCACCCCTATTCTAAATTCCCTCGTACAGCTACGTCGGAGATAATCTACGAAAAAGCTATTATCAATTCCGAATTAACGTTACGAAAAGTGCAAAAATCTACGAAAGAAATTTTCATTCGTAGCATATTCGCACTTCATATATTAAAATTTTTAAGGGCAAAATAAGAACTAGAGATAATCAAAATATTAAAGAAATGATATGAAATATCTTACTTTTTTTTTTATTTATAATTAATCTTAAAATACTTTTTTCTCAAAATTATATTCAAAAATTATTAGGTACCCTACTACAAATTTGAAAAAAATTATCATTATACTTAAAAAAATGAATTCAAACGTCAAAGTTGCCATTGCAGATTTAATTGTCTACGAGGGAATTGAGAATCGATAAAACTTTTTGTTCGTAGCGTAGCTAATTTTTCGTAGAAAGTCTACGAGGGAATTTAGAATAGGTGTGATTGTATGGCTGGTACTTGAACTTGTTGATTTCAATAGCGATGACGGCTATTGCATAAAAACGAATTTGTGAAAATTTCAAAATCCTAGCTCCTTTGGTTTTTGAGTTATCGTGCGGACGGACGGACATACATAGCTAAATCGATTTATTTTTCGATTCTGATCCGATCAATACCTTTGATCTACCCCGTGCTTCTCTGCGTCACAAACGTAATAGCAAATTTTGTATACCCTTTTGACTCATAGTCATACGGTTATAAAAAGTATGGTAATATCAATATTAGATTGAAATAATGTATTTTAAATTTAATTTTTTTTATAAAATATATTTTATACTTATGGTTTTATTTTTAAATAATTTGTAAAATAACTAATTTAATAGAACTTATCATACTTTTAGCACAGATTTGATTTATGAAATACATTTATAAAATTTTCTAGATATCGATTCATTAAAATCGAGATGAATGTATTTTTTTTATTTAAATTTTATTCTAATTAGTTTTTAAAATTGTTAACTTTGAAGTTAAATGTGACGTGATACTAAAAAAAATTTTTTGTTAATCATATATAATATAACATAACTAAATAAATAACTACATATTGTATACATATATACATATGTATTATGTATATACAATGAGAATAAATTTAAATATTTGTTACTTTGATTAAAAAATTCCAAACACTTAAAATTCGAAGAAAATACTTATAAAATTTAAACATTATGTTTATGATTAGTTTTTTTTTTTAATGAACCAGTTATGTTTGAAAAATAAAATGGACATAGGTAGGTACTAACTTGTATACTGATCTGATAACGTAACAGTAATATGTTAGTATGTTTAAAAAGATATTTAGTTAATAAAAAAACAGCAAATTATAATTCCCTTCATATAATAATGATAAGTTATTCTTCCTTTTTATACCCGTGCATACATATGTATATATATAACATTGGGTATATTAAAATTGCTCCTCCGTTTGTAACGCATTAATCTAGACGAGCTAAATAAAGTGTCCAGGGTACGTATCGGATCAGCATTGAAAAATTAGTCGATCTAGCTATGTGTGTCTGTCCGTCCGTGTGTTAGCACGATAACTCAAAAGCTAAAAGGACTAGAGCTTTGAAATTAACATAAAGTAATTTTTAGACAATTTCTAGGTTCCCTATTGTTTTTGGTTAAAATCGGAACAAGACCTTGGGGAGCTGCCATACAACTTCTTTGCACCAATATGAATTTCTTTAAAATTAATTATAGGTACTAAGTGAATGATGAATTTAAGCAAAATTTTTTTTTTTTGTAATAGGTATATGTAATAGCATAAGGGAAATAAATAATGGTTTATTTTATTTTATACATCATAGTGGGTATGCACGGGTATCTAAAAGTTGACAAGGGCAACTATAATCTTCCTATTTTTGTTAATAAGTAAATATATAGCTTTAGATAAGTAATTTTCAAAAGTTATAAAATTTTTTATTTCCTAAATTTAAAAAATCCCTAACTTTAATTTATAATTATTTTTTTGTACGTATACAAGTATATATATATATATATACTCGTACCTGGTTGATTTTGTATCGTTTCTAATTAATTTAGAGACCTAAGAGAAACTTTTTATTGTATCGATTAGTTTATCAATAATTTAAATCAGACTAAAGATCGATTACTAATATTAATTGTATATATGTATGTACATATATATATATAAAGTTAGATATAGCTCTTATATATTTACTTATATTTATATGTATACATATATATAAATTTAATATATATTTTATATATAATAAGTAGTTATTATATATTTTTTTAAATTATATTTATATAGAGATGTATGTTATATATTCAAGAATTTTTATACATTTATATAATTAAATGTTTTTCTTGCAATTTAATTTTAAAATTTTGATGATGAGATCATCAATAATTTTTAAGATATATTTTTTTTTTTTTTATCTTAAATCGTTAAAAGTTTGTTCTATAATAAAAAAAATAAGCAAATAAAAAATATTGCCTTTGTTGCGAAAAAAAAGGTCAAATTGTTTTCTATGTACGTGTGTATAAATGCATGTGGAATTGTTTTTTTTCTTAATGAATTGGTACTAAAAAAAAACCTGCCAAAATGATAATATCAACCATGAGGGAATAAAAGTCAGAAGATACACTTCGAATCTTTTAACTCTTAAATATTATGGTTTTTAGAGGAGAATTTCAATTATTGTTTTTTATTAATTAGTTATTTATTAGCTTTATTTATTATTTTTATTAGATTTATTGCGTACATCAAAATGAAGCAAGGTATTCGTTTTAATAATTATAATTTGACAAGTTGTTAACAAATTTTTTTATATATATATATAGATAGGTATACCTATAAATATTATTCTAGAATAGGTAGTTGAAAAAGTACGAGTACTAAGTAGTTCTGAAGTGCGAATTAATAACAATAGTATATAGTAATAGTATATCTATCTACTTAATGTTAAGAAATTGTATTTCGAAATTCTATATATATGTATGTATAATGTATATTAACTAAATAACTTAATATATATATAATTATATCATGTATGTCCAGAATAAGAATGCAATAAAGTTTCAAAGCCTTAAACCTGAGTCGTTACTCCCTTATACTATTATGATTTTTTTTATGACTCAAAACTTAACAAGAGAATTTTAACCCAAAGTGCCTAACACTAGTTAAGGAATTTATGACGTAACCATTTAAACAAACAATTTCTTTATATGTTTTCCGAATAAATGAAACAATTTTCCAATTAAATGAAACAAATTTGGAATAGAATGAAACAATTTTTGAATTTAATAAGACTTAATTAATTTATTTTATTTTTGTTTTTATTATTTGTTTATAATAAAAGGTACCTAATCTTTGATCTATTGTTACTTACAACTCACAGATGATTTTAATAATTTTTTTTATATAAAAGCATTTGTTTCATCAAAATTTATTTGCAGTTGTCTGGGTTGTCCAACACTAGTATTACCCACTGAGAATAGTGTTAGAAGAACCAAGCAAACCAATTTGATTTTCTTTTTTGAAGGTTTTGTAATAAAAAAAAATATAGAATATTGTTATAAATTAAAGCATTCGCAAAATACAAATGAAACCTTTTTCCAATAGAATACAACCATTTTCAAAATAGATGAAATCTTTTTAAAAAAAAAGTGAAACTTAAAAAAAAATTTCAAATAAAAGTCAAAAATCTAAAATTTTAATATACAAATCCAACTTTTGTCTATGACATAATTTTACGTTTTAAATTTAAAACTGTGCTAACTCAAAATACTTAACTTTTAATTTATTTAAGTTAAATAACGTTTAATTATACTAGAATGAGTTGTAACTGCTTCCTTATTGAATTTATTTCTCATTGCAATTAAAAATTGCTATGAATTCAAAATCCAACGTCCTTTACAGTCCCTTTGAGTTCTTTTTAAAATGTAAATATAGAAATAAACATATGTAAATGAAATGTCAAGTTTTTTTTTTCCAAATTTAAAATTTGCACATGTTCTTTGTTAATACTCTGATATTCAAGTACAAAAAGTCAAGAAAATAAATTATACATACATATATGTATATGTACAAATAGATATAAAATACTAAAATTATATTAATAAATTACAAAAATATTACGAAAAACCTATTAACTAAATATTCCCAAAATATAAATAATTGTAATGTAAGTATTTAGTACATTTCAATTATTACTTTCAAAAATATACATACATATATATATATACATTTTATTATATTTTAATATAGGTTAATAGATATTAATTTAAATTTAAAATTTTAAAATTGTTTTTTTTTTCTGATAATCTAATTTCGAAATGCATTAAAATAAATTTTTTGTTGTTTTTTTTTGTAGATTTAGTAAATAAAATACAAAAAAAAAAAAAAAAAAAAGTTTTTTGGCGTTTAACCAGGTTTTTTTTTTTTTTTTTTGTGTTTATTTTATTTATTTACCTATTTATTTATTTTTTATTTGGGACTTTTACTTGGTAACAATATATAAGTATAGAATTTCTATTTACACACCTGTTTTTTTTATTTATATAACTATGTATGTATGTATGTCATGTCATTGTACATTTCATATCAATTCAAATATTTTTTTAGAAGAGCGAAATAGAAAATGCGTCATACGATGTGATTTGCAGAAAATAAATAACTTTAATTTTTAAAATTTAATATAAAATTGTAAAAAAAAGACTTCTAAAGAAAACTAAACCCTAACCTCAAAAAATATTAATCAAAAACAAAAATATATTCGATAGTTTTCATACTTTATATCGATTTATTAGAACCCCTAATTGCCTATAAAATCCCATGATTTCATGAAGCTTCTGAAATGTTATAATTCTACTTAATAACATGTAGGGTATAAATAATACACTGCGGAATAGTAATAAGGGTGTGCCTTGTGAACTTTAAGCAGCATATAGGTAGATCTAATTTGTGTAATTAAATAATATACCCTACTACAGTATACCCTACAAATGTTATAACATTGTATATTTTTTTATCTAGTAGCTAACTAAGTACCTACATACCTATAAAAATTCCTTAGATTGCTATAACATAATATTAATATACCTAGTAATGAAAATATTATTGCAAGTTTAAATTTTTATTCAAATTTTGTCACTGAACGAATCAATTTTGGATTCTATTGTTATAATTACGTTATAAACAAATATAAAGACTTAAAAAAAAAAACTATTAATTATTACAAAATGCTTATAAATTAGTTGAAATAAAAAATAAAAAAAACTATAAAAATGTCAAAATAAAGCAAAACCCATAAAATAAATAAATTAAAAAAATAAAAAAAGTTTTCAACTTAAATGTGTTTTATTAATGTTTTAAACATATTCTATTTAAGCAATAAAATAAAAATACAAAAGCTCGGTATGATTAATTTTTTATTTTTGAAAATTAAAAAAAATTTTACAATTAACTAAAAAAAAAACTAGTACTTAATTTGTAACGGTAATGTTTTGCAACAGCATGATATTTTGTAGGTACTTTAAATAAAGTAAAATGTTTCTTTTTCTCCCTAAGAATATAACATCAAATTTTAAATATCTTAAAGATATTATACCTACTGAAGTATCTATAGGTTATGTTATATGAAGTAAGTAATACAATATATATATATATATATATATATATATACTAAAACAATAAAGGTTTCAATAGTGTTCCTAGAAAGTCCTAATAAAGAAAAATAATATACAACCAAGTATAAGTTCATAGGTACCTAAGGTGATAATGTTAAGGTAATAAAATAAAAAATGATTTAATTTTTATGATTTCAATTAAAAACGAGGAAGAGTGTAATAGAGTAGACTGTGTCAACTCTGGGATACCCGTATGACCGTAACATATACATTATATCATCCGGTTAATTACTTTTGCCAAAATTTCAAACATACAGCTTTATTAAGTGTAGTGGAATACTCATATAAAAAAAGGAGTTGTATGGCAGCTACTCGAACTCTCTACAGTAGACCAACCAAATTTTGCAGAAACTTTGGCCATTACACTAAACTACTTTTGGCAAAATTTCAGACACGCAGCTGTAATAGGTACAGAGTAATACTAATATAAAAAAAGGAGTTGTATGGCAGCTACCCGAACCCATGGATCAAAATGACTGGATTTAAATAACGATGACGGCTATTGCAAAAAAACAAATTGACTATATAGTCATACGGGTATATAATAATTGAAATACTCCAACTTCTTAAATTTTACATATATAATACAAGTGCATAGCCAAAAATTCATTAAAAATTGTGTACATAAACGTTTTGTGCACTTAACCAGAAAAAAGAAAATTAATTAATTAATACCGCATTGCTTGACGTTAATTACCCTTTATTTGAAACGAAATTTAAAATAACATAAAAGTAACAAAGTTAAAAAAAATCATAAATTATAAATACCATTCATTAAAATTATTAAGCATATGTACTTGTCGCAAATGTCATAACACACTTAAATTTTTAAAAATTTTTTGAAAACATATATGTAGGTATATTATATTTCCGTATATTTTTAAAATGGCGCACATGTACTTAAAAAACAGGAAATATATGAATGGTTTTGTGTACTAAGACAATTTGCCTTTAAACATTAATAATGTAGAAAAAAATCAAAAAGTTTTTTGCTTTTCAAAATGTGATAACAAAGGGGGTTTGCACTAAAATTTGAGTGTTCTTAAACGGATTCTACTGTATAGTCAAACCACCATACTACCTCTATATCGCTTATTTCTCCTAATGCGGAACATTTTTTCTATTCCCTTGAACTTTGAATTCATGAACAAATTTCTATGTTTTATCAGCTAAAAAATGCCTTCTTATCTGGATTTTTTTTTAATTGACCTCTCTAATTAAAACAAAATTTTCTATCTACTAAAAAAAAAAACCTCTATAGGTATCTTAAATGATTTTTATTTTGCTTTACCTCTCTTTTTCGAGCAAATTTCAAAAAAAAGTAACGGAATTTATAATATGTCAGAATATGTTTTTTGATTTGAAGTTTATTGTTGGAGCTAAAGTTGAATTTAATTTGAATTTATTTAAAATTAAAGCTCTTAAAAAAAATGAAATTAAATATTTAGTTTAAATTATTTTTGTTTTTATTATTTGTTTATAAATAAGAGATAATCCAAACCGATTATTGAAAAAAATTTTAATTTATATTTAAATCTTTAATCTATGGTTGCAATGCAACTCACAGATGATCAAAATAATATAAGGCATTTTGTTAGATTAAAATTTATTTGGAGATGTCTGGGTTGTCCAACACTAGTATTACACACTGATGAGTCCAATAGTGTTAGCATGTAGTAAATGCATTCGGAAATAAATTAAATTTATATTTTATATATATATTGTTTTTGTAAAACTTTAAAAGTGGTATTTTTGGAATATTAAATATGATGCCATGCTGAGTCGGATTTATTCCGTAAGGTCAGAAAACATTCCATTAGATCGGACCGATTATTATTAATAGACCGATAAATTATAATAAAGTGAATTTATATGAATGTAAGAAAATAGTATTTCTATTCCTCTCTATTTGGATCAAAATTTTCTGATCTCTTGCAAGTTCCAAATACAGAAGTTTGACTTGTTAGTAATAAATAAAAAGTCCTTTATTTTAAATTTAATAAGTAAAATTATAAATTATTTTGTAATTTAATTTTAGTATTTTTTTTTAAATTAACGCGTAGGTACTAAAAAATGAATAAATTATAAATCATTTATAAGTAATAAACCTATTTATGTACATTTACATAATATTATGATGCATGTTTGTTTGTATGTTTTTTAATTAACCTAAAAAACGCTCTAAAAATCAACAATAAGCAAAAATAAAAATTAACAAATAAAAACAAGATGCGTTGGCAATGTAAAAAAAAAACAAAAAGAATTATTTAACAACAACACAATTTAACAATATCTAATTAAATTAATTTTGAGTTGAATAACTGTTAAAAAATCCGTCAAATAAACAAATTTTATAAAATCTAAACATTTTTTTTTTTGGAACAGTCTAACTCTTAGAAAAAAAACTCTAAAAGTTTTTATATATGTATATTTTATATTATTCATATATAAACACAATACATATACATTTGAATATGATTGTTTATATGTATGTATTGAAAATAAAAACAACTTTTCTTTGCTTCGCAAATTATAGAGAAATTAAACATGATCGTTTCAAAAACAAAAAACGCCATATTACTGTTTTTATGCGCTACTTTTCACTTTAATCATTTACTTTTTCTGTTTGTTGTTTTTATTTTGATTTTTCAATTTTTTTTTAAAATGTATTATTAATTTCATTTAAAGTTTAAAAGTCGTAGTATTTTTACTGAAATACATTCGGATGCAATCTAACCTTGAAATTACAGTGCTTCATTTTGACTTTGTAGTATTGTTAATGACAGATAGTTTTGACAGATAACTCTACTGACAAATTACTGTGATAACTTTAAGCGATTTTCAATAAAAAAATTTAATATGCTAAATTGCTTATGCATTTCAATGAAAACTATAACTGAGGCCTTATAATATCATAATTAGTAAGTAACGAGACCTAAATACAATTGAAATAAATGAAAAACGTCATTTACTCATTTATAAAAGATGGGTAGCGTGTATTGCGGGAAGTGCGTATAACTGCATAAAAGGAATGCTTATGTAATTGCAGTTTAATTAATATTATAAAAGATTTATTTTTTGTATTTAGTTAATCTGAGAGTTGACCAGATTGATATTGTTTTTGGGTTATGTTATGCGGGTTTTTTTTGTTTGTATACACACTGAACGGAACGGAAATTATTTCAAGCAGAAAGGGTACATGCACAAAATAAAATATGAATACCTATATACATAACTTTTTATGTATTTTGTTACAGATTAATACACATGTATGCAGTATGAATATTATTATGATTGGTAAACCACTAATTTATAAGATACATCATTAACACAATTAAGATTTTAAATGTATTAATTGTAATTTAATTTTTTAATAATTAAATAAATGTTAATTAATAATTAAGATGAACTGAGATTCTTAACTTTTAAATGCACGGAATTTTATTTAAACGATTTAAATTTATATTTAAGGAATTTAATTTACCTCTTTATTTTAATCTTCAGAAAAGCATTTTTTTGAGGATTAAAAGATATACATATACCTATATATTCCATAAACATAAGTATATATGTATTTATATATTACGTATATTTCCGTACAACTTTAAGACTTGCAAATGCAACTGCATATTATTTAAAAAACTTAAATGTACTTAAATATGTACATTAATAATGACATATGATGATATGGACAAAAATTATTATACATGCCTTAAAATGGACACAATTAAAAGTCTTTACGCGGTACGCCATTTATAGAAATTGTTTACCACTCTCCATCACTGTAATGCAATACTATATGAACATGACTAACTTCAAACATGGCAATATTATAAAAAAAATTAAAATAACTTTTTATTGAATACTTTTAAAGTTACACAATTAAGTAAGAAAAAAAATTATATTATCAAGTTCATTAACCATAATTAAGGAAAAATTTAAGTTTGCAGTGAATGCAAGTTTTTATAATTTTTTTTTATCGTTTAAATGAAACGGAAATAGAAGTAGATTAAAATTATACATACATCATATTTGATTTTTAATTAACAATATAATAAGTAAAAATTAACAATTAAATAGTTATATTGAAATTTTATTTTATTTTATTAAATTGTTAAATTATATCAGACACATCGATTATTTTAAAAACATATCGATTTATTTGTATACTGGGGAAGACTCATATAGTCATTTTCTTCTTCTTTAACGTTTAAATTTCAATTCCCATTATTTATAACAAAATTTACATATATATGCATATATATACTAATATATTAATAATTTAAATAATATTTCTAATAAAACCATAGAAACATACTATAAATATGTAAATACGTTCGTTCGGACATTTACTTTTGTAAATTATATTCATAACTAGTAGTAACTTATACAATAGTTTTTCATTCGTATTCATAAACTGTGAACACAGTTAAAAAAAAAAAACCAGATTCGCGTAATACTTTTAAAGGAAATTTGTCTGGAATATATGACTGTCTGTACATTATTATAAAGAAAAACAGAAATCTAAAGATGTTTTGTGAATTTTTTATTCAAAGACTTGACTGTAAAAAAAAAAAAACTTGTTCAATAGAAAAACAAAAACAAAAAATTAGAAATAAACTAAGACACCATGAAAAGTTGAATCGTGTTTTTTTCTTTGATATGTTTGTTAAAAACTTGATATGAAATTATTTTGTTATTTAAAGTTATAATATGTACCTTTATTGAATTATTTAAGTTTTTACACCCAAAATTTTAGAACCTAAATAGCCCTAAATAATAAGTAAATAAATAATTTATATACTTAGTTATACAATTTATTAACTTAATATTATACTTAGGTTTTGCAGTCCAAAACCAACCTTTTACAAATGAAAACCAACCTTATGTAATTCCAATCTCAAATGCAAACTTTTATTTTAATATCATAAATGGTAATCCCTCCGACTGCGCGGGTTTTCATTGCGTGGTTTTTCACGCGCTGTTTTTGTGGAACGGAACTACCGTGCAGTCGGAGGAATTACTGTATGTTACTACTTATATATATATAGCAACAACAATATATATATATTGGTCGTCAAGAGATATTTTCCAATAATTTTTTTCAATTAAATATTTATGACTTGTAAAAGAATTGAAAAATGAAATCGAACTCGCGCTTCTTGGGTTGATAAGTCAAATGCCTACTCGCTACACCATCGAGGCTCCCATAAATGAAAAATGTTTTATATTTATTTTTTAGAACTTTAAAGAAATTGTTTTATTATTAGAAATAAATAATCATCGTCATTATCATCGGCTTATTCGGTCACAAAATTGCCAGTGGCGGCTCAATTATTTATTTATAAATTTAAATAATAATTTGATTGCGAAAATCTTTCGGATTTTGAGCGCTTAGCAGCACTAGTTTAACAATAGATATTCAGAATATTATTTATTTTATAAGTAATTAAAATAATAAAATAGGTATAATGAATATTAATTTGTTCATTCATAAATTTAATAATTTAAAAATTTAAACAAAAACCTACTTTTTTATTATTTCTAACATACCTCCTCTCAGTCTATTCTATACTTGGTTCAGAGAAAATTCACGTGAAATATTGTTTTTCAAATTAATTCAAAAACTGTTTTCTGTTTTTTTTTTATAAACATACATAAATAAATAATACAAAATAGATTTTAGTTGAATAAAAAGCGACAACGATCTTCAACAAGTTCAACGAATTTTATAAAAAATTTTTAAATTAGAAAAAAAAAAAATTATAATAAAATTCTAATTTAGGCATCCATACATTTTTTTTTATTTGATATTTAAATTTTTTTTTTTCAATTCAGAATAAAAATAAATAATTACTTATACAAAATACTTATATGTATACTTTTTTTTAATAATTTTTTTTTAAATTAAGACTAGATACATACTTATAATTTCAGAAAACATGTTTAATACACTTATTAGTCAAATCGATACCTATAGATACTATAGATAGATACTCTTGTATTGTAACTAAATCTAAATGAAACTTTTCAATCAACTCTTCATTAACCTCAATTAAACAAACGAAACAAACATTCAAAATTACAAAGTTAAAAGTAATTAACAATAATAGTAATTATCAATAATAAAAAAATTTAAAAGAAAAAATAACTTACGATATTTGAAAAAAACAGGTAAATCACCAATGTTAGCAACGTTTTTTTAAATTTGCCATCCACTTTATGCATGACATACCTACATGATTTTGCTTTGAGAATTAATACAAAATAGGTCGGAGGCGACAGTGTGTATGTTGAAAAATAAATAAATTAGAATTTATATAAAAGATAGTAAAACCCTAATTAAATAAATAAAGAATGAGTCAAATTGCTTGCGCAATACTTATAATCAAAGCCCGAAAGCTCATGCACCTAAAAACAGCAGATTTTGCGCATATATATATGCCCTAATAAAAATGTAAAATATGCAACCATTTATGCAAATATCTTATTCTTAATTTTCTCATATTATTATCGTGAAATATTAATTAAAAATATAAAAAAATTAATTGAAAATTATCGTCCGTGTTTCTCCTTCATAGTTTACACCAGGAATGAAGAAAATATGACTGCAACAGAATTCACTGTCATCCCACCAAAATGTCAAAATTGAAATCAAAATTATTTTGATTCTTACCGTCATGCATGCGTGACATACTTGTACATTTATTCAACGCCATTCATTGACATACATGTGGCATAGTGGATTAATTATAATCCACACTTAATCTGTCATATATATTAAACAAACTTAAACGGCAAGTTATTTTCATTTCAACAAGTTAAAAAAATCGTTGCAGTTATCATTGTGTTTCGGAAATAAGTAATGATTTTATTCTACCTATAAGTATTTAACCTTCAATTGAAAAATGTAATTTTTAAATTTTATAGAAAGAAAAAAATTTAATATAATTATAAATTATGACTATATGTATAAAAAAATGTATTACGCATTTAATATTCTTTTAATTTAATTTTTAGCCTAAAAAACAGAATGCAATTTTTTTATTTAAACTTTATAAAAAATTATACACAAAAAAAAAAGTAAGTGAAAGCGGTCAATGTCATTTTCAAGTATAGATTACCTGAATTCAAATATTTGATCATTTTTTTTTATAAAAGATAGCAACTACTTAATCTAAGCGATCAGATAAATGGATGAATTCGAGGTCAAATAAAGGTAACAAAACAAATAATTTACGAATGGCGTCAAAATCAAATAATAAAAATAAAAAATATATATTTTTATACATATATATTTGTATATGTATTAGAAGTATTTAAATGTATTTAAAACAGCATCAGATTTAAGATGATTTTAGTAACAGAAATAACATCATGATCATCAACATCATTTATAATAATCAAATAATCAAATGAAAGTAATGGCAGCGCTACATAAGTAAAATGAAAAATAAACCTGAGAAAAAGTAAAGCAACAAACAATTTTATATATAACTTTTTTTTTACCAGCAAAATAAATAAAAGTTTTTTATATGTATGTAAAATTGTATATATAATTAATAAAAGTGTTGCAGTTGACCTAATTTTAAATGTAGTAAAAAATCTGCTTCATTTTGTATTTAAGTAATAAATATTAAGTACCTATAGATATTTTAGATATTCTAATAAATTCTTGTAGTAATTGTGCACCATATTTTAATATTTTTTTATTTACTTATATATATATTTCTGATATTACACACTCTTCAATGGCATGTATATACATATATGTATTGATGACCAGACATTATTTTCAAAATAGTTTTGAAGAAAAAAAACTTATAATTGTTTTTATAATTACTTAATTATAATCATAATTTCAGTTTTGTAAAAATTTCTGTCATAGTTTTTTAGAAACAGTTTCGGCATCATTTTGAATTGAAAATTGGTTAGAAAATTCAGAATTTTTATATGCAGTTTAAAAAGAAGGGTACTTAATTAAAAATTAAATTTTTTTAATAGATTTTACTATAAATACAGCAGATTTGCAATATTGTTTAAAAAAAATACATAATTGAATAAGTACCTTCAAAAAATATGTATGACGCAAAATTTAAACAAATACATGGGTATATAATTATGTACATTGACAGTTGAAACTCGAATCAAATGTTTTTACTAATGTTCAAATTATTTATGGTATATTGTAATTGTCTATAATCTTAATAATTTTTAAATATATAAAAAAATGTACACACATTAAATCCCTAATTCAAAAGATTACCAAACCAAAAGTCACAAAATAACAAACAATAAAAAAAAAAACAAAAGTATTTAAAAAATAAAACAATGAAATGCTGCTTTTTTTTTAGAATCATTAAAATGATGGTCATACACACACATATATTTGGAAAGTTCATCTGAATGAGATTAAAAACCAGACAAAAGAAAAAAAAAAATTATTCTTAAATTTTCATTTGTTTGTCTGTTCATCGTTCATAAATATTTGACAACTATGAAATATGAATTAAAGTGTTAAAGTTGCGGCTTTTCATCAAAAAATCTCGGGTTCAAATCCTGGTCGGATCATATCTAATAAAAGAATATAGGTAGTGTATATTAAAATAATTTAATAAGTCCAAATGTCAAATAGGCAAAAGATTAATATTATCAGGCAATATTTAATATTGTCTAGTACTACAAATAAATAAATAAATTAATTAAAATAATGTTGAACTAAATAGGTTCTTAAATGTAATTTATTTAAAATACAATTACATTTTATGAAAATGCAGGGTTGTAACGTTCAAAATTTTACTTATTCAATCAGTTTCAATCAACTTAATTTACTTGACAAATTTTATTTGACGTAACGTCATATTTTTTTCACGTCTTCATGTCCAATATGTCATATGTGTATTTTACAATTGTCATTTCTATTTTTATTACTTTATTTTCTCACAAAAAAAAAGTGGATTATTTTGTTTATTCATGTATGAATAAATTTTATGCAGTTTTCACAAATTCAATTGATGTAAACTAGTTTTCCATGGTATCGCCATTGTTTTATCGATCAAATTTTTAACACAAATTTGTTTGTTTTGTTTTTTTTTTTTGCGTATAAAAAATATGCATCTTAACTGCATTTTTTTATTGAAAATTATAAGTTTTTTGTTTTTGAATATGTATTTGGTTAATTTTATTTTATTTAAATATATATATAAATATTTACAATATTGATTAGGATGGATTGCGGTTGCCCAATAAATTACCAGTAACTTTACCCAATAACTAACTACTAAGTAATTTGTGCATACTAACTATATCACTATTCACTAAGTATTGAAATATCATTTATCAATATGAAGATTCCAAATATGCCCAAAAAATTATTATAGTAATCTAACAAATAAAAAACGGTTAAGATATTCAAAAATTAAAAAAAAATCATGCCTATTATTGAAAACGCCTATGTAATTACCGCGGGAATAATTTAGATCCACATACCGCAGTAATTCAAATTCGTAATAAAATTACTGCGGATAGAAAATGTCAAAATTTATGTCTAAATAGGTTTTCTGAATGTTTAAGGTTATCCGTGTCACAATTATCCGTAATGTTTTCAATTATAGCTTTTAAACAAAACTCTACGTATTTCTCCGCAATATATAAACGTTTGCGTTTTCAATAATAGGCATGAATATTTACCTGAAATTTATTTCAATAAATAAATATTCTATAAATATTTAAAAATGTTTTTAAATGCCAATAAGTACCCATACATTTCAACATGTTAGACAACTAATTTTACGATAATTCATTGTTTTTTTTTTTTTTATCAAAATAAGCAAAAAATTTTCGATTTTCGTTTATTTATTCTTATTTTTTCTTTTTAAACTTCTACCTTCCGAGTTAAATAAAAATTTGTTTTTTTATAAATATATAAAAAAAAAATTAATTTTGGCAGCAATTTAATTTTTTTTTTTTTTTGCAATCTGAGGCATCCATCTCTCTCTTCACTTCACCTTATCGTTTGTGTTTACTGGGGGGTTTTTTTTATATTCATTTTTTGATTTTTAAAGAAAAATTTACTTAGACACGTGAATAACTTATAGTTTAGTAATTTTATATTTGTATTTAAAAAAACTTTTGTTTTTTGAAAATTTTAGAAAAAAGAATTAAACTTGTAGAAACGAATTGTAAAAAGTTTTGAAGGTTACAAAAGAAAAATAAAAAAAAGTCTTATATATGGATACAAAGTGCAATACAAGAACAATTGAAGTGATTGTTATAAGTACCAGTTACGATAACTTCACTTATCATAAGTTTTTCCTTTACTTAATTAAATATTGATAACTACAAAGCCGATAACAATCTATAAAAAGTTAAATATAATAAAAAATGCGAAATCCCTCTATATATTAAAAGCAAATATTACTTAAGTTCTTTAATACACATTTGTTTTGTGCATTTAGAAAGAGTTTAATTAAGATAGTAATGGATTGGGTATGGCAACCCTGGCCACATCATTGAATTGTTAAAAGTGAAAAATTCAACAATATTAAAAGTATAAATTAACAAGTACCTATAAATTATAATAAGTATTAAGTACTTAAAATATTTAAAAAAAAATATGCAAAAATACTAATTTTAAAAGAAATATAGAAAAATGTCACAGAAAAGAACTTTAAGGCGGTATTACATTAGTTGTACAAAATTTAGGAAAAAAATTCAACAATTTAATCAAAATTTCTTTCTTAATTACTGTTACAGAGGCATAAGATCTGAAAATATTTTGTATTGTAAAATAGTTGAAGTTTGAATAAATTAATAAATAAATAGAAGCGGAAATTCTGGAAAAAATTGTAAAGAAAAATGACACAGAAAACAACTTTAAGGCGGAATTGCATTACTTCAAATCTCGGAAGGTTAAAGTAAAATCATCTGAATTATTTTGATACATAATGTTAAAATTGTTTTATTTTGAATAACGACTACACATTCAATTTAATTAAGTGAACTTTGAATGTAATAATGTAGTAAATTGTGTTCAACTTTACAAGTTCTCACTTTTCGCATTATTCAATATTTAACTTAATGTTGGCCTAACAAATAATTCTTTTACTTGTTTGCAAAAGGGTTGTACACAAACAATTACAAAGTATTAAATTAATTGAAATAAAATTGAAGGGGTAAGTATTTTAAATTAGTTTAAAAACCAAACAATAGAAAATAAATTCAATGAATATTACGTTTAATTGAGAGGTTTGTTAAATTTAAATTTACTTGCTTGTGGTTAGATATACGGACGTATATAATTTATTCTATTAGATTACTACAACTACAATAAATGGATTTAAAAATTAATTAAATTGTTTATATTGTATCTTCTATAGATGAAAAATATCTTTCCAAAAATTTTATAATTATGGACATCCAAGTATTAATATACAATATGAATTACTTTATCGTATTTTTTATTTATATTATCGTAAAAATTTTTTGACCATTTTATACTGACTTATGAATCATTTATACTTATAAGTTAATTTTAAAAAATTATATTTAAATTAAATTCGAAAATATTTGGAAAATAATAATATATAAAAATAGAAATTTCTTTATTTAACATTAAGTATAGCGCTAGGTATTATTACTTATATAGATCAAATTAAAATATAATAATATCTAACAAAATAAAATACTAAATAATATATGTATAGTATTACTAAATAAAAATTTAAATTTTATTTATAATCTATTACGATGTATAAAAGTTTTCTTTTAAATTCTATCATATAAACAACAATAATTTATATATTTTAAATAAATGTAATATATATATATATGTATATACATAATATATATAGAAATTATAGAAACAAACAACAAATCGTTACATTTTAAAAATTTAATGATATTTTTTTATATGCGAACCACATAATGTACAACTATTACAAATAAATACATTATTATGTACAATTATATTTAACTACTTACTTATAATTACTGTATTTATATATACAAGAAGTTTAACCAAGAGCAGTTTTAAAAATAAGATAACCTTTTAAATTAATCATATATTAACTAGCTCTATCTCTTGACCGTTTTTCATTTGATTAAATGTTGCATATATTTATAAACTTTTTGAAAAAAAGGGGAATACCCTAATTTTGAATGCAAATCTTAAATACCTCCAAATTCAGATTCACACATATAAAATTATGTAAATATTGTAGAACATTTCTAGCCAAATGAGACAAGCAACCTACATAAAATACAGGCTTATAGCACACTCCCAATTTTTTAAGTATAACTTTTCATTTCAGAGGTAAATTTGGTTTTTAATATTATTTGGAGATCTTTCATCAATTATTGGGTCGAAATCAATTTCAATTAATTTCACCAAACCTTCATCTGGTCTAACATATTTAAAAAAACAGTAATTTTGTATATTAAAGTCTGGAGACCCAGAAAATTCCTAAAATAGTTTAAATTCCATCTATGAATGTCTGTCTTTAAATTTTCCACACAAATTTAAACAACTGAATCGTGTTAGATAAGTATGTTTTTTATATTAAGTTTGTATATATATATAATTTAATACATAAATTATATATAATATGATAGTTGCATTTACATTTTTATATGTATATAAATATATAGGTATGCATTTCATGCAGAAAACAACTTTTAACATTAAGCATTGCAAGTGATACAAAAGAAAACTTTAAAAAAAAGAAATAAAAAAAAAAAAAAATTAAATCGCGTTCTTTTTCCTTATATAAAAAAAAACATTTCATATCGCGTAGTTACAATTTTTGTTTCCCGAAAAATCCCTTTTTCTCCATTTTTTTTTTTATTCAAACAATAAATATAATAACTACCAAGATGTTTGTGCTTCTATATTATATACATACATACTTATACAGTATTTTTCAAAATTATTTGCACAAGTAGTAATTTTTTTTTAGGCTATCTAATGTTCTAAAATATCATCTTCTAAAATTATCATCAAATAGACCTTTATTTATAATTGTAGGAACTTTATGCTACAAAATATAAAAAAATTAGACCCAGGAACACCAAAGGAACAAAAAAAATTCATTTGACTGTGTTTTGGAGCACAAGAATAAACTATTTGAACTTTTAGAAACAAATAAAAATAGGGACCCCATATAACGACCCATATTCTATAGTTTTTATTTTAATTATTTAAGTTTTCCTGACTTTTGCAGAAAAGTTGAATTTTACTTGGGACATAATTGTTAATAATCTCTATCTTCTTGCACTTGTTACGGATTAAATATTGATAGAGGACAACTTTAATTTGAGACGCACAAAATATGATGAGATCACCTTGAAAACAAACCAACGAATTAAAAATAAGTATTTTTGGAATAAAAGATATGTGATGATTTTTTATTTTAAAATCAAAGTTAAATGCTTTGTAGTCAATACAAAAACGCCTGATTGCTATATAATGAAAAATAAAACACAAAATATTAAATAACATAATTTTTTATATGTATATATATATACTTATAAGTAGGTATAGAAATTTATTTAACTTCTTATATTTAATTATTCTTTTTTTTTAATTTTTATAACATCAGTAACAGAAAGTGTGCTCTAAACACGTGCACAAATATTTATGAAATTGTTGTTTTCATATTTTTTGTTTTGTTTTATTATTCTATTGTTCTTTTAATAAATTTTAGATACACACACACCAACACACAAATACTAAATTTAGTCAAATGAATTCCTTAATTCTATAGTACAGGTAGCCCAATAAAATCTCTGAGTTGTAAATAATTTTGAAACAGACTGTACTTATTTATTGAAGCAGAAAACTCTTTTAAAGATTATTACAGAATCAGAATATCAAAAAGCATTAAATCAAAAATATTCAATTTTTTAGGAAAAATCAAATAATTTGATAGAAAATGTAAAATATTATTTTACTCCTTCAATAAGTTTATCTAGCTTTAAAATTTGTAATTTAAAATATACATGATATATCAGAACTTGAAGAAAGAGTTCGTTAACTTTTTAATTAGTTCTAGATAGTAGATTATGTGAGTGTTATTAATTTAAGTGATTTAATTCCGTAAAAGTTCAAAATCCAAAACTATTAACACACATCATTTTCTATTAATTGCTTCGAGAACATCAAATCTTAAAAAAAACAGTACTTACTTATCGAACCGAATTCAAAATTTTAAAATCAAAATTTCGGAAAATTGAAGCAATTCGAGCAAATGATGTATTAAGTTATACTTAAATTTTCAACTTCAAAAGGATTCGGAGTTGATTTATTTCAAGTGAAAGATATTAAAAACAGTTTCGAACACTCTTCCCAGTGCTAGCGCTTTTAAAAAAATACACACACACCCATAATTCTTTCTTGGTTGTAACAAGGATCTTATTGCACCAACCCCTTATCACTAACCACTAACCAAATATGGTTTTGATTGTATAAAAATTTAACCAAAAATTGATTCCTTTAATATGTGATAAGATAAGTGATAAATTATTGTTACCTAGATGATTGTTTAAATACTTTGGTTTATCATCAAATTATGATAAAAAATTTAAAACTGAAAACTGTTAAGTACATTAGATATTAAACACGTTCAGTTCTTCACATTATTGTAAACACTGTTTACAAAAACAAATTTTTTAAGTTATACCATTTTAGTATTAGAGTGCATTTAAATAGTTAAGCTTGATAGTTAGATAGCTATGTACTTATTAAATATAAGTATATATATATATACTTTGGTTATGCTTATACTAAACTAAAAGAAAATTCCAATATTCATTTTTTATACTATATAGGTACATACTTATATAGATATATATACGTACATATTTAAGTAAAATTGGAAAAGTTTCTTATATTTATCTTTCTTATTTTTAAGTTAAGCATAAAGTAGATAGGAATAGTTTAGATGCAGAATATGTTGTTGTTTTTTTTTTTATTATTATTATTAAATGAGATGAGATACATAATATAACAAAAGTTGCTTTAATTCTATACTATGAGTATATATATATATATATATATATATATATATATATATATATATATACTAAGGTACATTAAAACTTATATTTTAGATTATATACTAACATATTTATACAAAATTTTCTAAAAGTATGAATACAAAAAAAATTTCATAGATAAGTTTTAATTATTAATACCTAACCATCTCTGGGTTCGTAAGTTCTTTTACATTATAAGAAGTGTTAACTTTTAATTAATTTTAAATTAATATTATAAAACAGATACATATTTTATTTATTTAAAATAAGTAAATTTTAATAATATATTAAAGTAGGTAATCAACAAAAAAATTTTTCACAATTTTTTGATAATGAATACTTATTTACACAGTTTGTATATATACATATATATATATATATATATATATATGTATATATTTTATTAGTACACTGTTCTCTTAATTTTTTTCTTCGATCATTTCGAGGTTTTCGAGGTCAATTTTTTTTTTTTCGGTGCAAATTTTCAACTAGGCACTATATATACAATATACATATATACAATATACGAATGTATAGATGTTTGAATAAAGTGTGTTTTATATAAACTTAATAAATATAAAAATATATTTTAATTTGTTTATGCACACCTAAATTTGTATTTATTATTTATATTGTATTAGTAATCAGAAAATTTTTATTAAAAAAAAAAACTTAACTGTGTATTGTGATTTGAAGCAAAAAAAAAAAATCAAATTGATAAATTTTTTTTTTTAAAATTAAAGGACTATTATGAAAGTGATATTAAGTTGATTATACCTACAAAAGCATTATTAGTATTATTAGAATTATACTAAGTAAATACATAAATTATACCTTGCTAATATTAAGCTTTAACTAAACACTCTTTTACTTATCAAAAGTAATACTTATAAGAATTTTTAATTTTTGATAAGTTACTATGAGATTTTTACTAATTAAGAACTTTAGATTTATAAAGCAGTTCAAGATGTAATTTCAAAGATTGCCTGTGCTTACATTAATATACAATGCATATTTTAAGCCCTGATTTTATTTGATTGGTTCAAGGACCTAGGTATAATAATTTATTAGATAATTGTAAAAGATTTTATTTTAAACACAATATGTTAATTATAAACATTTTCTAAAAAATTATACTTTTAGAAATGTACACATTTAAGAAGGAAGTCAAAATCTCGACATTTTTAATCTCGCTCTTTAAAATTTCATTTTTTTTTAAAATCTCGCTTTTTTCAAATCTCGTTTATTTTAAATCTCCCTTTTTAAATTTTCGGGTTTTAAGGATTTAAGAATTGGATACAAAACCAGAATTATCAGCTTTTACCAGAATATAACAAAAAGAGATTTTAAAAAAGCGAGATTTTAAAAGGCGAGATTTTGAAGAGCGAGATTAAAAATGTACAGATTTCGTACAAGAACCATATTAAATTCTAAAATTTTACGAAAATTTTATTATATTCTAACGTGATTGATTGCATGTCATACCTTATAATTGATTTGAACAACTGCAACAACCCAATACCATATTTTTTGGTTCTTTGTTTGCATTTTGCATTATTTAAAAAAAAAAAAAAAATATCGATTCTATTTTTAATTGAAGATAAAAATAGTTTCTATCTATACTTTAAATTTTTTTATAAAATTATAAAAGAAATATTTGTTGATGTGTTTGATGATTATCAATTTTATTATAAAAATTGTAAAAAAAACTTAAAATTGCCACTAAAATTTATTTTATAAATTTTCATAAACTTTTGTTATTTAAAAAACTGATAAAACTTTCGATTTCAATTTTTAATCACACTCTTTCTATTTTAATATTTTTATAAATATTAAAAATACATTTTGTACTTATTCACATTAAATCATCCAGGAGGGTATTAATGCAAATAAGTCATAATAAATTTCTGTGAGTGTGGATGAATGATACCTTACTTCGTGTATGTATTTTTTCATAACGGTATTATATCGGACACCCTTATAACAGAGAAGCAGTGCAGAAGTACTGAATGGAAATACTTCGTTTCTACGGAATTTAATATGAATGATGGGAAAAAATTCATCAGTTTTGCACTAATATATATTAAAATATTTTCTACTTCCTTTCAACAACTTTTCAGTACTTTTTCAGTGATGATTGGAAGTAGTTCTTTTCAATATTTTTCCAGTAGTAAATATAAGTACTTAGTAATTAACTATTTACTAAAAATAATTAGAATAATTAAACAAAATGGATATAGGTAGGTATATTTAGTATTTTTTTTTTCAACTTCCACCATTTAAGTTTTAACTCTCAATTAAATTTAATTATTAATGATGGAATAAAGTAACTCTCTATTAAGTTTAAAAAGAGAGTTACTCTCTATAACCGTACATATTCTTGTTTAATTCATTTCACGGAACTTCAGTAGTTATTCACTACTTCTTTAGTACTGAATAATTAATATTTAAAATTACCTATACAAAGGCAACTTTTGTGTTTTGTATAAGTGTAAAAATTCATTTGTATTTGGCCGTAACTGCTGAACTCAGGTTATCAGTAGGGCAAAATTGTTTTTACAATATTAAATATCGTTCAGACTACGATGTAGGTTAATTTTGACATAAGAGGTTTTTGTGTATTTATTTAAAATAACAAAACTAATTTAAAATGAAAAGTATTTTAAAAGTAATTAAAACAAAATATAAAAAAATTAAAATTAAAGGTAAAACTATACGTAAATCATAAAAACTGACATATATATATATATTAGCTTAGCAGCTATCTCATATTTTGTATTTGTATTATAGGTACTTTTCAAAAACGTCAAAAACACAAAGGCCATCAAAGTCATAAATTCATACACTTAAAAATTTTGTTACTGCAAAAGGCATCCACACACAATTATTTTTTGTTAATTAAATGCAAAAGTCATTAACAGATAATCGTCATATTATTAATGTTTAAGAAAAGGGACTTATACTCTTTCTTTAACAATCAAACACAGATGATAATGTTAAAATAAATTCTAATTTCTTAAAAATAAAACAAACCTGAAGTTTTATATCAAAAATACTTATACTTAGGGTTGCAAGAACTTCTTAATTCATAATGAAAATTACTTATCAAAAAATAACTTAGTTAAGTAAACAAAACCATGTTGGCAACACTTAAATTTTTTCTGGGTTTGTTGAAAAACAACTTGGGAATATGAAAACCTTAAAAGAAAAAGGTGCAAGTAACCGAGTACATACTTATAAATTACAATAACCCAAAATTAAGTACAACAAAACAAATAATCGAATTCTCGAATTGTCGTTGATTATAGTAATTTTTGTAAAATATTAAAATACTGAAATTTATAATTAACTAACTACTTACACACTGAAGTACATATATATTATATATATATACATATTTAAAATTATAAATTTTTAATTAATTTAAAAAAAAAACATCTAATGGAAATTAAAATACTCGAATATAAGCGTGGCCTCTACCCTATTAGAAAATAATAGTACTAAAAAACTTTAAAGATTTGTGTGGCCTCGTAAACTGTCATTAACAAAATTTAAGAAAAGCAAGTGTAATTAATAATTACTAGGGCAAATAAAAATATGCATTAGCATATTTTTTTCCTTATGTCTTATCAATAAATGAACATGATAGTAATTCGTTTCAATAAAAATTATGAATTTTAAGCTAGATTTGTTAGGGCATATTTTTGCATATTTCACTTGTTAGAGCATATTTTGCATATTTTAACTTTTAAGAGCATATTTTGGTTTATTTTGACAATTTTCGTTCAAAAGATCATATTTTTTTTATTAATATTTCATTTAAAATATTTTCTATAAAAAAACATAAAAATTGATGTTACTATTTAGATATTTATTTATTTAAAATATCATTCTTTCAAAATAAACAAGTAGGTATTATGTAATTAAAGAAATCTCTTTGTATGCATGTACATATACATATTTATTTTATTATTCATTTCAACTTGATTCAGAAACTTTCAACTTGATTAAAAACTATATCTGCAGCTTTGACTGGTAAAGCGATACAAAATGCTACAATAAATTACATGACAAACGAAGCTATTGCATTTAAATTCGCACCAATTAACACAGTTAATGTAGAAAGGATATTTTAAATGTACAAAAGCGTCCTACGATCGAACCGGAAGAATTTCTTATTTAAACATTTAAGTGAAATGATTGTGATATATTGCAACCAAAATTTCAGTTAAACTTATGTTTATTTATTTAATTTAATTTTAACTTATTCTACTCTCTAATTTATCTTTTTATCTTTTTATAATATTTTAGTTTCATGAATTAATTTTATTTTATTTCATTAAATTTAATTTTAAAATAAAAAATTATAATAAAAATAATATATTAAAAAGTAAAAAACTATCTGCTTTTTTACTAAAATTAAATTTAAACAACTTTTGGAGATGGTGTTACTAGTCTAACATTATTAATACCTATTTTATTTGAAGATTTCTAAGTAATTGATCTTTTTTTATGTATTTGATATCCTTTTCATAGAGCATATCTTAAATGCTTAAAATAGATTTTTTAGAGCATATTTTAAGCGCTTAAAACTGATTTTTTAGAGCATATTTTTATTTGCCCTAATAATTACTAATTAGAATGACAATTGACAGGTCGATACTATGTACAATACAATACTTCAAATTCCAATAGTAGTTTTTATAAATATTATAAAAATTAAAAAAAAATAAAATTTTTTAAGTAAAAATTTTAAAGTATTTTAAATTATAACTATATAATATATATATGTATATTTACATAATATATTTTAATAATTAAAAAGGAAAAAATTACCTTGAAAAAGTAAACAAAAAAGTTTTGAAAAAAACAAATTTCTAAGAAAATTGTAAAAAAAAAATAATAAAATTAAAAACTGAATTATTTTCTTTGTTTTTCCATTAATTTTCTTCCCTCAAAATAATTATATAGGTATACATTTATATATGTATATATAAATGTATACACAGCATCCTTTCAAAAACAAATACAAAATGTAGAAAAGAATCCTTTAAGCAAAATTCATATTAGATTTGCTATTAAAGATTATATTAAAGTCTAGGAAAAGAAAGACAGAGAGAAAAAAAAAAAAAAAAAAAAAAAAACAACAAGAACAACTAATTTAAAATGTCAGTATATCAGTTAGGAAAAATTTTGTTTTATTTTCATTTTCTTTTTTGGTTTTGATTTTCCTTTTTCTTTTCTTCATACTTTATGTATTTTGTATATATATACATTTATGTATACATACAAATATATTTATATATTGTATTATATATATTTACATTGAAATGTATTATATATATATATATATATCTCCATTATATGCATTATACTAGCTGTGTTGTAATTTTTTTTTTTTTTTTTTTTAGAAAATTCTAATCAGGATTCAGGAGACTTAGATAAAAAAAAAAGATCCTGAAAATTTATAATAAAAGAAGGATCGGAAGGAGAAGGAAAAATAATCAAGAATTTTACTAGACTTTTAAGAAATTTGAAATAAGTATAGTGTAGGTTCTCGCGATTTTTCTATGTTATTATATAATACAACTTTAAGGAAGTCTACCTAAAAATAACTATATATATATACATATATACATATATATTTTAATATATACTTAATAGAAAATAAATGTCCAAATTTTTTTTTTAATTCTATAAGTTAAAAAATTTTCCAAATGCATAATATTTTGCATTTTACATTTTCAAATTCTTCAATTCATAATTTTCCCAATTCTTTCAATTTTATAATTATTTAAAAATTGAAATAAAAGAAATTTTTTTAGTGAAAATTATATTGCGAAACAACGAATCATTTTTCTTTTTTTTTTAAATTTCATTAAAAAATAAAACAAAAAAATATGTAAGTAAGTATGTACTTTATATTTATATATTAAAATTTACCATAACTATGTACATGTACCTACTGAAAATTTACAAAAACTATCAAACCCACATAAAAATCTTAAAACATTCATTCATACAGGTTTAAATATATACATACCCTTATGAATATGCATACATATATATGCGGTAAAAATCGATATTTATATGTATATACACTCACATATATAAATATACATATACATAATAACACTCTTCATAAAAAAAAACAAAAACCAAAAAAAATAGTAGCAACAAGAACAGCTTTTTATCAAAGCAATATACAAAACAACCCTCAACCCCTTATAACATACCCAATTGTAAAAACAAAACAAAAAAAAATAAATAAAAAGAATAAAATCTTTTCATAAACAAAACAAAAAAAAAAAAACAACAAAATCTATACTTGTCTCATTCCCTCCTTGCATCCCTGTATCTGAATGGTAATGTATACATTTCTGCTTTAAAAAAAAATAAATTTTCTTATTTTCATTTCCAAACACGGACTTAACTGAACTTTTCCACCTACCACCACCCCCATTTCCACCTACCATATATCTCACCCCAAAATAACAATACAAATTTGTTTTATCCAACCATTCTCCAAAAAAAAAAAAAAATCCAAATTATATTTCCTATTCATCGCATCGTATCGCATCATACTTATCGACTGACTCACAAAGTGTGGTATGTACCAAAAAACAAAAATACCTACATATAATAGAATAGTTTGGTTCTCTTTAAAAAATGATAAAAGAAAAATATTTAAACAGGTAAAACTACACTGCAGCAACATATATAGATACTCCATATATACTTTTCAGTTATATAAGTATATATACATATATATTTATATATATATAAAGTTCATAAGTTCATTAAAATGAATAAATTTGGGACTTATAACTACACACATTGTAAAAATTATTATTTCGGCACATTGTAAATTTAAACGGTATGTACCAATTTGTTGGTTTAAATTTTATTATAAAGATCCTGGACCGGCTAGAGATTTACCAAAAAATACAGGGCATATCCTTATTTATATTGAGAAAGAATACCTGAAATATTGGCATAATATCTTAAACACCTCTATTATTTATTATAAGATTAATCTAAGCACCTCCAACTCCAAAGTACTATATCGAGCAATGTCCAATAAATTTATTAAGCCCGGAAACAGAATAAACTATTTAGTATTGAATCGGAAATTAATCGTATTATAAACAAACACAGTATCACTCATATCTGAGTCATTAAATCATCAACAGTTAATTTGACAGAAGATATACTTAGTTACATACTTACTTTCACAATTTAAAACAAAAAGTTTGATTAAAAATATTTACAAACCAGAGATAACCTATAGCCTGGCCTGATACAATTTTAATCAAAAATTTGACTTACATTTCAAACAATTTCACAATAATTTTGTTCATATCGATTTTGAATGCATGTGACTTTTATATGAACTTTTTACTCAATACTTATTATTTTTTTACTAATAAAAAAAAATATGAAAACGTATTAAAAAAAAAAAAAATAAAAAAACCCAATATTATGAGGTGGGACGGAGAAAAAATTACAAAATACTTGCGCTGCACAAATTTAATGCAAAGATTAAAGTGTAAAAAAACAAAAAACAGAAAATTTAAAAACACAAAAGTGATATTAAATGTTTAACTAATTAACTAACTGTCATTACAATTAATTTCATACATATACATGATTTTGGAAATACGTATACACATATATATATATACGAGTATGTATATACATAAAGAATTTCAAAAAAAGGAAAAATTTCTTTACTTTATTAGCAAATGTCATACCTACAAAATGAAAATTTTTATATAGTAAATATAGTCTGAACTCACACAATATACCTAGTTCTATAAAAATTTTTTTTTTAAATGACATTCAGAAATCCTGTTATGTCTAATTGACAATTAAAGTTTTTGATTTCACATCTTGTTTACACCTATTACAAGTCTTTTATCGTCTATTCATGTATAAAATGCATATATAACTGTCATTTGTATTATTACTTAGAAATTTAACGGTTAAATAATTTTTTAAAATGTATAAAGATTATAGATAGGAATTTAATTGAAATTAAGTAATTATAACTGATTACATTGTCAAATTTCTTCACAAACTATTAAAATTTTTCTACGAAAAGAATATTGTCTAAATGCACTTTGGTTTCCCTCGGTTTTGCGAGAAGTTTTTTTTTTGAATATCTAACCATGTAATATCCAATTTACAATATGGATACTAATTGACATGCAATAAACATGTTTTAAAAAAATCTAATTCATACAACATAAATTGCTCCGTTTTGACATGTCAAAATCAAAATTAAAGGATAGCCAAAAAAAAAAAAGTATCAAGTTAATAGTTAAAAAAATCTATTAGCTCGTTATTCAAAAATAAATAATATTACTTAGAAATTAATAGAAAGTATTGGAAGTAGGGATGGCATATGCTACCTTCCATTACAAACAACAACAACAACAAACTAATTATTTAAGTATTTCTTGTTTTAAAAACGTTAAGTAATATAAGTACTTATAACCATTTCTAAATGACTTTTCAAAAATAAATCAAAACTTATCCAAGGTGCATGAAAATCTCAAAAAAACTTTGATTAATCGAAAAAAATATCGATTAATTGTGTCAAAAAATAAAGTATACAACCTTGAAACAAAACATGTTGAAGATTTTTAACAATTCTTGAATGTTTTTAGTTTAAAACAGTTATATTTTTAAATATATCTACACATAAAAATGTATATATATATATATATATATATAAGCATTTTCGTGATATTAAACGTCAATTAAGTAAACATATTTATCGAATTTCTAAACATGATTATAAAATGAAATTAAAATAAAGATTTAGACAAATTTTTTTTTGCAAATGAAAGGGTATTCTGATAACGGTTACAAAATTTTAATACTTTCCAATGTTTAAAATTATAGAAATTTTTTTGTTTTTGTATTGAACCTGCCATGATTGCAAATTTCTCATAACTATTTTTCAAGAGTTATAAACACTAAACAAAGAACAAAATATAATAGTTATAATAAAAGAATGATATTAGAATAAAAACAAAATTCAAAACTAAAAAATAAAAAAAATAAACTACATCAAAAGAATCAAATATTGCAAATACCAAAAAAAAATATATATATTTGAAAAGGATGCATATATATATATATATATATATATATATAAAAATAAATACAAAAATATAATAAGTATAACTATTTATTTAAAAAATATATCCGAAGAATAATCCGACCATATACCATCCAACACTTTCTTTTATCATCAAGTTCCTATAAAAGCATACAATATATATGTATATATATATATATATATATATATATATATATCACTAGATGAAAATATAGGTTGCATGAATTAAGGTCGAAAAACATTAAAGTCGAAACGGTAAATGAATTAAAGTCGAAAAAAATTCTACTTTAATTCATATGAATTAATGTCGAAAAATTAAAATGAATTAAAGTCGAAAATGGTAAAATTTAAAAAAATTTAAAAATGAAATAAAATCGAAAAATTTTTTTTATGTTTGAAAAATGAATTAAAGTCGAAAATTTTCTACTTTAATTCATATGAACTAAAACCGAAAATATTAAAAATGAATTAAAGTCGAAAATTTTCTACTTTAATTCATATGAACTAAAACCGAAAATATTAAAAATGAATTAAAGTCGAAAATTTTCTACTTTAATTAAATTAAATTAAATTAGATTAAAACTCTGCTTTTGAATCCAACTTTAAAATCCCTCCAAATTCAGAATCCCACATATACACATATATAAATATTCTGGAAAAAGCGGCAATCCTGATTTGAATCCAACTCTAAAATCCTTCCTAATTCAGAATCTTGCATATACATAATAAATATTCTGGAAAAAGCGGCAATCCTGATTTTGAATCCAACTCTAAAATCCCTCGTAATTCGGAATCCCACATTTTAGAGTTTGATTCAAAAGCAGGGTTTTACGCTTTTTCCAGAATATTTAAGTATGTGTATATGTGGTATTCTGAATTAGGAGGGATTTTAAAGTTGGATTCAAAATCAGGATTGCCGCTTTTTCCAGAATATTTATTATGTATATGCAAGATTCTGAATTAGGAAGGATTTTAGAGTTGGATTCAAATCAGGATTGCCGCTTTTTCCAGAATATATGTAAATATGTAAGTTATTTAGCTATATCAAATGATTAAAAATGTAAACTTAATTTTTTTTTGTTGTTTTTGTAATTTTGTAAAAAAATGAATTAAAGTCGAAAATTTTCTACATTAATTCATATGAATTAAAAACGAAAATATTAAAAATGAATTAAAGTCGAAAATTTTCTACATTAATTCATATGAATTAAAATCGAAAATATTAAAAATGAATTAAAGTCGAAAATTTTCTACGTTAATTCATATGAATTAAAATCGAAAATATTAAAAATGAATTAAAGTCGAAAATTATTTTTTCTATTTTAATTCATTTTTTTTTTTTCGACTTTAGTGCATATGAAATAAAATCGAAAAATGTAAAATGAATTAAAGTCGAAAAAAAATTTCAATTTTTTTTCGACTTTAATTCATTTACCGTTTTCGACTTTAATGTTTTTCGACCTTAATTCATGCAACCGAAAATATATAGTGACATATATATGATATACTCGTATGTATATATATATTATATACAGATATGAATCGGAAAATTTATATTAATAGTTAAAGATGGATATGCATATATATATATATTAAGGATATACGAATTTTTATGTATATATATATATAATATATATATATCTATATAACTAAAGAATAATATAAAACATAAAAAAAACAACAAAAAAAAAGAGAAAGCAATAATGTTTGAATAACAACGATGCAAAAAGCTTACATTAGTTATTATATTAAAAATTTTAATTTAAACACACATAAATGCACATATACATATAGTATATATATATGTCTTATTCAAAAAATATACTTATTAAAATAGATTCGATATACGTAAATATATATACATTTTTAAGTATTTAATATAAGTATATATAAAATAAAGATATACTTACATATTATTATTATATATAATGTATATAGTACAGACAGTGTAATTACAGTTGCGTCTAAAAATTATTTTATAATTGTAAAAAAGGATTCTAGGTGAAATTTTATAAATGACTTAAGTATCATAAATAAACGTTTAGTTTATTTTTGCTTTTATGGTTCAATTTTTAATTCAGGGAACATTTTATATTTTGATAAGATTCTAAAATTCTAGTACAAAAATCCAATATTGAATAACAGTAGTGGATAAATAAACACACACAAAAGACAAAGGTTATAATACAACATATATTTCCCTTTTAGAATATAATCGAATCATATTTAATATGAGTATTTAAGAGATGGTAGAATTTGCTAGATTTTTTGATTATTCTTGCAATCTTACAAAAATATCGATTTTTTTTAATTGTCTGTCATACTTATGACTTTTTATTTATGTAACTGTCAAAAATCATGTATAAAAAAATTGCAATGATTTTGTTAAATTTTGCAATAGGATTCAGAATTTCGGAATCCAGCCAAGTTCTTTTGAAGTTTCAAATCAATTTTGAAGGATTAGTTTTGACTGATTATAACCTTTGTCTGTTGTAGGTTTATTTGTTCACTACTGTAATTCATAAAACAAATACTACTGATTGTCTAAACTAAAATAGAACTAACAATTTTGATTGATTTTTATAACTCACTATAACACAGGAGATAAAAGTCAAGAGTTAGTCTAAGCAATCTAATACTATAGCCCGCTGAAGAATCCAATAGTTTTACAGGACCATGCACTTTTAATCATTTACAAAATGCCTTCAGCACTTATTAAGATGCTTAAAATGATTAAGATTGAATTTTTGTATAATACATAAAAAAATCAAATAATTTTTATTTTAATTAAATTTTCAGACAACACTGTTTTAAATTTGTATGTACGCATATGTATAACAACATGTGTTTTATACGCAATTATTTTCTTGTTTTTCCTTAAAAACATTAAAACATATTTATACACTTATATACATATATATAATTTATATACATTTATGTATATATAATATATATATTCATTAATACCTTTGGAACATTTACATACATATTATATAAAAACAATAAACATTAGTGTGTTATATATTTATATTATGTATGTTATCATAATATACATTAAATTCAAAGCACGAAAGGATAACCAAGTGTACTTATATATATACATATTTTATATAGGTACATATGAGCACATATTATGTATGTAAAAATGATGTGAAATAGTGGCTAGGCTATGTTTTAAATTAAAAAATAAAATGGGAAGGTTGAAAATGAGAAGAAAATGATAAAAATAAACGTCCTTTTTTTAAAGCTTTTGCGTGTGAAATTTTCATTTGTATGTTTCTTTTTTTTTTTTTTTCTGTAGTTACTATAGTAGAAAATTCATTTAAATTTTAATTACGAAATTTATTGAGTGATTGAACGCATTTTTATTCTCTTAGAATTCAAATAATCTAAGAAATTATCATTTGCATTTCATATTATTTATAAATTATTCAGTTTTATTATAAGTAAGTATTAAGAAAATATTTTAAATATTTTAGATTAGTTATATATATATATATACATGTATATATATATGTATTTTTTAGTACAAAATTAAGTACTTTAAGTAATTTTTAAATTAGTATTTTTTCATATCAAATGTAAGTACATATATTAACAATATTTTTTATTTGTAAAACAAGTACATACTTACGATAAGTACTTCCAATATACTAAAACAAGTACTTACAATAAGTACTTACTTAAGTGAATTAATTTTTCTTTAAAGATAACATAACGTTATTATATACTTAAGCTTTAAAAAGTAACCGTCACTGCCATTTATTTGTCAAATAAAAATTATAATTTCAAATTAAAAGCAAATGTGGTTTAATTTAAATTAATTTTAAGTTTTAAACACAATTTAAAATTTTTTTTTAATTTTTTATTGATTCCCTAAAGCATAAATTTCGTTTATATTTCTTGACATTTATACTTTTTAAATTGTAGTACTTACATAGTTAACAACACATAACTGTTTTAGCGTTGTGTCAAAAAGCATTTTTGATATGGGTGTAATTATGTAATATGTTGTCAAAAAATTGTTCTTATTAATTAAAGATAAAGATTTCAATTATAAAGATTTGCTATTAATAACATTTAGACCTTAAATGGATTAAACTAATTTAAATAAGTACTTATTACAAATCGCCATAAGAAGCGCCAGTATTGATGCGACCTTAGAGATAAACAGACTGTTTTTTATTTTTAATCACGTGGTCAATCAATGGATTTTTACATCAATGGATTTTCACAAACTGTGACTATGAGTACATTCTATTTTTCAAAAATAATATAATTAACAATAATAAAAACTAATTACAGTAATATTTCAATAATTCGAAATCCCTTTAATCCGAATATCTAATAATCCGAATGACAGTTTAAAAAGCACTAACTATTCTACAATCCGAATTGATTGCTGCTTGGAGATTCTATAATCCGAATTATGTTCAAAATTGCTATATGATTATTGTTTTTATGTTTTCGTATGAATATTTTTAAAAAACATTTTTTGACAGTTAGATTGTTATTGTATGTGTTTTTGTTGTATGCGTTTTTGTTTTTATATTAAGTGTTGAAGTTTTAATTTAAATTTATTATTGTTAGTTTACTTAAAATATTGTAAGTATCAGAATGTACAAAAGTAAAAATTATAAATTTTTGTGAATATAACACACAAAAAACTCACAGAACTTTAACTCTCTATGGACTTATTTTTAATTTTAGAGAGTTTTTTAGCCACAACTATACTTGCTAGACTGGTATCCACCAATCCGAATATCAAGTTAATCCGAATAGGGGGAAGAAAAAAACGTAATAAACAAAATAATTAATTATAGTTTAATTTGAAAAAAAAAAAATATATTTTCTTAATAACCATATTATGATATCTGCGATTAGATTTAGTTATCGCTGTATTGTATTTAATATAACTTTTTTATGATTTTTTAAATAGAGTACTTTTAACTCACAAACCATTTAAGTAATTTTTAATATTAAAGGGTTGCAATGGATTCGTGAGGAAAAGTATTTTAGATCGCTTTATTATATGATTATCTGCTTATGTCCCTAATGAGAAATACTGCAGACTGAACCAAATACAAAATAACTTCTAATTGGATATTAATACTTTGTAAGAAAAAGAAAAATGTCTAATGAAAAATAAGAACTACTTAACTATATTTCACTTAGTAATCAGAACAACATAAGCCGTATGGCCTTGGAGCGGAACCTCCAAGGAAGCAGAAGACGCGAGCGTCCAAATAACACCTGGAGACGTACCATAATAAGCGAGCTCAATCAGTGCAACCTCATTTGGTATAATGCAAAAACAGCAGCAGGAAACCGGGTGAGATCGAGATGTCAAATGGAATCTCTATGCTCCCTCGCGCAGTGAGGCATTAATTAATTTAAATGACTGATATATAAGTACTTGTATATATATGTATATTTTAAAACAACAAAAGTTTTAAATTTAAGTTTTAACATTTATTAGAACAATTCATTCTATAAGATCAACTATAAGAGAAGATTAGAATTTGAATTTGAAAAAACTTTGCCACAATTAAATGTTTTGAAAAAATTTAGAATTGAAAACTAAAGTTTAAAAGAAAAACAAGTACATACTTAGGTATATAATTACAAAACTATTTTTCTTTGTTTTTGCACGATTATTAAAATTAATTTTTAAAATTTCTCATACTTAGATTCGTAAAATGTTATGGAAAAAAAAAACAAACGCCCACATAACACAATTTTAATAGAAAAATTCCATTTTCCGCTCTTTCCAATAAATAAAAAAAATTAAAAAAAAAAAAATTAAATAAAATAAAAATAATTTTTATGGGACCAAAACAAAATTTTTCCGTTTTTTTAAGTAGAAGTTTAGTATCTAATAAGTTTTTTTTTAAAGAGAAGTTTCTACAGTTCTACTTAAACAAAACCTTTTACTCCACAAAGTGGAGTATAGTAAAGAGGAGATCAGTTACATTTGAAAGTCATCCATCTAAGAGAAATGGGATGGAATGAAATTTGAAAAAAAAAAGTTAAAAAAAATTACGGCCAGTTTGGTTGACTGACTGTACAAATGTTCATATCTAATATTTAAGTATTTTTTTTTTTTATATATACATATATATATTTTCAATTTTAAACTTTCTTTTTTTTTTCTACTGCTGTTTTTTTACTAGATAGATGAAAAAAGCAAGAATAGAACGCGATGTTTGTAGACTTTTATCGTGGTCTTCCTTTTTTGTGTTTTTTTTTAACACAAAAAAAAAATTTTAAAAAGAAAATAAAAAAACACAAAAATCCTATATGTAAGTTTGTACAAAAGTACATAAATATATATATACAAAAAAACCTTTTTATATTTTAGCAGAAAGAGTATAGTAAAAGATATCCGCCAGCAACAGCCATTTAGGAAGTGCAAGAAGGCAGCTAAAATACAGTCAAAGTAGCAAAAAAAAAAAACCGAAATACAAGGAGGGTTATTTATGTATGTAATCATCTTTTCATCTCCCCTCATAACCATTCCATATTTTTTTTTTTGCTTGCTTTTTTTTTATATATGCATATATATATGTATATATATATACAAATAAATATATATATATTTTTTGTATTTCAACTGTGTTATTTTTGCCCCCTTTTATTCCTTGATATTGAATGCGCGATAAGAGATTTTCTACCAAAAATATACATACATAATTACATTCCTATATATTTCTATACCGATTGATATATAACTATATATATATATATATATATATATACATATAATTTAGAAAATATAAGTATAAAGCAAACTTCGATATTAGTTTGATTCTAAAATTTGTTTAAATCACCTTTATATAAACTAAAACACAACAATGTGATTAACAATTAAGTTTTAAAATCAATATTACTTACATATTATTAAGTATATATATTATCTTTCTATTATTTTGATAATACATTCTTTATAACCATATACTTGTTATCATTTTACGTGGAAAAATAAATTTAAAATAGTTACATACTTACTTAAGTAAGTACTTATGAAGAACAATAGAATTAAATTTAATATATGACGTAAATAGAACTTTTAACTGAAATCTGATTCATATTTTGTCTTAAATTAAGGCCATTTTACTATAATTATCATATTAATATGCTTAAGTTAGACTCAAGCCTCGGTAAACTTAGGGATTATGGGTAAGCACTACTTGGTTGGCAAATATTTATTTATTTAAAAAAAAAATATTAAAATTTATTTTGCATCACCTAGAACAAAATCACCTTGGTGACCAAATATAATTTTAATATAAAATTTATAACAATAAGTCATAAACTAAATAAATAAAGCTGGCGTTCCTTTATTAGAAGTAAACTACTCTTTTCTACTCGTAACTACTCCCAACTACTACCAGTTCTTGTAAAAGAATAGATGATGGTATATAATTAAAAAATTTCCGGTAGATGGCTTTAATGTAAATTTTTCATAATAGATGGATTTTCATTTGAATAGGTTATGTTAAATTATATGTTTTATTATAGATAATCAATAAGCACTTTCTACTTCTATTTAAAAAAAAAATATGTATTTAATTTTCATTTTATTTTATTTTCAATATATATAAATATATTAAATAAAAATAAAACTTCTCAAATGGCAGTTACTTTTATAAAGTAAAATATATGTATGACAATTAATTTGACAGTTATCTACTTTTGAAACAAAATTTAGCGTTTCATTTACAAACTACTCCTATCTACTATTTTTGCTAAAAGGAATACATGCAATATTACTTATAAATCAATAGAAAGTATTGAAAGTGGAATGTAAAACGGGCCGGGCTTCAAGACGTGCATGTTAGGATGACACATGCTATATCCGTAATTAACAACAACAACAATAAACAAATTAGAATAAATTAAAAAGAACTAACTGCTGCAACATTATGTATTTCAAATTTTGATATACGTGTTTTGTTCAAGTACTCTGTTATATGGCCGTAATATCAAAAAACTTCTGTAAAGGCTTGTACCGATTTGCAAGAGCTTTCGTTATTTCATTCATCTTTTAATATTTGAGTCTATTGTTTCTGTATTTGTATTAATTTGAATAAAGTAGGTATACTTATTTATATCAAAAATAAATTCTCTTGTCAAAATTTATAAACAAACCTGTCAAAAATTGTGTTTGCTTGCGTAAGTACTGAAATTTTTTTTGACATTTCCTGATTTTCGAATTAAGACATGCGCTAATTAAATGAAATTGAATTAAAAATAAATATTGAAAATCTTTGCAAGTTCGGAAAACAATTTAAAGATTTAACTCTCAAATTTTTTGGAATTACAATTTTTTTTTTTTTTGATTTCACACCCTCATGAATCTTAAGAATTTCAATAATAAATTCCATATTAAGTATACATATACTTATTTATTTTTTTTTAAATAAATTTCAATGCGATTAAGGATCACCCTAATTTGATACACTTTTTTAATTTTGTCCTTTTTTTTTAATTTTTTTTTTTTTTTGCTTTTTTTTTTTTTTTCTTTTTTTTTTTTGGGTCGGATGGATACACATATTTCTATACACAACTTATCTAAATAATATCTATATAAAAAAAAAAAACAACAACAACAAAAATCGCAATAAGAACAAAAAACAAAAAAAAAAAAACTAAAAATTTGAAAGGAACTGTACTGAGTTTTTAATACAACACTCGTATAAACCTATAAAATGTTGTATTAAAAAAAAAAAAAAAAAAAAAATAATAATAAAAAGTTTAATAGAAATTTCAATATGACGACACGAACAACAACTTCAATTACAAGGAAAAAATATATGATGATGAAAAGGAGGATATAAAAAAATTTAGGCGGGGGGTTAAAAAAGAAGATGCCAAAATGGACTGTGATGCGAGTGAAGAAGAAGCAGTTTTTATAGAAGAAAGAAAGAAAGAAAAAAAAAACAAAAAACAAAACAAATACCAAACAAATAAAATTATTGGGCAAATTTAAATTTTATACCAAAACTACTTACTTTTGGGTTTAAAAAAAAAAATGGAAGGACATTTATATTACTTGTACTTAATTATATTTAAGTTATATACTTACATATTTATGCATATATATATATATATATATATATATAAAAGTGTACAATTATTTATAAAATACAAAATATTTCTGTAAGTAATTTTAAATAATATTAAAAAAAAAAATGAAATTTTTAATTTTTAAAGTAAAATTTCTTTTAAAACAAAAACTTCAAAAACTTAAAAACAAAACACCAAAAGTGTTGTTTAAAAAAACAATAACAACAACAATAAGAAAATTTTCATTTAAATATCCTTGGAAACCATTTAAAAAATAAGAATACCTAGAAATTAGTTTGTACTTATTATTTTGTATTTTTGATATGGAATATTATATATTCAATCTATTATATATATATATATAGGATGTATATATATATATATAAGATGTATATATATATATATAGGATGAATATACATATATATAAAACTAGTTTCTAATTGCATATATTATGTATGTATATACTTTCTTATTATATAATATATATTATATATACCTACACATAAATATTTGAAATTTTAGATATTGTAGAATATGTATATATGTATTTATTTATTATTTAGTTGTGTAACTATATACTTAATATAATATAAAATTTTAAAATTTAAATTAGTTTTTAAACTATTTGTGCATTGTTTTAAAAAAACTTCTTTTGTAAATTTCTTATGTAATACTTATTTTATATATTATATGTAGTTATAAATATATATATATAGATATATTATACACTATATTGATCCATTTACTTTTTGTACTTTCAAAAATATTTTAAAAATTTAATTATAATTGTATTTAAGATTAGTTCCTTATTTAGTACTTAAATAATTTAAATCCAAAAATACTTAAATATACGAATAGTTTAATCAAAGCCACTTTTTATACTTGGTTCTAAAGAATTTTTTAATTTATTTTTAAAAAAATTTTAAAATTATTTTACCTCTAATTTTATTTACCCCATTTTGATTGTGACTTTGTTAATAAAAACTCAAAAAAGTAGTTAAGATGTTTAATCAAAGTTTAAACTTATGCGTTTATCATCAATAAGTATAGGTACTTAAGTATTTGAAATTTCTTTAAGAATTACTTATATCTAAGTATTAAAATTATATCAAAAGGTTAATATAATATTTTGTTGAACTTTGTAGAAAATGTTAAAGCTATATGTATGCATACCTTGTTGTTAATCGTCTTTTACAACAAATACAATTGTGTGGAATTTTCAGATATATTTGAATATAAGTATTTGTACAGAATGGGCCCCAAATTGTAGATGTATAAAAAATATACCTAATTTTTGAAATCCTTACAAAATCTTTAAACTTCTTCTTATGTCCGAAAATTGAAAATCATTGAAAGTTTTAGAAATTAAGAAGAGATCCAAAAACTTTGTTAGTGTATACTTTTTGTGAAAAGTATAAAGCGAATTTCACAGTTATGGCAATTAAAAAAATTGCAGATTAATTTTAATGAAGCTTAGATAATTGAAAGTTTTAGAAATTAAAACAAAATCAGAAACATCACTTTTGGAGCGTCAAAGAAGTCATAGGATGACAGGTCGAGCTGATGATAATCCTACAAAACGAAACAGTAGCTGTGATAAAGTTGGTTTAAATATTAGTGGTAAAGGTGTTTAGCCAGATGGTTTTAGTATATGTCCATCAGCTACAACTAGAAAAGATTCTGACATTAAGAAAAACAGTCGACGATCAAATTGATTCAACAACAAATTTATGCACTATATTAATCGGCATTATCACAGCCAAGAGTTTCGGGTTATTTAAATTCAACGTTGAGTAAAATAAAGTTTATAATTTTAAATTTTTTGTTTTACAGAGGGTTTCATAACAAATTTTTTGAAAATGTTATTTTAATGGAAATATTTCTATCTGTGTCAGATGTAATTTTAATTGTTGATATGAACGAACAAGTTAGACGGACGGACAGATAGAATAAAACTAATAATCGAATTTAATTTTTTTTTTCTGAAACTGTGCTAAAAAGAAAATTGTAATTAATAACTACGCAATAATTGAGAATAAAAACTAAGTTAACTTCTTAAATTTCCATAAATCTTATATACTTCACGTAAATTTAGTTTTTTTTTTTGAGATGGTTATAGTTTTACACATATAAATAGATGTAAATAGATGTTTACATAGTAATAGGTATGTTAGTATATATAATAATTATTATGTAAAAAACGACATAACAAAAACAAAATTAAGAAAATGCAGTAATAAAAATAAGAAAACCTAAGTATATGTACGTATGCATAGTAGAGTAAAATGCACTTCTAAGGATTTCACCTTTTATATGAATTTAACTGCATTTGATTTGTTATAAAGTATATATATATTTGTATATTGTATTACGTATTTATTATATTATATAACAAGTTCGGAAATATTGATAAAATTAAATAAAATGAGTAAAATATATTTCCATGTAAATATAGTATATAAGGATATAAAATATGTATATGTATATATGTATATATTAAAATTGTTTGATGTTAATCAATTACATTTTACAAAACCTATTTGATACACAAAATATCTGACAAAAAAATATTATGCACTTTATATACATCTGCATATGCATAAATTCATACACAAAACTACATATACTCGTAAATATTTATATATATATATATATACAATATTATTTAATTAATTAGAAATATCAAATTTAATCAAAAAAATAACAAAAATAAAATAAGTAACTATAAGTATAAGTAAGTACTTATAATTAAAGTTAAGATTTTTTAATAAGTAAGTTGTACTAACTATAGTTACAAATTTTAAAACTTAAAATTACAATTTTAAAATTTTCAAATTTTTTTATAAACACTTTTTATTAAACCAAAATACATATATTTGTTAGTACCTAAAAGATCTAACTATTGTTTTCTCTTTAAGTACTTAGTTTTAGTCAAACTAAAATTAACATTTCTGAATTAAAATTTTATAAACAGACATTTTCCTAATGTACTAGCGTACACTTCCTATTATTGAGAGAAAAGTTTGATTCGCATTGATTGATTAATTGAAGAGTTAAAAAAATAATGATTACTTATAAGTACTATTCAAGTATTTTTATATACGTATACGTTACATTATTATATAACCTAATAATGTAACTTAACAAAATTAAGTACTCGTATTACGAATTTAAAATAGATTTTTTTTTGAAAATCTGAAAACGCTATATATGTACTTAAGTACAAGTACTTGCATATAAATTTTCAAAGGTGTGCAATTCAATATTTTGTAAAGATTAATTTTAACGTCTTTTTTTTAAAATTTTTAACGTCTAAGGTCTTAAGTACTTATCTTCGGTTAAATTTACCGAAAAATATTATAACAAATTGTATTTTACAAATAAAAATATCTAATAACCAACTAATTAACTTATAATTTAATTTTTTACAACTAAAAAGTAATTTTTTCATATTATTTCTATTCAACTGATAAGTGATAATTAAGTGATAAAAAAAAAAAAGAAATGATTCTTGTTTTTGATAATTTAATGATAAGATAAGTATTTATTGCCATTTTTTTCAACTGTGAATGAATATTTTAATAAAGTTAAGTTTTTTTTTTTACTTAAATTTTCATTAATAACATTTTAATTAGTTAAGAAATTGCTAAATTAATTTAATTAATTAAATGCTTAACTGGTAATTTTTTAAGAAAATCTTTTTTTTTTAAAGATTATCGGAAAATTAAGTATTACAGTATATTCTAAATGGTCTTTCAACTTGCCCTTACGCGATTACCGATTAACTTTGCAAGTACGCGTATCTATTTGAAAACCTGGTCCATCGTGTATGGGCTGCATTATGTGTAGTATGTTAGGAATATGATATGATGTTTTAATTTTTTATTCAGGGGACTTACAGTCAACGGAATAATTGATTTGTTAAAAGAAAATAATGAAGCTATATCACAAAATTTTTCTTATAATATGAGTAAGCATTATTTCGAATTTTAATGTTACTAATGTTTTTATAACTGCCACATTCTTTATTAAAACCAAGTAAGAGAAAAAAGTTAGAGAAAAATGCAATAAAAGAAGATATTGTAGAAGAAGAGACATTAGTTTCAAAATAACAAGATTTTTTAGATTTATTTTCCGAGTTTGTTGATGGGGAAATTTATTTATGATATTGTATACTATCGATTCCAAGTTTGGAATCAAAATAACTTAAACGATTTTCAATATCAAATCAGTAAGGTTAATCAAGAAAGTAAGGAATTTAATCTCAATATCAATACTGCAAAAATAAAATTTATCATTCTTAACAGAAGAAATATAGCCTACAATAACGCAAACATCAATGTAGATAACAGAGCGATAGAACGTATAATCAGTTTTAAATATTTCGGTTCCTGGTTACATGAAAACTAGAGTTCTGATAAGAAAATCAAATCCAAATAAAAAAAATAAAAATAAAAAAAATGCTGAATAAAAATCGCAAAAAATGCTGGAAAATATTAAAAAATCGTAATATCAACATTAACTTAAGATTACAATTCCTTAAATGCTCCGTCTGGTCAGTTTTATTATATAGTGTAGAAGCCTGAACATTAACTATGATTAACAAATTGGAAGCATTTGAGTTGTGCACCTATAGACGTCTGTTAAAAATATCTTGGAACAGATCGCTTATCCAATATATTCTGTAGAATTGCTAAAGAGGCTGCAGAAAGAGCGTTACTTTTAGTAACTAAAAAACGAAAATACAAGTGGACCGATTTGCGTACAATTGGAGACCAAGTACATACGTATATATATATACGGTCACAAATATAATGGAAAATGCTTACATTGTAGCCAGCTTAAGATAAAATTAACACGCCGACATCAAGCAGTGGATAGGCATTACAAGAAGAATTATTATTGTACACCAATGTAATAATTATCCTTAAAAAATTAATGCAAATCGAAATATTACCTATAATGAAATTAGATGCTTTTTTGGCATGTTATTACTTAGTGGATAAAATACTGCCTTTTTTTGGACAAACAAATGTCATTTATTCATAATCTTATATTATAATAGTGTTAGGTTAGAGAAAAGCTTTTACCCTGTGTGTGGGATAAATAATTTTTAGTACCATACCAGGGTACCATTTTCTTAACTTTATATTACAACTTAATTTCAATTTCTTATCTTTACTTTGACATACTTCGGCAAAATTCATTAAGTCCCAACAGATGTGCTTTCAACTAAAAGTATCTAACAATCTTATTTTATAAAAGGAATTATTTAAGCAATTAATTAATTAATGGAACTATTTGCTAAAAATGGAGGTTAAACAAAAGATAGGGCTTGTTTTTTTAAATATATAAAATAACCCCCCCCCCCTTCCTCCATTTAATTTATTAAAATTTTTATTTTTGAAGATTCTATTCTGTCATTAATGATTTTTTCCTGATTATAATTAACAAATAATTAAAAAATTTGTATAGTAAAAAATATCTCAATAATTACTTGTGGGTTAGGTAAAAGGCGAACTGTAATACTTGTGGTTTTTTTTTTAATAATTTTTTTCTCGTACTATAATAGCTAAAAATAAATTAAAATATTTATATTGAAGCTTTAGTTTTTCATAAACCTTGTGGTGTTAAGAACAGCCATATTATATACAATATTAAAATATATATGTATATATAAATATATAAATATTTATTTAATATTTTATGCTTAAAATTTAATTTATAATTTTAATTTTTTGCTTTTTTTTTTTTTTATTTTGCAAATTAATTAAAAGGTTTGGGTTGCTTATATAAATTGAAAATTCATATGTGGTTTTTATATAAAATGTTTTTTTTTTTTTTGTGCAAAATGCAATAAACACAAATATTGTATATATATATATTTATATAATTATGTATATATATAATATAATATAATCTAATATTATACATAATTATATATAACTACTTATATATGAATAAGAATATTCTGTATTTACTTTCTGTATTTACGCACAAAATGGTTATATATGAATGTACATAAGTATCTTTATATATATATATATATAATATATATATGTGTGTATATTTTTTGGTCATATTATTTGAGCATAAAGAACCCAAAAAGTCCAATATATAAAAAAAAAAAAAAAAACAGCCTAGATTCAATGCCCTTTAAAAAGAAAAATTAAAAAATGGAAAAATCACAATAAAAAGGAAGAAATAGGAACCGTCTATATATATATATATATATATTATATATATGTATATATGAAATAAATAGAAAATTCAAAATATAATAAAAACACACGAAATCAGAAGAAAAAAAAATAAGTAAAATAAGAAAAATTTGTTTTGCTTTGCTTTGCTGCACCTGTAGTAAATGTGAAACCTACGCATATATATGTATGTTCGAATATATCATGGGTATGACCATCGATATATATATATATATATATTTATATGAATTCATTTATAGGTTTTATTGAATGCAATTCACTTCCTCCTTTTATACCTCTTCATTGGGCTTTAAGGCATTCTTTTATTATGCAAAACTAACATAACTAACAATAGTTAGTATACTTATATATATATATATATGTATATGGAAGCAAAGGATCTATATAGTCACCAAAATCTATAGTAGGTACCACCATCATCGTGATCATCAATTATTAGAAATATTTTCATGCCTCTAGATAAAACAAAAAGGTTTTTATATTCTTCTTATTTTTTTGATATTGTATTTATTATTTGTTTATTTTTTTTTTTTTATTTTGGTTAAAAACTTCTAGGGGGCAGCATTATAGATGCAAAATATTTCATTCCTGTTATGAATGCATTTCTGGTATTTTTTTTTATAAACGTATATTCAATATGGAGTGTATATACATATAATATATATATAAACATATAATATATTTTTGGAGAATATTGTAGGTATACTGAAAATTTTATGCGGTTCTTATATTAAAAACATATACCCTTATATATATACATATATTACATTATTGTATATATATATAGATACGTACCTACTCCTTTAACAAACATATAACTATATATATATATATATATATATTACTTATACAATATTCATTAGAGAATAAATAGGCAACAAAAGGCAGATGCAAGGAATTTTCATGATTATTGCGCAAAAAAGTTGTTAACAAAATATCGAATTATATATATATATATATATATAAAATTTAGAATTGCAATAACATATTATATTGTATATATATATATATATATATATATATATAGATATGTATATATAGATATGTATATATATATATATAGATATGTATATATAGATATGTATATATATATACAATGAAATTTAATAAGTATATAAGTGAGGGAGTATATAAATTTGGCAAAAAAAAAGAAAAAAAAAAAAAAGACATTTTATATTTTGACTAAAATCTTATATGAAAACTATAACTAAAAACTTACCTACAAACATATTTAGTAATTTCATACTCGTTAATATATATGCATATATATATATATATATATATATATATATATATATTGAAAAACCCGAAAATTCGAATACAAGTAATAATTTGTGATAAATAATTAATATGTATTTCCATTATATGTATTATATATATATATATATATATATATATATATATACATAAAGTACATATAAACTTTGTATATAAAAATATACGCATAAAATTTTTTGAAAATTTACATAAAATATAAAATACGCATATATATACGTATATAATATATATACATAACATATATATATATATATAAATTTATTTTAGCTTAAAAATATCCAATTTAGATTTTTCTAATATAATCTAAAACATATAATAACAATAAAATAAAAATTAATTATTTAAACTAAAAACTAAAATGGAAGTCAGAACAGAATATATGCTATTATATACATATATATAATTAATAATAATCCTGATACAGAAAATATATATGAAATAAATTGATGCAACTTTCTTTCTCCAAAATTTATACAATTCGAATTTTAATCTGAGTTTATTAAACTAGTTATAGCTTAATTCTAGCTATTAAAAACTATATATATATAGCTATATTTATTACTTTTATTAGTTTATTAAGTTTTTAATTAATTTTCATAATTTTTCAAAAAATTTATTTTCAATAATAGCCCTTATTCTACCCAACCCTTACCACTTACTTATGTTTTTCATAAGTTTTTGTTTCACTAAAACCATATTTGAAAATGGATGGTGATACTAAAAATTAAGTGTGAGTGTTTACCCCAACTCTTTTAAGAGAACATTAAGGTTGGGGTGTTGAATAAAATAAAAATTCGATAAGCTTCTCACACTTACACTCCACTCTGAATTTTTGGATATTTAAAAAAAAAATCTCCATTTTGATGTGCGTGTGATTAAAAAGATGATTGAGTGATTAAATAATCAATAATATAGTTGAAGGTGCTTTATAGTACACTCTATATTCGAAATTGTCGAAGTACAATTATAATTATAAAAAAAAAAGTAAATAAACAAAGGAAAAAATGTAGGATTTACAATTTTTGGATTGAAATTGATGAAAAAATTGTGAAAGAATGGTCTACCTGAAATGGTAACCTAGGTTACCAGCATATCTAAAAACTTTTAATTTTCTCGAGTGGGATTGAACCACCACGAGTTTCTTTATAATCATTTTGGATAAATTTGGTTAGTTGTCGAAATTAAATTTTCATATCGAAACCTGTCCAATGATTAAAAATCATTTTTGTATCTTCAAACAGCTCACTCTATCCCCATAGCTTTAATACCCTTTCAGCAGTAACATGTCCCTTATAAATTACATTATATCAAATCCTATCAATTTAGTATTATAATTTCTGTTATATTCAATATAATGGATAAATCAAAGATGATGCATATTGACAGAAGAATAAACATACTTATAAAAATATTAAAATTTATTGTAAAATAAAAAAAAAAATAAAAAATAAAAAAATACATTATCTATAAACCTTATTAAAACCTTACCCTTCCTAATTCCTGCGGCTTTACACTGGATTTAAATTAGTTACCACATTATTTTGTATCCTAGATATCGAAGAGTACTTATATTATAATATATAGTATTCCTAAAATCTTTAATATCGAGGTAGTCTAAATTTAATCGTATGATAGATTACCCCCCCATCCGCTTTGTTAGAGTTAAAGTTAAAACTAGCTGCTTATTATAAACTATATATATATATATATAAAATTATATGAATTTTAACAAAAAACTTATATAAAATTTAACATTTGATAAAACAATTACTTATCATTACAACTCTTTTTTTTTCTATATAATATAAAATTACTATACTAATTAGATAATGCAGAGTATATATATATATATGTATATATGTGTATATGTATATATTTATACAAACAACAAAGTTATGTTAAGCTTTAGGAAAATTCCTGGAAAAAAAAAACCAAAGATAAGTTAAGCTTATCAAAAATAAAAATAAATTTTAACTTAAAAAAATCAAACTAGATTTCTTAGATCTAGATTCTAAATTATTTAAATCTATATAACTACATCAAGATTTAAAATTTTAATTTAGGATTTTATAAAATTAAAAAATAATTTGAAAATAAATAATTAATATAAGTAATTGATAAGTAACTCTTAATAAAACGAATCCGATTCCTATAAAAAAAAACCACAAATAAAAAAAAAGACTTTGTACTTATTTAATTTATTATATAAGTTATTTTATAATGTAATAAATATGTTTTCTATATGTAAATATAAAAAATACTCCGAATCTTATTAATTCCCACGTATTTAAATAATTATAAACAACTGAATATATATATACAAAACAAACAAAAGAAAAGTGATTAGAAAACAATATATATATATATTGTTTATATATAGGATTAACCAAATTAATATTCGTCTTATATAACCCTTTTTCTTTGTCATCTTATTCAAGAAAATCTTTATTTTCATTTTATATTTTAATATCCAAGGTACATACGAGTATATATACATAAAACTAATATATATATATATATATATATAAATATATTTTATAAGGAAAAGTGCGTAGGTTTTAATTATATTATACTTGCTTTTTTTGTGATAAGGATATACGTGTATATATATTATACATTAATATATATATATATATATATATACATATATATATAAATAAATTTAACCATCATAAAAAAAAAAACAAAAACAACTTTTCGCAAATTTTATTTGAGAACTGAATATTATACTTTTAAAATCTAAATATATGTATTATATATATATATATATATATATATATATATATTATATTAAAACAAAAAACTGTTTTTGTAAAACCGTAATATATTTTCTATTTATTTTAATGTTTCTTCTTTGTTTTTTTTTTTGTACACCACCTGCACAACACCAATACAATCATACATATATAGTACATCCATACATATATATATATGCTATAATGCAATGCAAGTATCAGGGAATGCTCTTGCAAGTTAAAATTTTGTTTGTTTTTTTTTTTTTTTTTATATTGTGTTGTGTTGCTTGATTTTTGCTTATTATCCTGAATCCTGACTACAAAAAACAAGGAATTTAAAAGAAAAACAACGAAAATAATTATAAAAATACAAAAAGAAAAAAAAAAAAAAAAAAGTTTTATTTCTCCTGTTTTGGATGTATTGATTGAAAATGTCAGACAACATAATCATAAAATAACAAAAAAAAAACAAAAAAGTAGTGTATGTTATAGAAGAGATGCAAAACATTTGGTTGTTTTTTCTTTTTGTTATATTTTCAAAAAGAATATATATATATATATATGTATATATATTTTTATTATTATTATTATTTAATGTACAAAATAAAACTAAAATATATAAGTATATATATATATGTATATAAATTTATTGAAGTACAAAATAGTTACCTCTCTCTATTCAATTTAGTTGTTATATAGTTTAATTTAGATGTTATTAGTTATTATTACTATTATTATTATTATTATTTGTTAGTAACTACTTTTATTATTATTATTATTTTTATTATTATTTTATCATTATTGTGATAGTTATATAAAGAAAATATATTATTCGACAAGAATTAATGCGAAATATCTAAAAACTTACTTACATTATATAAGTACATTTTATATAAAAGTATTTTTAATTTATTTAGGCATTATGCATATTTACCGATCGTAATTAATCAAAAATTAAAGTCTTTTAAGTTATAACTAGCCTATCTGAAATTAACGCTTCCTCCTTTCGCTCTCTACACGTAGCTATCTGTCAAACTAAGTTAAATGTATTGAATTATATGAAAATGTCTACAATAGATGCAATGCAGCCATGTCGAAACCATTACGCAGTCATTAAAAAAGTTGTTTAACTTTTAATTTTTTTTCCTTTCTCTACGCGTATTCAAATGTCAAATAATTGAATTTTGAGAAATAACTTAAAATATCTATTATCTATTTAAAAATTAGTAAAATTGCTAATTTTTTTTTCTATCTTGGGTTAATTAATATCAAACTATAATATCAAGCTATAAGTACAATAAACTTCAAACTAATGAATATTTTTTAATTTATGAAATTTTGTAAACAAAATAATGTCAAAAAACGCTGTCATCGACATTTCATTGTGGAAACTCTTTTGTTAACTACGTACGGAGAGCGAAACGAGAGCGTCATTGTAGATAGACTATTAAGTAATTTGTATTTTCTTGAAAGATATTTCTGAATACCATATACATACATATGTATATATGCAAAGGTATAAATAAAGGTATAATGAAATTCATTTGAAGTTATCGATTATTATAAAACGCCATTTTATTTTCTTATAAAATTATCGGTAAATATACATATTGACCTCATTATATAAATTAATTATAACACATACATATATATACATTTATATGTACAACGCATATCTATATTGTATATATATGTATATATATAGTTTATAACTAATTATATAATACATATATATAGATATGCTTATTTTGCAAATGAATTTATATTTGGATTATCCTTTAAAATACGTAAGGCTATGTGTATTATACATATATATAAAAATTATACATAATATATATATATAGTATTAGTTGAATATATGTAATGTTTTTAACCAGTATAGTTTAAAGATAATGCAGGAAGAAGTATTATATAGAAGAGTAATAATAATAATAATAAAAACGAAATATACAAAAACAAAATCCCCAAATGCATATTTTGCGTACGCATTAAAATTTAAAACAAATTTCCTCTGTTATAACTTTGTTTTTCTGTTTTTTTTTTTTTTTATTTTTATTATTTTCCTTTTTATCATTTTCTTTTGATAAAGAAGAGCAGAAAAATAATTGTATGGGTGGGTGTATAAGCTTTGGGATAATACTAGTTTATGAAAATCCTGGAAAATGCATTATAATTTTCAATAAACGTATGTAAGTACATATATATAAATGCAATATATATACATAGTTATATTTTAAATATTTATGTATTTTTTACTAGTGTATTTTAAAATCTTTAGCCCAGGTTCAAAAAAAAAAAAAGGTTATTATTTTGATTTTATATTTTGATATATATATATATACATTTGTAGGAGTACTGAGATAGATAGTGATATTCTAATATTATAGATGAAATTTTGTTTTTTTTTTTTATTTGTTATTATTTCTAAACAATAAATTGACTAGGTAATAATATAATTTTAGTAAATTAAACTATATATTTATATAAGTACATATCTATATACTTTTTAGTTAAATATATATATATATTTATACTTTGTATAATGTTATGTTTATTTAATATTTAACACACGGTTCAATTATAAGTATTATAATGTGGGTCCATGTACTTATATATCTATATATATATATATAAAATGCAAAATTATTGATAATTTATATATATATATATTTAATTATATGTTTAATTTTTAGTATATATATATATTATATATATATTATACTTAATTATCATTTTATAGTATAGATAAATAACATAAGTATAGATATGTTAGACATTCTAAAAATGTATACATATACCTTAGTTACTATTATCATTATTAATTTTAATAAAAATAAATATTTTCAAAAAAATATATTAAAATTTAAGTATTAAGTAAATATTTTATATAATAATTAAGTTTTTAATCCCATATTTTTAATTAAATTCTGTTTTTGGACCTATCCATACTAGGTAGGGCCGCTATAAAATTTCAATAAATACTTAAACATCTAATACAAATTTTAAGTAAGTAAGTACTTAAGTATGTTTTCAAAAAAATATTATTTAGTTAGGAAACGGTTGTCAAAAACTTAATACTTACATGCGTTACACATAAGAATGTCTTAGATGTCAAAAAATACAATTATTTATGTAATACACCTTTATATATATCTATAATGTAATAATTTTGGATTTGTGTTAGGGCAAAAGCACCTAATTCCCACCTGCTCTATTACACAACCCTTTTTTTTCAAAAAAATAGACTATAAATAGGGTTTTATTAACATGGACCCTTCTCCGAAAAAGTAGTAATACGTGTCTTCTGTCAAATAGATTATTTATATTTTAAATTATATTTGGTCGTCAAGGGGATTTGTTTAGAAAATTTTATTTTTATTTAATATTTCATAACCTTTACATGACCTCTACCGAAATTGAACCCGCACTTTTGATTAGTAAGCAAGCTAAAAATAACTAGATAAATTATTAGAAAACCAATTCACAAGGGTTTGAATCTAAAAAAAAGTTAAGAGACTGATAACTGAACCCCTTACCCTATACGACATTTCAGTATCTGTGAGTATTTATTTAATTAAATTACATTCTTGTTTTTATTTTGTATTTTATTATAATTATATAGTATCTATATTATACTATAACATTATTATGTCATATATTATAATGTAATATTTATTATTTACTTATTAAAAGTTCCTTATCACATGCAACATGGTTATGCCATCAGTTTGAATGGTAGCTGAATCGATTCTAAAACCAGGTTAAAAATTACTATTTTCCTATAGTAATACTAATAAAGACCACCTTAAAACCCTTTGTGAGCTAATTCTAAAGTACATAATATGTACTTATATAATTTTTTAACAGAGGAAGATCCGGTGCACTAATTTCGATCTATAGGTGTTGTATTGATTACTGATGCGTTACCTGATAATGGTTTAAGTATAAACGTAGCTACGCACTTCACTTGAGAAGTTAATTTAATATACACACAATTATATATACATATTATATGTATGTTAATTATTTAACCTTGAATTTTTATATCTTCGAATAATTTTAAACAAGATAAAAGTTATATAAAAACTTGAAGAATAATTTTTTACCATATATTTAATACTCGTTTTTCATTTTTTTTTTTTTTGTAAGTACATTGAACCAGTAAGAGCCATATTTAAATTTCAATATTTCATTATTATGTTTCTTTTTTTTGTATAAATATACATATGTATATATATATAAAGAGACAACAACAATAATATAAAATAAGAGAAAATAAAAATGGAAAATAATAAAAAGAAAAAAACTTAAAATTAATTTAAAATTAAAAATTAAATAATGCCAAAAGCACATTTTCTCATTTTCACTTAAAAAAAACTCTTTTTACAAGACCACATTATTTTTTTGTTTTTTTTTTGTATTTGTCATTTCTTCTTTTTTGTTTTTTGTTTCATTTTCGCACATTGTTGTGCTAGTGTTGCTTTAACCAAACTGAGTGGGAACAAAAGAGACAACAAATGAAATAAATAATAAAAAAAAAAAAAAACAATAACAAAAAAATATCAGTGACATAAAAACAATAATTATTTTACTTTTTTCTTTTTTTTTTTTTTTGAATAAAAAAACTTTATTTTTTTCTGAGACCCTTGTTTAATTCAATTTTAATTTGAAGGTAGGGTTGAAATATTTTTTTTTTTTTTTCATATTTGTTTTATTTTGAAATGAAAACCAAAATTAATAAATATTTAAGCGTCAAAATATTTTCTTTCAATATTAAATAAAAACAAATGCCAAATTTTGGATTATTGCAGTTATAATTTTGACATTTTTAAAAAAAATAAATAGATTAGATTTAAGTATGTATTCACACAATAATTTTATTTTCGTATTCTTAAAAAAGTATCTATGAGGTTGAAAATAATTTTTTCTTAAAATTTCAATACATATATGTATGTATGTGTGTAAAAATGTATCTAATAAAAATACAAGAGATAAAAAAAAAAAGTTTTGCGAAATTAAAAAAAGTTTTTTTTTTTTTTAAATTTACGACAAACAATAAAAATAACAAATCGACAAGAAAAATTGTTCTACTTACTCTGATATATTTACCTATAGCTAAGTAACTTCAATAATTTTTATACCCGTATGACTGTAGGTCAAATAAAGGGTATACTAAATTTGCCAATTACGTTTGTGAGGCAGAAAAGGAGGAGGCGATAGATATAGACTCAAAGGTATCGGATTTCGTCTTTGTTATTGAAATCCATTTTGGTCTACACCTAATAAAGCTGGATGTTTGAAATTTTTCCAAAAATAGCGAACAGCGAAATCAATAATTAATAGGGAAACGAGAAAGATTGTAGGGTAGACTATATTTAGTCCAAACGTTATACATTAAATCAAAACTACTTTTGTCTTAATTTCATAAAGGTACTCAGAAGATTTATTAGATATTATTGTATGGTATAGAGTTTGCTGGACTAGACTAACCAAATTTTGCCTAAACTTGGGCCATAAAACATTAGATTATCCGGTTAAACTAAACAACTTTTGGAAATTTTAAATACCCAGAAATTGTGTGACAATTATTAGAACCAGTTGAGCAAACTATCTGGAATTCAATAGGAAAGACGTTTTGTATAAAAAGGTAGGTAACGGCACTTGTTCTACTAAAATGAAATCAATTATGCCATTCTTTATATCATACAATTCCAACGCAAACCTAGGGAGACTTAAAGTGCTAGTTTTCTTACATTGTGAAAATTCTTAGGTAGTTTAAAACTGGTTAGTGGTTCCATGGAAACTAAAATGTGGAAAATTCCAGTGGCGTTATGTCACATGAGATCTTGAAGGTCAATTCATTGGACCATTTCTCGAAATAATGTTATCATCAAATTTTTCTTTTTATAAATCAATTGTTATGGTATCAATCAGTATGATGTGTAGCATCATCTAGTTGAAAGTAAAAAACACTTCTGAGTCGATACCATTCAAATTATGTAACAAAAAATCATTGATAATTGATCTGTTACGAGAACTATTGACTGTAATATTAGCTTCAGCAATGTTTTTAAAAAAAAATTTGGACCAATGTTTCATTTTTCCAGAATGCAGTGAAGCCTACTGTATTTCTTGAGGATTGACTTCATATATACGAAAATTTGGCTTATTTAGGTGACTGTTCAAACAAAAATGAGCTTCATCACTAAACACAATTTTTCAATAAAATCGAATAAGTAAGTAGAATTGGAAATATTGAATAGAATTGAAAAAATTGAAGAACATTGAACATTGTTATACTTAAAGTTGGAAAAAAAGAAATATTCATATGGCTTATATTGTTAATCATTCAATCACAATAAGTACTAATGATCATTTGTCATATTATACGTATAATATTCATACTAAATAGAACGTCAAAATATTTAACTAAATAGACCTCCATTTAGATTAGAAAAAAAGAAGATTATATAGAAAAAAGAATAATGCCGAAATAAAATGAACTTATTAAAAATAAAATTTTAATTTGCTTCAGTAAACTTCAATGTATTTGAGGCGGTAATATGTAATGTTAAATAATTATCAATCAGATTTAAGAATTAAAAATAAAAACAAACTTATAATCTACAAATTCTCGACAATTGATTACACAGATTGAGTCGAAATGAATTAAAATTTAATTTTAATAAAAAACGAGGAAAATTATAGTTGCACTTGTCAACTTTTAGATACCCGTGGCTATCCACTATGGTGTATAAAATTAACAAGAATTTCTTATATAAAAAATAACCAATTTTATGTGATATAATTTCCTACTTTGCCTTACAACGGAATTTTTTTTTAATTTAATTACAAAGAGAATAAATAAAACAAAAAGATTAATTTAAAGAAATAAGTATGATCTGACCGAGATTCGAACCGACACTTTTCGATTAAAAAGCCGACGTCCTAATCTAACCACTAATAATAAAAGAAAATAATTCTATTTTGAAAATTTGGTAACAATTCTATTGTTTTGAAAAACTGTTTAGAAATTTATTTTAAAAATGTTAAAAAAAATGAATAATTTTAAAAATAAATGAGAGTTTTCTGTCAAATTTTCAATAGAATAAGAATTTCTCATATAAAACATAAATACAATTAACTACTTATAAAGAGAATAGATAAAAAAGAGATGAATCAAAAAAACAAAAAAAAAAAATTTTGCCCCAACCTGAATTTGAACCGAGACGTTTAAATTAAATGTCGGAAGTCCTAACCAGTACACCAATGAAGCGATTAATAATTTAACTACATTTTGTTTGCTTTTCTATTTAGTTTCAATTTAGTTATTAATTTTGAAAATATTCATATAAGTTAAAAAAAAAAATTTGTATGGCAGCTACTCGAAGCCTTTGTCCGACTCTTTTCCAAAAACACAAGAGAAACTGCAAATTGTCAAAAAATTACTTTGTGTAAATTTGGAAACTCTATCTCTTTTAGTTTTTGAGTTAACGTGCTGAAGGGCGGACGGACACACATAGCTAGATCGATTTACTTTCCGATGCTGATTCGATACGTACTTTTGACACTACATCTAGCTCGTCTAAATCAATGCGTTACAAACGTAGGAGTAATTTTAATATACCCGTGCCCTCATATGGATACACGGGTATAATAATAACTAATATTACAGCAATTAATAATTACATTTAAAACATTTACAAAGTATTATTATAAAATTGCAGTTCATTACAAAATAATTCTATTTATATTTGAATACAGAAATAAGAAAAGAAATTTAGTACTTATTTAACATTTTTGTTTTTTAATATGAAAATGAAGAATTAAAAAATATTTAAAAAAAAAACTATGTATGTATTTATGTCAGTTAGTTTAGCACATATGTAAATTTTCAAAAAAAAAAAAAAAACAGAGTTGTAACAATTGAAGCGAAAAAAAAATTAATAGGGAATCCAAAAAATTTTTGTTTTTTGTCAAGTACATTAAATTGAATACAAAAATATCTAGTTGTATATTATAACTACTTATATGGATACCTTAATGAAAAACAGAAAACAATATTTCAATATTTAACACAAGGGGAATAAAATTGTAAGTAGGTACATATATATATATATACATATATTGTGTTATAAACATTTGCGTGACCTTTTATTATTCTCTGTCAAATATTCAGTCATTTACGTTATTTTTTAATTTCACAAACAATCTCAAAGTGAGTAAAAGAACATAAAAATGGAATACTTAATATTGATAAGTTATAAATTAATATAATTCATAACTATTGTCTACTGTTCATTAAGAAGTTATATATTGTTTTAGTTTGATTAACGTTTTAGAACAAAATAGATACATACATAATAATATGTAAGTCAAGTTCGATACTAAATTAAACATTATATTGATACATATTTAATCACATATTTTTTTTTAACAAAGCAAATATTTATGTTTTAGCATGTTTTACTTAAGTTATTTTTAATTAAAAGCTTTATAATAATGACTACTTATATAGTATATACTCAAAAGTATATACAATATACAATAAATAAAAAAAAAACAACGTGCTGATTACCCTTGATAATAGCCTTGA